>NW_004624885.1:1094793-1131185 GCF_000247695.1 Heterocephalus glaber
TGGTTTTTTGAGACAGGGACTCGCTATGTAGTCCTGGCTAGCCTTGAACTAAGTAGCCCAGGTGGGCCTCAAACTCATGGCAATCCTCTTGCCTCAGTCTCCTGAGTGAGGGAGGCATGAGCCATCACACCCAGCTTGAACACTGGTGGTTTTATAAGAGGAAAACACACCCACAGTTGATTGTTCCTTCTTTCTTGACATGTGATGCCTTGTGATACCCTGGAAGAAGGCACTATGTGAGCCCTTAAACCTACATAACTGTAAGCTAAAACCTAAAAGAACACATATGAATGACCTATTAGTAGTATATGAAAAATGCTAAATGTCAATGATCATAGGGGAAATGTGAATCAAAACCACATCCCTTAGAAGGACTATTATCACAATGACAAAGGGCAACCAGGTATCCTTGGGCATGCCTATAACCCTAGCTATAGGCTGAGGCAAGAATCTTAAATGTGAGGTCAGATTAGGCAAATCTGCCAGACTCATTCTCAAAATGAAAAAAAAACAAGAGCTAGGGATGTAGCTCAGTGATGTTAAAAAAAAAACTAAGAGTGCCTAAACAAAGGAAAGCTTAATATTACATTCTGCAGATAACAATACAAAGGAAAACAAACTTGGAGCTGTTTGCTATTTTCTTTCTTCTGAGATAGGAGAGTAGGCCGTGCCAAAGCTGGTTGGAGAAGTAGTCATGACTTGTTAATTACAACATCCCAGACACATGCACAGAATAGTTCCCAAAGCCCTGCACATGGACTTCTCCAGAGAACTTCAACAGGTTTCAATAGGATGGCCTAGACCTGACAGCCTGAAATGGGGGATCCCAGCACCGCCTCTTAGGATCCGGATTTTGGACAGCATAAATGGTGAGGTGAGCAATGAAAAACTTGCTATCCTGACTTTCTTCAAGGTAGCCCCCCCACCCGCTTTCTCCAGGGTGTTCTTTTATTGCCTTTTCTTCTTTTACTAGGCCCAAGCTTGTTCTGCAGAGCCAGTTTCTCCCCTGCTCTTTTACTTTCTTGAATAAACTTTGCCACTGCCTTTTGCTTGTTTCATTCAATTCTATGTTCGAGAAGAGAAGAGCCTAGAATCTATCTCCAGAAGGAGATGTAAGCAACCCAGAGCCTGGTAATGTTTAATAGGCAAATCACTTTTAGAAGCAGGCTACCTTTTTTCTTTTTTGGCTTTTTGAAATGGTCTCATTACATAGTCCAGGCCAGCCTTCAATTGTGGCCCAGGCTGGCCAGGAACTCCCTGTCCTCCTGCCTCAGTCTCCCCTAGAGTTGGGATAACAGATACGTACCTCCAACAATGTATCTGAAGATGCATATGAACAATGCACACTGTCAGGTGTGGTGGGCCATGCCTCTAACTCTATTATAGGCAGCTAAGTTAGATAGAAATTAATAAACAGTCAGAGAGGGATTGGGCTCTCAAGGGAAGTCAGACATCAGAACTGTGGCTGGAGGCAGATCTGAAGAGGCAAGACCCCAAGACAAAGCCACAATGGCCAGACTTGCATACTTCCCTAAGGGATAAGCAGAATTTAGGGCTGTACTGTAATTAGCACTACTCAATTCATTAAGTCCAGTTATGCATCAGACACTTGGGTAGGTGACCAGAACACCTGGACCCAGCTTTTCCCAAAAATGTTCCTGTTTCAGAAATCACAGATAAGCCAAGGTTAATGATGTCAGCCACATACCTTTGCTATGTGCCCCGCTTCCCTACTGCATTCATATTAGCTAAGGAGCCATACTTGTAATCTTATAGATTGATTATAGTTTGACCCATGTTGTGCCCACAGTGTGACTTTGCTGTGTAAATTATCCCTGACAAAGGGCCTTAGTAGCAACCCACTTGGGACTCCTTGTCTATTAGGAGCTATCTCTCAATAAACATTTCCCACTGTTAATCTCCCCTGTCCTTTCGAATGCATTCTTCAAATTCAGGGGACTGAAACTTGGCACATCTGACATCTGGCAGGTTGGGAGTTATATTTCTCCTGTATCAACCCCATCACTCTGGAGGATGAGGCAGGAGGACTGCTGCAAGTTTGAGGCCAGCATGCATTACATAGTGATAATACAGTGAGACACTTAAAAAAAAAGTATACATTATTTTCTTATATGACACCCACAGCAAAATTCCTATCATTCTACTATGGAGACACTGAAACTACTGAACATGTAATGAAAGCTGAGATATAAATGGAAAACTCACATACAATTTTATCTTGTAAGCCATTTATACATACCTTCTTTGCAATGTTTCTACATAAAAGATTTATGGATGTATTTTGTAAAATGATTGTATGAAACCTAAGTCACCTGCAAAACTGTTAGAAATTAGAAATATAAGAGCAAGAATCTTAAATTTGCTTCTGAAAATATTCAGAAATCATTTTCAAGAAATGTACGAAGTTTCAGATTGTGTCAGTTAATCAAAAGAACAAACGCATCTGAGAAGACGGATAAAATGCTGAATAAAAATAGTAAAAAAAATTTAAACATTAGTAATTAAATCAAACATTTTAAAGGAAAATCACCAGCTATTTTCTATTCAAAAGCAGACTACTAATGGATCCCCCTCCCTCTTTTCTTCCTCCCTCCATCCATCTTCTCTTTCCTCCCTTCCTCCCTGCAACTCTTTCCTTTCCAATACTGAGGACCAAATTCAGGGGCAGTCTATCATTGAGCTACACACTCAGCCCTTTTTATTTTTTATTTTGAGACAAAGTCTCACCAAATTGCTCAGGATGGCCTCAAACTTATGATTCTCCTGCCTCATCTTCCTGAGTATCTGGGATTACAGGTATGCATGACCAAGGCCTACTATGCACTTTTCATAATTTACAAAGCCATCAGGTGCTGGACTAATTGAAACCCAGATTGAAGCCCAAACTCTATACTCATTCTCTATTACAATTAAAATTTAGAACTAGACACTCAATAATTTTTGACTCACAAAGTGAGGCCAGGAAGGAAGCAACTTGTGTCACCATATATTCAACTATGTCTCCCAATTAATCATCTTTTGCCGGAAATTTAGCTCAGTGGCACTGCGCTTGCCTTGCAAGCACAAGGTCCTAAGTTCCATCACCGGGTACCAAAAACAAACAAACAAACAACAACAAACACCAATTAATCATCTTTCATAAAAGCTCCAGGTTTGATCCTTTCTGATGTCTCCCTAGACGTCTTCAATAATTTCCATACAACTGTGTCTCTAAATGAATTAATGTACTAATAATATGCCTTTATTTGGCAGTCTTGTATATGAGCATCTCTGGAGTGATTTACAATCATTAAAATGAAAGATACAAAGAACCATAAAAAGCAGCATGTCATTTAGTAAGTCAAAGTAATGATACTTAAGGTGTCAAAATAGAAAGGTAATGATATTTAGGCTTAATTCTCTGGTACTATGGAAGCTATGTTGTCTCAAAAATTTGGTTCAATAATGACTTTTTCCATTCACAAGATCAACATAAGAAACATTCAGTCCCCACACATCGTTATGATCGCCATTAAAACAAACCACAATTAGACTCAAGTAGATATACCATACATTCTACACTCAGCAGTAAACTGCTCAATCAGCCAAATGTAGCACATTTTAGAGAAGTTCCTAATATAAAGTGAAAGCAAGAATTGAGGATGAACCTTATTAAACTAATTATGGTAGTTTCAGATCTTTCTGGTACATTTACAGCAGAGGCTGCATGGCACAAAAGAAGGGATCTGGTTTCTCTCCTCCACTTAAGGGAGCATATACTCCATAATGGGAAGACTGACGCTTTGTTTTATCTCAAAGGCTAAAGACCATGACTGCCACCTTAGCTATCTGTCTTTGAATGCAAAAGAAGAAAAGTTTTAAAGAAAATGTGAAGTTCCAGGAGAAACTGCTGCTGCCATGGAGAACCTAGGCATTGTTCTTAGTGTTCTCTTCTCTACTGCCAAATATCTCTAGCCCAAACAGCTTCCAAAGTAAACAATTCAGAGAAGGTAAGACAACAGAATTCATCATAGCAGGACTTAAGAGGTACCTATAAACCCTCAGGTCTTGCTTCAATTGGTTTTTTTTCTTTTGTTTTCCAGGATTGAACTCAGGACCTTGCGCTTGTGAGGCAGGTGCGGTGCCACTGAGCTACATCCCCAGCCCTTCAACAGGGTTTCTTAACAAGGACTTGCATTCTAGATTTTTTCGTAAGTTGCCTGAGAAAGAACGCACTCACAGATGACACCCAGCCCACAGAGCACTGGCAAGTCTCAAATTCTCTGGTTAGAGTTAAGAAAACTAAATACAAAAAAACTTTTCTGTTTTTTTTTTTTTAATGACTGGGATAAATACAATAACCCACAATAGTAACCTTTTTCACTGGGCTCATTAAGTACCACATAACATCTGTTAGTAGATAAAGCACTAAGATCAGTTAAATGCTTTGAAAAGGTGTTTGACACCAAAAACAATTTTTGTTTTTGTTTTTTTTTGAGGTAGGGTTTTGCATTGTAGTTCAGGCTGGCTCTGAATTCACTATGTAGCCCAGGCCATGTTCCTGCCTCAGCCAGCAACAATTTTTTAGAAACTAAGAGCCTAATGAACAATTGTTTTTAAACAGAGATGCTGAAGACAGCATAATTTGCCATTTGGTGTTTTACTGAAATATTTGAAGAGAAGATTTTTCTATGACCTTTTATAAGATTAGCAGGTTTTTGTATGGGTAGAACAAAGATATCCTCTAATAGAAAAATCACAGAACACCGGGCCGGGGATTTAACTCAGTGGTTCCGCCGCCTGCTGCACAAGCACAAGGTCCCAAGTTCCATCCCTAGTACAAAAACAAAAACAAAAACAAAAAAGGAAATCACAAAACAGATGCAGGTAGTAGTGTTATTACACATAACATTAATTTCTTTTTTTGTTGTTTTGGGTTTTTTTTGGTACTGGGGATTGAACTCGGGACCTTGTGCTTTCAAGGCAGGCCCCAGAACCACTGAGCTATAAATCCCCAGCCCAACACTAATTTCTTAAAAACAGGAAAGTACAGATTACGAAGTGCACAAATTTTACTATATATTTTTAGTAAATGAGAGAAGAGAAAATACAAGTAGTTCAATTATGAACAGTAAAGTAACATTTTTAGGACTAAGGAAAGAAATTCTTATTCTCAAGCTGTATTTTTAGGGTTGTATTTTTGGTGGTGGTGATGGGATTTATTTTACACTTAAAGATCTTACTTTCAGTCTTAGTTAAACCCCCTCCCCCTATACCCAGGATTGAACCCAGGGCCTCACATGTGCTAGGCAAGCACTCTACAACTGAGATACATTCCTAGTCCTATTTACTTATTTTTGAGACAGATTCTCACTAGTTGCCCAGGCTGTCTTCAAACTTGCAATCTTCCTGCTCAACCTCCTAAGTAGTAGTTTTTTGTCTTTCACAGTACTGGGGGTTGAACCCATGGCCTTCACGCTGATGATATCCTTAGCCCTTTATTTGTAATTTTGAGACAGTATCTTGCTAAATTGCCCAAGCCAAGGTCCTGCCTCGAATTCCCGGAATGCTGAGATTACAGGTGCACAGCACCATACCTGGCTGTTTGAATTGTTTGCAAACCATTTTCTGTGTTGGTCATGAAATACAAATGCTAAAAAGATAACGGTAACACTCAAGGAGCTATCACTACTAAGAGATAAGTAATTATGCTACAATATGCCATATGTTAAAAACAAATAAATGCAATGGTAGCACAGAGACTAGATCAACTGCCTCAGAAGCTCCAGGGAGCATTTCACAGAATCTGGTGATGTTTTAGCAGTGTCTTTCTACTGTACCGTTTTTTTTTTTAAAGTGACTTTATTGTGAGACAATATGGCCTGTATAACTACAAGCATATTCTGATTTCCTACAGCTATTCTTTTTTTTTTTTGGTACCAGAGATCGAACTCAGGTCCTTGAGCTTGCGCAGCAGGCAGTGAAACCACTGAGCTAAATCCCCAGCCCCCTACCATAACATTTTTATTCCTTTCTCTGCTGCATAAATTTTTTTCTTTTGCTTTTTATTTAGGAATTTAGTAACATTACATTTACTTCTGTAATTTTTCTGTCACAGGTGATTTAATTTTCGAGATTGAGAAAAATAGAAAGGAAAGAAGTCACTAATCATGGTTTAAAAATGTTTTTCTTTCTTTTTTTTTTTTGGTACCGCGGATCAAACTCAGGACTTTGCGCTTCCCAGGCAGGCTCAGCACCACTGAGCTATTCCTAGCCCTTCTACTGTTTGGTAATTCCTGTTATAATTACCCAAACTATCATAATCAATAAACTGCATGTTCCTTTACCTCTGACTTATAATTTTCAGTATTTGCTTGTGATTTTAGCAGTTATTTTGGAACCCCCTACTCATATAATCAAGAACTGGACAAGAAACAACAGCCTAATTACTCAGGAATTTTGCTGAAAAATAAAAAGGTGGAGTTCAAAAAAAACCTCAATCTTGTTTTCTTGTTTTTACTGTGAAAGTTACTACTATACCTTGCAACTGTTAGGATAATCTTTCTGCTTTCATATATATTCTTTGATGTTAGTAATTCAATGCAACTTTGCTAAAAATAGCTAAAATATTCTAATGCATACATCTACCTGCTATGGTTTAGCTCTAAAATGGCCCTCACAGTGTGTTCAGAGGTGGGGCTTTTGTAAGGTGACTGGACTGTGGGGTTACCTTAATCACTCGTGGATTAACCCACTGATAAGTTCAGAGCTGAATGCGTTTAGGAGGTATGATCAGAGTATATGTCCCTCTTCAGTTCTTCCTTTCTTTCTGCTTCCTGGCCATCTTGACCTGAACAGCTTTCTTCTGCCCTCCCCTTCTACCACGCTATTTGTGCCTTACAGCCAGCTGATCGCAGATGATAACTGTGAGCCAAAATAAACCTCTCCCTCTTCAAATTGTGGGTGTCAGGTATTTGTTCCCAGCAACAAGGAAAGTGACAAATACACTACCCATCTGTGCATTTTTCTCAAAATGCTTTTGGGCACCTCCTAAACTCTGACTTCCTTGCATAGCAGCAGAACTCTGTATTGTAAGTTTGTACACTGAGATGTTTTCCAAAATTGAAGGTGAAATTCTGTAAAATAGATCAGGACTTGGCTGTTTAAAAAAAGGAGCAGAAGGCCCAGGGATTTAGCTCAGTGGTGCCACACATGCCTGGCAAGTGCAAGGTCCTAAGTTCGATCCCCAGTACAAAAAAAAAAAGGAGCAGAAAAGACTAAATTTAATAACTCAGTACTAGTTTGTTTAAAGAGTTCTGGTTACATCACATTAACAATACAAATCATTTCTGTTGTCTTTATTGATATTGCCTTTTTTTGACAGTCTCCCAATTTAGATAAGAGATATGAGAAATTAAAGTCTTAGACCATAATCTAAGGAAAAAGAAATATCATAAATCCACATTAAAGAAAGACCTACAGGGGCTGGGGATTTAGCTCAATGGTTCCACCGCCTGCCTCGCAAACGCAAGGTCCCGAGTTTGATCCCCCATTCCAAAAAAAAAATAGGCACACTAAGTGATTCCAGGGAAATCATGGTTAATATATAAGCTACTATTTTCTTACTATATACTTCTGTTAATTCTAGCTTTTAAGCATTTGTTGGTGCAAAATAATACTCATTTGTAACAAAATGGCTAAGGTTATTAAGTTGACTCTGGACTTCATCCCCGTATTTTTCTACCTTTCAGCTAAAGGTAGAGGGTAAGAAAAGTGGATATGAATAAGTTTATTTCCTCTTGGAAAAGAATTCCATGTCCCACCCTCCTAAGGATTGAACCCAGAGCCTAGAGCATGCTTCATAAGTGTTCTATCACTGGGCTCAATCCTCAGCCCCAGAAAATTCTAAGTTGTTCGATTTTGAAGTGGTTAGATGAAAAATCACACATGCGCAACCATAATCTTTATAAACAGGCCAACACCATCAAAGGATCAAGCTGAGCTTTGCCAGTTGTACCCACAACCTCTAATCTACCTCACTTCTCTTTAACACGTAAGTTGCTGCAACACACCCTTAAACCTGACCTCTAATGCCACCTACTGTTGCAGTTCTGGAACCTTACAAAGCTTAACCAATCTGACCAATATTATTCCTGCTAGACTTTCACTCCAGCATTAAGACCAAGGCAGTTCCCTATTAACTATGCACAGATTTATTTATCTAAGGAGACAGGGTCTCACTAAGTCCCTTAGCTGCCCAGGCTGGGCTTGGACTTGTAATCCTCCTGCCTCAGCCTCCCCAGAGAGTGCTAGTATTAAAGGTGTGTGGCACCACACCCAACTAGTCGTGAAAGTCGTATTTTAAAATTCTACATGGATAAAAACAGTACTAGATACAAAAAAATATTTTTTTTTTGAGACCGAGTCTAGCTATGTAGCTCAGTTCAGGCTGACCTTGAGCTCAGGCTAGCCCAGGATAGCCTTGAACTCACAGCAATTTTCCTGCCTTAGCCTCCCAAAGGCTGGGATTACTGACATGTGCCACCATGCCTGGCTCAAAATAACTGAATTTTGTTTGTAGCAACTGAAAAGTAGCCAGTAAAGTCATCTATATGAAGCAAAAGGTAAGGTACCATTATTGTCATTCATGTATTTTCTCAGGAATCTACATTAATCTATCAGCTCTAAACTTTAATAAAATCTCAGACCAACAAGCCTTAAATCCAATAGTTGAATTAATGAGTTTTAATAATTTTCTACAATAGCCAGGTACAATGCACACCTATAATCCCAGCTACTCTGGAGACCGAAGCAGGAGAATCATGACTTCAATGTCAGCCTGGGCAGCTTAGTGTGGTTACCGGGCATGTAACTCAGTGGTAGAGCATTTGCACGGCATGCCAGAGGCAGTGGGTCCAACCCCTAGTACTACAAAAAAACACAAAAAAATCATCTCAGAAAATTCAAAATTATTTTGTCAAAGAATTGTTTTTTAATTTGCATATAAAGTTTTCTTTTCTAAACAAAATACTATCTTTTGGAAGGGAAATTATAATTTTTATTCTTTTATAGCAAAACCTTTATTGGTACATTTTAGGCATACGTAATAACACTCATTGTAGGGAATTTGCTCCTGTACACGACACCTCCCGCCTTTTTGCCTACTCCATCCCCTCAAGCCTCTTCCCCTCCTTATGTACAAAACCTTTCTTTCCATTTTTTCCTTCTATTTTCTCTTTTGTTTCTTGTCACGGAAGGGAAATTATAATTGTGGCTATATATTCTGTTCTTGTGTTTATTAAATATATGCATACAGTATAAAATATCATAAAGTAAACTAACAGGTGACAACAAGCTACTCAGTACAGCACCGAATAACAACCCTAGCTGAGAATAACAACCCTAGCTGACCTATTTGTAATGAGTACACAGCAGTAGTGAAATATCTAGCCCCGCAGTTTCTTTCTGCTCAATTTTCAGTTTTTAATCTCCCATAGGAAACAGATACTTTGACTTTTCATCTGTCACAAAAGCATGTTAACTAAACTGTGCTCACATATAACAAGTTATTTATCCTACAAAATTTTAAAATTGGAGGGCCGGGGATTTAGCTCAGTGGTTTCACCCCCTGCCTCACAAGTGCAAGGTCCCGATTTCAATCCCCCATACCAAAAAAAACCTGGAATTTGATTTAACTTCTAAAAAGGAATGTATCATTGCCTCTTCTTTTTAGTGTGATAAATATAAAAAAATATGACTTCCACTTTCTAAAATATTGCTGGAGAAGAATGAATGTACCATTCTGACAATTTATGAAATGACACTGAGGGCATATGATGTTGCAAGAAAGCTAAATTCAAATTTTTGTAGGAAATTTAAAACAAAAATTTTCTTTCCACTTTGGAAAGAAAAAAGGAGGCAAGAAAACCTGCTCTAAAATTCTCTTTTCTTTTTTTTTTTTTTTTTTTTTTGGTATCGGCGATCGAACTCGGGTCCTTGTGCTTGCGCAGCAGGCGGTAAAACCACTGAGTTAAATCCCAGGCCCAACCTGGTCTAAAATTAACAATGAACACATTTCTTATAAAACAACTGGGATTTTTACTTCTACCATATGGCTAATTAAATACTATGAAAAGTATTACAATGACGTAACTTAAGCCAATGTAAGACATAGTGTTTATTGTACTCTTGGCCACAGAGAAAGTTAAAAAAAAAAATCTCTAAGAGGCCAAGAAAAAAAAGAAAAAGAGAAAAAACCCAAAAAAGGTAAAAAGGGGGTAGACTGAAGTATGCATAATTGTCCAGAGGGTAAAGGCACCAAACCATGGTCTAGAACACCAAACATGGTCTTTACCTGCAGCCCATGTGGCCCTAAACAGTTAGGAATGTGGCTCCACAAGACTGCCCACTTTAAATGTTATACTATTTTTTTGTCACGTAATTGCATAGTGTTCCATGGCAGACTGCATAGGCAACCAAGGAACACTGTGTAAAGGGAAGGGTACAGTGCAGGGTTATGCTTAACTGCCTCCTGCCCCTTGCCCCAGTCTGTTAAGTCAAAACCTGTACATATTAGATGTTGCAGTACTTGTGCTTATGTCACCTGACAAGTAAAAAACACTGCCATTATTACAATAATTCAGCCCTACATGTGTGTTCCTGTGAAGAGAAGTCATGTCGTCTTCTTTTTCAACTATTAAATTTGGGCTTGTGTCATTTCAATGTTATAATAAAAAAATAAAAAAATTAAGGAAGTTTTGCTAGTTATATACATTAACTGTATTATTTATTTTATATATGGCCCAACACAATTTTTCTTCACTCAGTGAAGCCCAGGCAAGCCAAGTGGCGTGGCTGGACACCCATAGTCCAGAGGCAAAGTAGACCTCCCAGGTAAAATGTCATTTATACACCCCAACTCCTGGCAAAACAAATTCAAAGCCTCTGAAGGAAGCCATCATCAAATTAAGCTCCAAGTTCAAACACAGATACAAACTTTATAACAGCTGGACAAGTTCTAGGAAAAAACTCTATTTTCATTGACAGTGCATACATTCATAAATTAACACACAAAAATGTAAAGAGTGTTCTAAATGAATAATGAGGGATTAGTCGCATCTATAAAACATAAAATAAAACCGTATCACACTAGCAAATGTAGAAATAACAGTGACAAAATGGAAAATCAGACCTGACCCAAAATAGATTTTTCTTCTTCATGGTAGTCCAGGGTCTTTCCACTGAGCTACATCCCCCAATCCTTTTTAATTTTTTGAGACAGGTCTTACCAAGTCACTAAATTGCCCAGAGTGGGCTCAAACTTGAAACTCTCCTGCTTAAACCTCCAAGAGTGCTAGGATTACAGGTGTGTGCCTTCGTGCTTGGATAAGAGATTTCTTTCTAACAGTTTTGGGATGACTATGTAGGCATTTGCAAAGAGAAAGTCTGAACCATAACTCATACAGTATAATAAACCACAAATGGATCAGACATTTTAAAAATGAAACAAAATGGAAATCTTTTATGAACTTGTACAAAAAAGACTTTTCTAATGATATACCAACATCCAGAAACCATAAAAGTAAAGATTAATGTTAAAGGAGGTAAAAAACTAAGTATTTCTATACGGCAAAATAATATAAACAACTGTCTAAAGACAAATAACAAGCAAATAAAATTGTAAGCTGTATTTCAAAGGGCTAAAGAAGCTCTGTTAGTCTTAGTACTGAAATATCTCCAGAATTTCCAGGTGTGGTGGGACATGCCTATTATCCCAGTATTTAGGAGGCTGAAGCAGAATGATCACAAAATCAGGCCAGCCTGAGCTATCAAGTGAGATGCTGTCTCAAAAACAAAAATGTGCTGGGCATAGTAGTGCACGCCTATAATCCTAGCACTAGGGAGGATAAGGCAGGAGGATCGCTGAACTTGAGGCCTGCCTTGGGCTAGTGAGACTGTCTCAAAAAAAGAAAGGAAGGAAGGAAGGAAGGAAAGAAAGAAAGAAAGAAAAGGGTGGGGGAGAAGTAGAGAGAAAGAAAGATCTCCAAAATAAATTATTTAAATTAAAAAAAAAGATGCAGAAAAGTATACACAGTAGGTTACCATTTAAATTTTAAAATCAAGGAAAATCATTTTTGTAGGAGACATGAGTTTGCTTATATGTATGCATAATGTGTTTCTGGATGATATCAAACACACTGATGTTAGACTTACTTTTCTGGAAGTTTCTCTGCACCAGCTTTGGTTCCAAACGTTTATTCATAATGTATGTGGTATGACTCTTCAAGGAAAGTAAACCCAAAGATACATTCAATAAAGTTTTCTTCATTTAGGTTCAGAAATGGCTGTTTTGCTTATCAGATATCATACTTAGTACAGTGTTATAAAACTCATTACCTAAAAGGGGATTCCAAAATGAATTTGCTTAGATGGTAGGAAAGGAATAGTAATGATAATAACCTAGAGCCCTCAATCTCATTTATTTCTTCTCACCTAGAGGGTGTCAAACTCATAATGGTTATACAGATGGAGCCAACAATGAATGTGCCAGACTCTTTTTACTGAAGTCCACTAGATTGGTCCTCTGAAGAGAGTCCATAATTGAAGACTCCCCTAACACGACTTCTACTGAAGGCCACTTAGATTAGCTCTCCAGAAAAACTCCCTAACTGCCAGGCCCCTACACTAATTCCTTTCAGCAGGAAGCAGCTAGATCTGTGCCCATCTTCCCCAGCAGCAGTTAGATATACTGTACTTACTTTGTGGGGGAAGTGAAATGGTGTGTAACAGAATATAATGAGAGGGCTGAATAAAAAGAAAATAGGGCACACATCAAGTTAAGAGCTAATTGAAGTCCTGCCACTAGTTAAGCTTAAAAATAAAAACACAGGCAGAATATTCTTATGCAGAAGATGCTAACTGACAGTTCCTCCTGACCTCTGGACTGGACTTCTAGACTTTGAGGAACATTAGAAATACAAAATGAGGGTTGAGGATTTAGCTCAGAGGTTTCGCCACGTGCTGCGCAAGCACAAGGACCAGAGTTCGATCCCTGGTACTAAATAAATAAATAAATAAATAAATAAATAAATACAAAATGATCAGTTTCCTTTAAACTTATTTTCTTTCAAATGAGAGGAATGGCTTACTTTTTCCTTTATTATGGGTGGCCTGTAAAAATATTAAGGTGTATTCTCAGCCACCTCATTCACTGGATATGGCACACTGAAACTTCTGGCTCCTCTTTCAAAGTCCAAACTACCAGTAGAAGGTAAACATTTTGAATTGATTCAGGAGGCACCCACAACAGTGCAACAAAAGACCCTCACAAAAGAAGACTTCCAAAACTACTTTGGAAAGTGACAAGAACAATCAGATAGGTTTGCTGGAAGTGAAGGGGAGTATTTCAAGGGGGATTAAAGGCAATGTGTCTTTTATTGTACAATAATAAAAATGTTATCATTCACTGTAGTTTTTAATCACATCACTACAGATCAATGGAATAGCCATACTTTCTTTTTTTTCTTTTTTTTGGCATCGGGGATTGAACTCTGGAGCTTGCCCTTGCGAGGCAATGGAATAGAACAGAAGTCCAAAAACAAACCCCCACATACATGGTTAGTATTTATTTTTTTCAAGGATCCAAAAGCATTCAACTTGGAAATGATACAACAAATGGTGCCAAAAAAAAGAATATCCACATGTAATACAGAATGAAGTTGGATCCTTATACCTAAATTTGGATACTATACAAAATTTAACTTGAGATGGATCAAAATCCTTGATGTAACCAGACAAAGTGGCACACACCTATAACCCCTGCACTCGGGAGGCTAAGACAGGAATTCAAGGCCACCCTGAACTATAAAGCAAGACCCTGTCTCAAAGTAAAAACAAATATAAAAACCTCCACATAAAAGCTAAAACCATAAAAGAAGAAAACATGGAAAATTTTCACACATTACGTTTGCTACTTATTTCTAAGATACTGGAGTAGGACAGAAGAAATAAAAAAAGAGGCAGAAAGGCAATAAGGAAAATCATTAATTTTACAAATGAAAACTGCAACTTCAATATACAAGTGCAGCACTTTTTCACCTGCAGATTAGCCCCATGCATGGACCATCAACTTACTACAGTGGGCCACCCCCCCAATCAAGACCATGAACTACCACTGTGCAGAACACAGACAGACTCCCGGTTCCAAACCATAGTGAGGCTCATTTCTCTGAGTTCCTGCCTCTTACTGATGCGCCCTAAAAATTCTTATTCCATGATAGGAGTCAGCAAACCTCCAAGCATTCTATGTTTACAAGGGGTTAGGTTCCTCAGCTCAGACCCTGGCCAGTGACAATATGACATCAGAAGCATCAGTAATAAAAATCAAAGTAGACATCATTCAGTTTTCAGTCAAAATTAGAAAATATTTTACATCAAGAGTGAAAAGACAACCCACAGAATGAGAAAAAATATTTTCAAGTCTATTCACAGAAAAGAATTCTGAAAATTCAACACCACCTCTCAAAAATGGTCAAAAGATTTGAGTAGATATTTCTATAAAGAAGACACACAAATGACCAATAAGCATGTAAAAAGATGCTGAAATCATTAGTCATCAGGGAAATGTAAAAACCACAGGGAGCTACAATTTCACATTCTTTAGGATGGCAAAGAAAGAAGGGAAAACAAAGACGGAAAGAAAAGAAGAAAGGCGAGGATTTGAAGAAAGTGGAACCCTTGTGTTGCTGACAACATGAAGTGGGGTTGTACCTATGGAAAACTGCTTGATATTGTCTCAAAATGCTATCCAGGGAATTGCCTAATGATGTATCAACTCCACTTCTAAGCCCTCACTGCCCAAGGGATCCAAAAGCACGGATTCAACCAACCTTGAACTGAAAATGTTCAAAGAGAAAATACATCTGTACTGAACATGTGCAGACTTTCTTCTTGTCATTATTTCCTAAACAGTACCATATAACAACTATTTACATATCATTTACATTGCATTAGGTATTAAAGGTAATTAAATGATTTAAAATATACAGGAACGTGTGTAGATTATATACTAATATTATGCTATTTTATATAAGGGACTTGAAAAATCCAAGGATTTTTGCATACAAAGGGGTCCTGCGACCAATCCTGAGGATACAGAGGGATGACTATACATATCCAAAGAATTGAAACCAAGATCTCAAAACAGATATTTGTACTGCAGCATTATTCACTACAGCCAAAGGTGGAGGCAAAATAAGATTCCAACAACAGATGATCTCGCCCACGTGCCCACCCCCTGTATTGGCAACATCACCAGCCCTTTTCTCATTTTGAGACTTGGTCTCACTGAGTTGCTAAATTTTCCAGCCAGGATTCAAATTTGCAATCTTCCTGCCTCAGTCTCCCAGAGTGCTGGGATTACAGGCTGCACCACCACACCTGGCCAGAGGAGTGATTAAAAATAAAAAAGTGTATCTGAGTGGGAAAGAGGGAACATGAACTCAACAGTCCAAGCAGGTTTATGGCTAAACCTGAGAGGGACCTCTCTGTGAGAGCAGAATAGAGGTGTCTCTTACAGGCTAAGACACTTTTTTAATATCGTTTTTTGGGGAGCTTTTGAGGGAGTGGGTCAGCCTGGCAAACACAAGGCCCTGAGTTCAATTCCCCGTACCAGAAAAAAAAAAATGAAACCTATGTTTCTCTAAGATGATGTGTGGGTTCATTCGAACTGATGGTGCTCCTGCCCAGACTCTACAAATATTCATATGACAATACTATTCAGACATAAAAAGGAGTAAGTGCAGGACATGGTGGCACATGCCTGTAATCCCAGCATTCAGGAGGCTGTGGCAGCAGTACTGCCGTGAATTTGAGGCCACGCAGAGTTCAAGGCCAGTGGGAACTACATAGCAACACCCCATCTCAAAAAAAAGAATAAACCCTCGCACACACTACAACACGATTAACCTTAAGGACACTATATTAAGTAAAATAAACCAAACAAACAAACAAAAAAACCAAACAAACAAACAAATATTGTATAGTACGTCATGTACGTACAGATACAGGAACGGGGTAGGTAGAATAGGCCAAAGACAAGTACATTAGACATTATTAGTTACTAGGGAGTTACTGCTTATGGTTACATAGTTGCTGTTCCGGGGTAATGAAAAAGTTTCGAAAGTGTAGTGATAGTCACACAATAGTGGAAATTTAATTAATACCACTGAGTTTATACCTAAAAGTGGTTAAAATAATAAATTCTATATTACATACACTTTACATCGATTAAAAATTGATGTAACAGGGCCAGGGATGTAACTCAGCAGCACAGCCACTGCCTGGCAAGCAAGGGGTCCTAAATTCAATCCCTAGTACAAAAAAAATTAATATAACAAAAATCATTTAATTTAAGTGGGTAACTTATTATGATATGTGAATTACATCTCAATAAAGATGTTATTTTAAAATCAGATACTGCTGGATGTGGTGGCGCATGCCTGTAATCCCAGCACATGGGAGGCTGAGGCAGGAGGATCACGAGTTCGAGGTCAGCTTTGGTTACATAGTGAATTCAAGGTCAGCCTGAACTACATAGTAAGATCTTGTCTCAAAAAAACCAAAAAAATAAAAAAATTTAAATTAAAAAAAAATCACATATTATTTTCTTCTTTTGTGGGGGGGGAGGGTACCAGGGATCAAATTCAGGTCCTTGCACTTGCGCAGCAGGTGGCAAAACCACTGAGCTAAATCCCCAGCCCCTATCTTCATTTTAGAAATGAATAAAATAAGTTGGTATCTCTATTCCCAGCTACACAGGAGGCTGAGGCAAGAGGATCAAAGGACAACTTAGTAAACCTCTGTCTCAAAATAAAAAGGCCTGCAGATGTAGCTCCTTGCTCTCTGGGTTCAATCCCCAAAAATAACACATACACACAGAAATAAGGCTCAGGATAGGTTGATCAATTTATCGATGTTTTATCCAAGAAATTTTTTAAAGAACTGGTACAATATACTCATTTTTTTCCTACCCTATAATTTACTTATTCACATAATTTTATCAACAAATCATACCAAGCTTTCTCATATCTCTATGATCTTATAGATAACAAGTATTAAAAAGTTTTGGATGCCACAGTAATTTGGAGAGGAATAAATTGCCTGCAGCATTATGGTTTCTGGTAACACCCAAAAAAGCACACAAATTTGACAATAAAGAATGTTAAAAATCAAGCCATTGCATACAATGAGGAATATTCCTAAATTTTAGCCAAAATGTTAAATCAACTCTTTTCGTAGCTCCACTGTCATGTGGAGGGTGTGTGTGTGTGTGTGTGTATGAATACTATCTAATTCTGTGTGCAGTCACACATGGTGCTTACAGTATGAAATTAAGTAATGCATAAAGTAACTAAAATGTGTGGTTAACATGATGTAACACAGATCTGTTATCTTTACTAGATAAAGTAAACACAGTTAAGAAAATTAGGCCAGGCATGGTGGTGCATACCTGTAATGCCAGCACTTGGGAGGCTGAGGTAGGAGGATCCCTGAAAGTTCAAGGCCAGCCTAGACTACATAGTGAGCTCAAGGCCAGCCTAAAGTAGAGAGCAAGACCTTGTCTCTACTTTCGTTCTTTTTTTTCTTTTTTGGTACTGGGAATCAAATTCAAATTCAGGGCCTTGCACTTGCCAGGCAGGCGCTGTGCTACTGAGCTACATCCCCAGCAAGACCTTGTAAGAATGGGAATGGGAATGGGAATGGGAGAGGAGCAAAGAGAAAATCAGTCATTATATTTGGAGGGCTGGGAGGAAGATAGGCATTTGTTTTATTTGTTTTGAGACACGATCTCACTATGTTGCCCAGGGTGGTTGGTCTCAAACTTGCAGCCTCCTAAGTAGCTACAACTAGAGCCACTGTGCTTGGCTGACATTTTTAGTACATTAACTTGTTTTGAGGCACAACAACAGGAATACTTTATAAAACAATTCATTTAATAAAAATTTTCAACATATGTTAGTGAATCTCGACCTTTTAACCATCCTGAAAGCTAGGCAGTATTTCAACCATTTGACAACTTTGATCCTCAGTCTCTGCTCTGTTAATTTGTACATAATCTCATTGTTAGTAAATATGGAGGCAGGATTTCAATCTAGGTTTCCTATCTAAATAGACACACTAGAACCAACAATCTGAATATACTCCATTTAAAACATGTCATGATTTTACAAGTAAAAATACATACACAGTTATGCTATTACACTGATGACATACTATTTGGAAATAACATAAAAAGACTAAAATCAAACTTCCTGTACATATGTATACAGGTTACATAAAAATTAATAGATGAGAAATCCAAATATTGCCAGTGACCATATATTGTTGAAAATTCCACTTACCCGTTTTGAAGGACAGTGTTCATTCTTTTCATCTGTCATCTTCCCACTTTTAAGTGCTTTCCTTGGGTGCTTGATAGTTGTTTTTATGGCGGGTCGACACACATAATTCTCCAAGTTCTTTGGAGGTTTTTTAGTTCTCTTAGCCTGAAGGCCAATTTTCAATTTTAAATTTCCCTCTGAAAAGTTTGTTTCTTTCACAGAAAACTGCTGCTGTGCACCAGTCAAACCATCATCCTTCCCTGCTTCGATGTTTCTCTCTCGACTCCGCTTGCGAAGATCCTCTTCCTCACACTCTGTGTTGTTCTCTGCCTCTACTTCTCTCTTGCTTACCAGTGTGCCAGTACTGATGGCAGAAGGACTCTTTCTTGAAAAACCTTCGGAATCAGAACCCAATCCTAACATAGCAGTATTTCTAGGGTCCATCACAAGTGTATGTTATTGCCAACGAATCTTATGAAAATTTTATAGAATTGTATTCCATAAAAAACAGGGATTTCCAAAACTTGTAACCAGCATCTGTTTCTCTGCAGAACAGATCATAACAAAAATTTATCAGAAAAGAGGCAACGATTGATTAACATGGGAAATGGGCATCAGGAGAGAGGGACAAGGAAGTCAACAAACATTCAAAATCAAAGTTAAAACAAATCAAAATGTAGTTCAGAATAAATTTAAATTCATTTAGTTATAAATACATTTAAAATATCATTCCACATGTATAATGAACAAGGTGTACAGTGAAAATAAAAAAATTTAAGAATCACTGTTATAACTCAACCAAGAAGCACCTGCAACTGATGCTCATGCAGACATAACCTAAGAGAAAAACAAGGTAGTTGTTTTTTGTTGTTTTTTTTTTTGAGACAGGGTCTTGCTATGTAGTTCAGGCTGAGTTTGAAATTGCCATGATCCTCCTGCCTCAGCCTCCCAAATGACACCATGGCAGCCCTGAACTTGGAACAATCACAGACCCGTGAAAGGTACAAAGCTGCGCAAGTGCAACCCCACTGCTGCTCTATATAAGCAGCATTCCCCTGGTACTTATCAGGAAATAGAGGAGAACTCCCTCTAGTGTACTGATCCCTGGTGCTGCAGCTCAGATCCAAATAAAGCCTCACTCCAGTGGTCCTATAAATCTGCTTATGACTCACTTCTTGGGTACAGTAGGGCTTGGAAGATCCTGGATGGAGAGAGCAGGTAGCATTATAAAATGAGCTATAAACATTAGGGACTGCTACCCTCAAGAGCTCCTAAGATCAGTGACAAAAATGGGAAGAGACAGAGCGGAGGCAGAGGCCAGCAGCAATTGGTGGGGACCAGCATCAACTGGCATCAATTGGCCACCAGCAGCCAGCAACCTCTGTGACCAGTTAACCAGCAGTGTCAAACAGCAGTGACTGGTGGTGTCAAGCCGTAGCAAATGTTTGTTGGACCCCAGTTCTGTAAGACAGATGACTATAGGCCACTAACACTCAGAGCCCCAGAGCTGTAACCCTAAAACCTGAGCACCAATGGCTTTTTTTTTCCCCCGGTACCAGGGATCGAACTCAGGACCTTGTGCTTGCAAGGCAGGCGCAGTGCCACTGAGCTACATCCCTGGCCCCCCACAATGGCTCATAAAGCCCAGAGCTACTATAATGGCAGTACACCATGTCACTTCAAAATTTCCATCACAACAGAGCAAAAGAACTCTACTAATTAACAAGTTACAATACTGTTACAATACACGTTACTTAACAAATACTGGCCAAATGAATGGACTCTTTAGTTTTTCCTACTCTATTTAGTCACACAAACTGCTGAGTTACCTTCCAACCACCTAACAACTCTAGCTATCTGTTATTTCACTTACAGCTTCACAGCAGTATCCAAAGATTTTTATAATCTGGATTTAACTATTCAAACTTGTTCATTCATACTTCCCAACACACATCTCCTAGGAGGCTTTCGTCAACTCAAGTTTCCCTCATTGTCCCCGCAAAATCATGTTCATTTCTTTCATGTGATGTGCTTTCTCCTTTTAAGCACAAAGTCCTCACTTGCCTGAAAGTGGGGGTTCCATCTCCAGCCACTGGGGTGGAGGAGTACAAAGCTTTATCTTTTTCATGATGGATTCAGAATCCTGAAAACCAAAATATTCTGAGAAACAAGTTTTTTCATAGCTCACTAGTGTGATAAAACTGACCTGGACCCATTTTAATCTTACCATAATTTCTGAGAATATTTTAATTCAGAAATATTAATGTGTTTGATTAAAGAGCGCTTTTCCAAACACCATAGTGTCTGGGCCAGGGATTTAGCTCAGTGGTTCCGCCACCTGCATCGCAAGCACAAGGACCCAAGTTCAATCCTCGGTACCAAAAAAAAACAAACACACACCACAGTGTCAGCTCACCCAATCTATATTACCTTTCTAAAACTGAAAAAAACATGAACAGAACCCCAAAACTTTAGGCATCAAAGGTTCTGGATACTGTACTGTGGACCTATGTCCTCAGATCTACATTTAAGCTTGCACTGACCTGATCCATCCCTAAATACTTATTATCCCTACAAGGTCACAATCTGAAAAATTCACTTTTTTTTTCTCCCTGCTCTATGCGTGCCAGCTACGTCCTCAACAGACTATAATAAAAATGTTAGCTTCATGAATGTAGGGACATCTGGCTTGCTACCACTATGTCCCCAGCATATGGAATAATAAACAGTTGAATGAATGGATGGATTTTAAGGTCCCTATACTTTTTAACACAATGTTTGACATATAGCAAATGTTTTTCCTCTATTTTATATGACTATGTTATATAATCTCATAATGAGAAATTTATACACAAGTTTTCTTAATATACATTGATTACACTTCACAGATTGTTTTCTGCATACTTAATATCTTAATTTACCAATAACATGCTTCCAAGTTATATCTTTTTTTTTTTTTGGTACCAGGGATCGAACTTGGGTTCTTGCACTTGCGAGGGAGGCAGCAGCGGCACCACTGAGCTGAATCCCCAGCCCTTCCAAGTTATATCTTTTCTGCCCTGTACAAAGGCTAATCTACGAAAAGCAACCACGTTGAATGACCTCACTTTATATGCCTAACCAGTAACTTTAAGTAGATCCTTAGTGCTGCCAACACATTTCCCTAATCTATTCACTCCATCACTCTTTTAGACCACCCATCTTCACTGACTGTTTCCGACCTGACAATGAGAACAGAAAAAAATCAGAAGAAAAATGCCCAAACTGCCACCACATATCTATCCATCTACCTGCATCTGTTCCTAAAGATTTTGCCTCTCTTCTACTTGCAATCCCTCAACTTGAGAACTAAATCCTTTTATTCATATTTTGATAGTATATTGATACCTTTTTGTTTTTTAAAATTAATTTTATAGGTACACTTTTGACATACAAAAAGATCACGTTCATCATAGGGAATTAGTACCTGTATATAATGTATCCTGATTCTTGTTTTCCCCCATTCCTCTCCCCACCCTCCAACCCTTCTTCCCCTCTTTACAAAAGCTTTGTTTCCATTTTTTCCTTTTATTTTTTCCCCTTTCCCTTCCTCCCCCCTGCCCCACCTCTTGTTCCCCTTCTTATTTGAACATTTTCTTTCTACTTCCCAATATCTATTATCCATCTTTTTTCTTATTTGCATCTTCAGTTTCTCACACAAGAAATGATGCAGTAAAAAGTATGATCTCAAGGTACATCCCTTTACCTAAAAATGTCTCAAGTTTATCCTTCTTTATGGCAAAGTAGTACTCCATTGTATATTAAAAACCACATTTTAGGCCTGGGGAATTTAGCTTAGTGGTTCTGCCACCATCCTCACAAGCGCAAGGTCCTGAGTTCAATTCCCAGTACCAAAAAAATAAATA
This sequence comes from Heterocephalus glaber, assembly GCF_000247695.1. Next base: position 1,117,079 of record NW_004624885.1, read on the forward strand.
AAAATAAAAACCACATTTTCTTTATCCATTCATCCAATGATGGGCATCTGGGCTGTTTTCAAGATTAAGCTATTAAAAAATTGTGCTGCTATAAACATGGGTGTGCATATATTGCTGCGGTATGATGCTTCTAACTTTTGAGAAAATACCAAAAAGGGGAATAGCTGGGTCAAATAGAAGCTCCAGTTTCAGTTTTTTGAGGAATCTCCATACTGATTTCCATATTGGTTCCACCACTTTACACTCCCACCAGTAGTGGAGAAAAGTTCCTTTTTCAACATTTGTTATTGATTGACTTCTTGATGACAGCCATTCTTTCTAGAGTGAGATGGAATCTCACTGTTGCTTTAATTTCCATCTCTCGAATGACCATTTTTTCATATACTCATTTACTGTTTGTATTTCTTCATCTGAGAAGCGTCTAGTCACTTCAGATGCCTATTTTTGGAGTGGGTCTTTAGATTTAGAAAGGGAGGTGTCTGATTGAGTTCTTTATATATTCTAGATATTATCCTTTGAGTAACAGCTGGTAAAAATTTTTTCAGAGGGCCAGGGATTTAGCTCAGTGGTGCCGCGCCTATCTCAAAAGTGCTAGGTCTTGAGTTTGATCCCCAGTACAAAAAAAAAAAAAAAAGAAAAACAGACAAGAAAAGAAAAACAGAAACAATCTGCTGGAAGATAAAATAAGTAAAACTCTTAAAGACATACTGTGTAGGCAGAGACTTTAAAACAAAGTCTGATCACACAGGAAATATCACAAAGAATCAACAACTGGGATCTCATCATATTAAAAAGCTTTTGCACAGCAAAAGAAACCACCAAGAGAAGGAAGAGACAACCCACAGAATGGTAAAAAGAAGGTTTTTGGTACTGGGAATCGAACTCAGGACCTTGCAAGGCAGCCAGCGCCACCACTGAACTAAATCTCTGGCTAAGTGTTTCTGTTTTAATATTTAGAGTTTTAATTCATTTCTATTTTAGTTTAATGCATGGTGAGAGATATGGCCCTAAGTTTAATCTTCAGCATGTGGAAAGCCAGTTTTCCCAGCACCATTTATTAAAGAGGCTATCTTTCTTCCAATGAAAGTATCTGGCCCCTTTGTCAAAGATAAGGTGGCTGAGTGTATTTGGAGTTATTTCTGTATCTACTATTCTGTTCCACTGAGCAGGATGTAACTCAGTGGTAGTTTGCCTAATATGCTTTGGGGCTCTGAAGGTTCAATCTCAGGTACTGCAAAACCAAAAGCAAAAACAAAACTCTAGGGCTGGGGATTTGGCTCAGTGGCGCTGTGCCTACCTCACAAGCACAAGGTCCTGAGTTCAATCCCCAGTACCAAAAAACAGACAAACAAATCCTTTAATGGCTTAAGTCAAAAGTTCTTACAATAATGCAGAGTCCCTATTTACTCTACCTTACAGTCTTCCTTCTTCTCAAATACAACAAAATACTCTTACAACTCAAGGCCTTTTCACTGCTGTTCTTCTGCCTGACTCCACCAGCCTTTCCTCAATAATTGCATAGCTCGCTTTTATACTTCATGTCTTCACCTAAATACATCTTATAGAAGAGGCTTCCCTGAGAACACTATATAAAGTAGAAAAAGTCCCATTTAACCACCTTCTCCTCATGGTCACTGTACTATTTTATTTACTTGAATGCTCTTCTCATCATCTGATATACAATGTTGTCTATAGCTTTCTATTTAAATTTAACCTCCACCAGAAAATGGACTTTTGTTAGTTTTGTGTTGTATCCTAGCACTTAGAATAGTAAATGTTTGTTGAATTAATTCTATACCTGAGTTGAGTTACATCTTATTGGTTTCAATTTGTCCTTTTTCTATTTTATTTTTCCCTTTCTTGTTTTCTATACAATATATCTAATCACTATCCCAGGCTTCATCTTACTAATGAAAAATTAAATGGACCTGCTAGCTATCTTTTTGGTTAGTTGTTAAAATAATTCCTTTCTGGTATAAAAACAAGCAACATTTTATAACTTACACAAAAACAATCGCTTTCATATTTATTAATTACAAATACATATAAAATCTCCCTGAAAAAAAAATTTTTGTAATGAAAGAATTCCAGGAGCCTCGATCTTTACAAACAAAAAAAAAAATTCCAGCATTTTCCCCAAAGAACTGAAATCATTTTTTACCTGCATTTATTCACTATCAAAACATTAGAGAAGGGTCTGGGAGAGGCACAAGTCTCTTCATTTTTTGTTGTTGTTGTGTTTTGAGACAGTGTCTCACTATGTAGCCCAGGCTGGCCTTGAACTTGCAGCAATCCTCCTCCCTCAGCCTCCCAAGTGCTGGGATTACAGGCGTGCATCCCTGCGCCCAGTTAGAAGTCTCTTCATTCTAATAATGGAAAAAACTAAACCCAAGTGATACATTAGTAAACAGCAGGGTATCAATAAACAGAAAAGAGATTAATTTTAAAATGTCCATCACCCCTCCAGAATTGTATGTAAAAAATAGAAATGTTATATTTTCATAAACTGATGAAGGAGGAACAGTATATACATAGGCATATTTTGTTAGTCAATTTAGGCACTGAAACCAGGAAATTACTATTGGCAAACCCTACATAACAACACTCCTAACAAAGATATACTGAAATTCTGAATATACTTTACAGCAGAGGGTACTTTTTAAGGGCCGGGGATTTAGCTCAGTGGTTTCACTGCCTGCTGTGCAAGCGCAAGGACCGAGTTCAATCCCCGGTACCAAAGAAAAAGAGTACTTTTTAATCTTCTGAATGTAAAATGCTTGAAAGAGTCCCCATAGCAGCTACCCGGTGCTGTTTTTTGACTTTTCAAAGCAATGTTGTTTGTGAGTGATAGTCTTTCAACTTTTGGAAAGATATCTACACAATCCAGGTTTCCCATCCAGGGTCAAAGGTGACATGGTTACACAACTTATTTTTGTTCCCACTATAATATATTCAGTGTGAAATCTAATTCCAAGGAGAAATATAAAACTAAGACTGATGGCATCTCAGCATCTCTTTGCTCAAAGAAACAAACTCAACATTCATATCACATGCAAACTTTTGAGATGTATGTTTTCGAATGTCTGGAAAAATCCAAAACAGCCTAGTCCAAAGTCAAAGGAAACCAAACAGTCTCTTCACAGCACAAAGGCCTTCTGCACAGATTATAGCTGTGAACAAACTCTTTGGGAAATCACTAATTATGTTATTAGGATGTACACAGCAACACAAAGGATGATAATCTCAACATGGAAGACATTAACTATAAATTTACAAATCACAACTCAGTGACTTATGAACGCTACTATTTTCTGCAACATACCACTAAGTATCTGGAAAAGCAATAAAAATGTAGAACTTTCAGCTGGGGACACAGCTTAGTGGTAGAACCTGTGCTTAGCATGTACACTCAACCCCCAGGACGAAACATACACACACACACACACACACACACACACACACACACCCCACTTCTGAATAAGAATTATTTAAAATGGTTTTTATATGCACACCCTATTTCCTCTACATAGTGAACATCTCTACCCATCCCTACACCTGTCATACTAATTCCATATCCACCTGAAAAACAATATAGCTGATTAAAAAAAAAAACTAATATATTTAGTCAACAGTGCTCTGAAAACAGAGGTACAGCTGAATGGTAGAGAGCTTCCCTAGTATGCCCAAAGCCCTGGGTTCAACTCACAGTGCAGCAAAAAAATAAAAAATACAATGTTCCAGTCTCAAATACAGAACCACAATGGAAGGCAATTCACCTGTTTGAGATCATTTTATTTGTGGATAGCCAGTCTATCTTAGGGTTGACAGAACAATATTTAGCAAGGCAATATAAAATCAACTATAAGTTTTAAAATAAATATTACAAATGAGTTCTCACAGTGAGTTTAGCATTAGTACCTTAAAAGTAATAAAAATTCATAATATTTGCTGAGTTTTTAGTTTTTGCAGTTTTATGCTTAATATTTCCACATCTCATTTAAGCATCACAACCATGAGGTAGTTACTACTCGCTATTTACAGATGAAAAAACAGGCTGATGGCCAAAAAAAGGAGAGCCTTTGCAACCCAGAATTCACTGTTGAGTGTGAGTTTTGATACATATACAAAGGAATACTACTGCCAGGCACAGGTGCCTACCTGTGATCTTGGAACTCCTGAGGCTAAGGCAAGAGGAATGAAAGTTTTGAGCCCAGCCTGGTCTATATAGGAAGACTCTGCCTCAGAATACAAAACAAAAACAAAAGTTATGATAACTTAATACAGATTAAAGTGATAGAAGGCATTGATAACTATTAAGTTTGATTCCGAGACTAGAAAGCAAAAGATATGGGCAAAATCTCAGCTCTTTAGCTTTGGTATTTCAATTTTCATGTTGTGACACACGAAGACAGCTTTTTTCCCCCTTTTTTTTTTGGTACCAGGGATTGAACTCAGGTCCTTGAGCTTTCGCAGCAGGCGGTGAAACCACTGAGCTAAATCCCCGGCCCCTTTTTGCCCTTTCTTAATGTCTTCTGTCTTGAACATGGGGCTGGAGGTGAAGATATGTCTTAACTGTGTCTGCATCATGTTTGTTTAAATATAGTTAAGTAGTAAAATTTTCACAGATTTAAAAACAAACAACAAAAAGGGCAGAGCCAGGTCTGCCTGGCTCCTTGTAACTATTATACATTATGCTGCCTACAAAAGATAATTTCCTGATCTTTGTCTCTGCTGCATTTAGGATACCTGCTACATTTGAAATTCTTGGCTTTTACCATGACATATTCTACTGGCTTTCCTAGTACCCCTCTAGCCATCCCATCATTTATTCTTTTTTTTTTGTACTAGGGATTGACCTTGGGACCTTGTGCTCGTGAGGCAGGTGAAGGAACCACTGAGCTAAATCCCCAGCACCCCCATCATTTATTCTTAATCCGACCTTTAATTAAATCAACAAATACTTTCTGAGAGCCCCCAAAATACATTTTGAGAACTTGACGTGTTGTTAGATATAGGTATATGGTCATCACAAACTTTTTTTTTTTTGCCGTATCAGAGATCAAACTCAGGATCTTGCGCTTGTGAGGCAGGCACCATGCCACTGAGCTAAATCCCTGGCCCATCATGAACTTTTAAGAAGGGGTGGATAAACAACCAACCATATCAATGCATAATTATAATCTATAGTAAATAAAATTACAAAGAGTTCCACTATGAAATAATATATGAAAAGAATTTGGAAACTCAGGGAACATATCTTTTGGGGGGGAACATATCTTAAATATTTAACATTTAAGGTGAGACTCAAAGACTGAATAGGAAATGTGGAGGCAAAATGCCGGGTGAAAGTGATTCAGAAGAGGGAACAATATGTGTAAAATCATTAAGATTAGCAGCAGATTAACTGAAGAATTAAGAGCACAAAATGAAAATGGAAAGAAAAAGAAAAATAATTGTTAGCAAAGGGCTCTGTTGGGCTATATTAAGGATTTGGAATTCAAAAGGAAGGCTTTGCATACACCTGTAATCCCAGCCAGCATTCAGGAGGCTGATGCCGGAGGATGCCTGTGAGTTCAAGACCAGCCTAGGCTACAGAGTGAATTAAAGGCCAGCCTGAACTATACACAGACCAGCTTTTAAAAAAAAAAAAAAAGTGTTAAAGAGCTCTGAGTAAGGGATAATAAGACAATTTACTTTTTTTTTTTTTTTTTGGTACTGGAGATCGAACTCAGGTTCTTGCACTTGCAAGGCAGGTGGCAAAACCACTGAGCTAAATCCTCAGCCCTGACAATTCACATTTTGAGAAAACTTTTCTAGTTGCTCGTTATGGAAGAATTATTAGAAAGAAAGCAAGAAGGAAAGAAAAGCTTCATGCTTGTGAAAGAGAACCTAGACCTTTGCCTCCCTTTCCTGGACTGAGTAAGCAGGGAGACTGCAAGGAGTCTTAGTCTTTTGGGGGGGGGGGGGTTGAGACAGGGTCTTGCTCTGTAATTCAGGGTTGTTTTGAAGTCGCTGGTTTTGAACTCATGGCGATCCTCCTGCCTCAGTCTCCCAAGTGCTGGGATTACAGGCGTGGGCCACCACGCCCAGCTAAGGCATCTTTACTGTGTGGTAAAGGCACACAGAACAAATTACATAGAGCTTCTTACACTTGGACTTTGGCTTTTACTTTGAGGTAGAAAAGCCACTGAAAGGGTTCCAAGAAATGATCCAACTCAGGCCTCTTCAGATCATTCTGCCACTGAGTTGAGAAAATTTTTGATCTGATAACTTGTAGTTACCTTGACTCTTTTTTTCATACTCTACACATGGTCTGTCAGCTTTACCATCACAACATATGTAGCCACCATTTCTCACTACTTCTGCAGCTACTATATATGAATTATTGTTATGTGCTTCAGAGCAGAAAGTTTTTAATGCTTCTATAGTTAAAATTCAAAAAAAAATTCAAAATTTGACAACAAATGGCAATTATTGTATGTATCAAATGTTATCAAGCAAAGAAGTCAAAACTCTCAGAAATATGTCTTGCAGTATAGTCTTTGCACAACAAAAGAGCTAATTTCAGAGCACTAAACTGCATGCCAGTATTCTGAAAACCAAAAACACGGGCACTGTTCACCCACTGATAGGAATTTAAAGAAAAGGACAAAAGTGTCCTAACTATAAAGATGCTTTATAATAAAATTAGGAATATGTCTTAATGATAGAGCACATGCCTATCATGCACAAAGCGCTGGGTTTGATCCCCAGCAGTAGGAAGAAAGTTTATATTAAGCCAACTAAAATCACTGGTATTATATAAAGTTGTTGAAATAACATAAAACTAGAGTATCTTATGGTGTAAAACGTAGTTCAAAATTTGAATTACATTAGGGCTGAGGATGTAGCTGTGCATTAGAGTGCACACTTAGCATGCACAAGGCCCTAAGTTTAACCCCAGCCCCAGACAAAAAATAAAAATAACTATGTTAACAAATGCCCAAATAATTTATACAACATGAACTACAATTGCAAAGCTGGACACACTAAGCTTTTTACTCAACTGCGGAATGTCTCTTGAAAGTTAAGAATCACCAACCATTTCTAAAGTTCAAAATACTAATCTCCAATGAGTTTTTTTATATTTATGTACTATACACAAATTATTTTATAGTTTTGTTTTGTTTGGTTTGGTTTGGTTTGGTACTGGGGATCAAACTCAGGTCCTTGCGCTTGCACACCAGGCGGCAAAACCACTGAACTAAATCCCCGGCCCTAGTTATATTATTATATATTATTATATAATAATATAATATATTATGCTATATAATATTATATTATCATATAGTTATTTTTATATTTACTATACGTTTATTAAATTTCAAGGTATCACTGATTTTAAGAGGTTTCATGAATCAAATACTACACTTTCAGGGACAGAGGAAATCATTACCACATTAAATGTAATTATATTATTCCCAATTGTTTATTTTCTAATTGCAAAAATGTTATAACTGAAAAAAATGTATCTTATAATTAAGAAAATACTGTATTATACCAAGTACTTCCAGAAACTCAGAACAGGATAGCAAAACAGCAGACATAAATTTATGATCACATGGTAGTACAAGCTTGTAATCCTACTGTACAGGAGACTGAGGCAGGAGGATCTCCATGTGTTCAAGATCAGCCTGACCTACATAGTGAGACTCTGTCTCCAAAAAAAAAAATTATAACCATTAAATCACAAAGGGAAAAAAGCCCCAGAAAGTAGTCTCAAGGCTAAACACTGATGAAAAATTATAGTAGTCAACAGTCAGATAATCTAATCAAATCTTAGTTCTTCTTCCTAACAAAAAGTTAAAATAATGGTATCCCAGGACATCCCTTCAGAAATTGCAAATCTACTCCTTGAAATACTGGTAAAGGCAAATTAAAATGCCTAAATTACAAAGTCCTAAAATACAGTCAGGTCTTTATTTGGTTCATCAGTTTGGAATAGTCCCTGGCACATAACAAGCACTCAATAAATACCTGTTGGTTACCAGGTGTGATGGCACACCCCTATAATTCCAATACTCAGGAGGCTGAGGCAGGAGCATCCCTCAGTTCAAGGCTAGCCTGAGCTGTTGGGTTCAAGGCTAGTTCGAACTACATAGTGAGATCCTGTCTCAAAAAACAAATTGATTTTGTTTGTGAATCTAATGAGAGGTAGTTTAGCCAAACAGGTAAATTCTGCTTTAAAGAGAACACACTGAACTTCTAAAAAACTAGTGAAACCCTTGTAAGCTAACCTTAACCCTAACTCTAACCCTAAGACAACTGTTATAACCAACCTATTTTCTTCAAAGACTTAAATTTCTCCACTCATGAAAAATTTACATAGTAAGATACATTACTATGCACTTTTGAAATAAATCCTTCATTTGGTAAGAAGGTAAAAAGATAAATGAAGCAGAGCACAAAAGCCTATCCTGGAGTTAAGTGACAAAAGCAATATTAGAATTTATGCACAGTCAGGTGTGGTAGCATAACACTCTGGGAGGCTGAGGAGGAGGATCACAAATTTGAGCCCAGTCTGGGCAATTTAGTCACTCTGTGAGACTGTATCTCAAAATAAAAAAACAAGAAATGAATAAAATAAAATCTATGTGAAGAAAATAGGATTAAAAGTACCCTAAAAGTTGAGAACTAAAACAAATATGTACACATGAAAACAAGTTGTTTATATTTACTTTCAAAAATATTTACAATGCTGGTTATATTGGCCCATGACTATTATCTCTGCACTAGGGAGGCTGAGGAAGGAGGACTCAGAGTTCTAAACCAGCCTGGGCTACATACTGAGTTCAAATCTAGGCTGGACTATGTGGTGAGACATGCCTCAAAACAAAAAAGGAAATAAAACAATAGCAAATATGTATTATACATTTGGGCAACATGGCATACATTAAACTAAGAATTTGAAGCATGCTACCTCATAAAGTTCTTCAACAAGTCTATATTGTAAACATCACCACTATCCTCATCATTTTACAAACGAGGAATCCACAGACAAGTAGCTTGTTCAGGATTACACAGTAAGTGAACAAAATAGAAATGTGAGCTTAGTCAATCTGATTTCAGAATTCATATTAATAGCTATTTGAGAGCTGGGCTTGGTGGTGCACACCTGTTATCCCAGCACTGGAGGCTGAGGCAGGAGGACTGCCACGAGTTCAAGGCCACCCTGGACTACATATGAATTCAAGGCCAGTCTGAGCTACACAGCAAGACCCTGTCTCCAAACAAACAAACAAATAAACAAAAACCCTATTTGAGATTTTCGACAAACTGAAGGGAAATACACAAAATGTGGAGGCAGAGATTTTTCTTTCTTTTTTTTTTTTTTTTTTGGTATTGAGGATTGAACTCAGGACCTTGTGCTTGCGAGGCAGGCAGCAGCACCACTGACTGAGCTAAATCCCTGGCTGAGATTTTTCATTTTTAAGAAAATGAATTATTGGGGCCGGGGATTTAGCTCAGTGGTGCCATCGCCCGCCTCGAAAGCACAAGGTCCTGAGTTCAATCCCCGGTACCAAAAAAAAAAAAAAAACCAGAAAGAAAATGAATTATACATTTTTAATTTGATTAGATACCTGTTATAGTCAAGGCCTGATTAACTATAATATTGAAAGAATAGGCTATGTTTTAGTAAAAATTTAATGAGTAGGGCCAGGGATTTAGCTCAGTGGTTTCGCCACCTGCTATGCAAGCGCAAAGGACCCTAGAGTTCGATCCCCAGTACCAAAAAAAAAAAAATTTAACGAGTAGCTGAAACATAACCAAATATTTTCTTGATTTTAACATTTGTTAGAAATTACTTCTGGGCGTGGTGGCGCACACCTGTAAAGGGGGAGGGAGGTGTTGAGGCAGGAGGATCACTATGAGTTCCAGGTCAGCCTGGGCTACATAGTTAGACCATCTCAAAAACCAAAAACCAAACAAAAAACTTACTTTCCACTGTAATAACAATGTACTTGGGGGTAGGAGGGGAGAAAGGTCTGACTGTGTAGTCCAGGCTAGCCCGGAATGCATCACAGAGGCTGCAGTAGTTTCAAACTTCTGATCCTAGGGCCGGGGATTTAGCTCAGTGGTGCTGCCGCCTGCCTTGCAAAAGCAAGGTCCTGAGTTCGATCCCCAGTACCAAAAAAAATAAACACCCAAAAACAAATTCCTGATCCTCCTGCATCAGCCTCCCAAGTGCTAGGATTATAAGTATGTGCTACCATGCCCAGCTACAGTATACTTTTTTTTTTTTTGGTACCAGGGATTGAACTCAGGCCCTTGCACTTGCGAGGCAGGCACAATGCCACTGAGCTAAATCCCCGGGGCCCACACAATATACTTTTTGTATGAGTGAAATACGTTGAACATGTTTTCACTGTTATTGTACTTGGTAGATGATATCTAGGTACAAAATCCAATCTTCTATATCTCTGAATACACAGGAAACTAAGAGAAATGCGCTAAAAGTACAATGATCCAAATTACAGCAAACTCACTTGCTATGTTACACTCATTTTCATACCTTTGCAGGTGTTCTTCCTCTACCTAGAATGCCTTAAGGCAGTAATGGCAAACCTTTCAGAGGTTTCAATGATACAAACAGTCCACAGGTTTGCCACCATTGCCCTAAGGCTTAGTCAGTATCATTTTTTTCCTTTAAAACCCAGTTCTTCCCCTTGTTAGAAGCTATCCTAACCTTTCCTTTACCCTTACAGATTTAAGAAGTTTTCCCCCTCTCCACTCTCCACAAAGGTATCACACTCTCTTTTAACTAGTTACCATCTTCCTCTTACTAGACTGCAAACTCTTGGAAACAAAAAAGTTTGTCTTTTTCTTTACCTCTAAGCACAAAAATGTGTATGAAGAAAACACTGGGAAAATTTTAGTTGGCTGAATAATGAATAAATGCATAAATAAATGAAAAAAATGACTGAGAAATACTTGGGTTTTTTTGTTGTTTTGGGTTTTGGTACCGGGGATCGAACTCAGGACCTTGTGCTTTCGAGGCAGGCAGCGGAACCACTGAGCTAAATCCTCGGCTGAGAAATACTTGTTTTTGTTGGTCTGGCTTTTGTTCTAATTAGGAAGATTTGGGAAGCTATTTCTGTACAATATCCTTGTTAAATAAACTAAGTTTTTAAAATATAATTAACAATTTTTTTTTTGAGATGGGATTTCCTTATGTAATCCAGGCTGATCTCAAACTTCTGTGAACTCAAGTGACCCTCCTGTAGGGGTGTCCTGAGTAGCCAAGACTGCAACAGTATGGCTATGGCCAGCTCAACAATGTTTTGTCTTCTAGCACTGGGGACTGAACTCAGGGCTTATGCTGTGAGCTACATTCCCAGCTCATTTATTTGTTTAATTTTGAGACAAGGTCTTGCTAAATCACTAAACTGACCAGCAGAGTTCAAACCTGCAGCTCTTCCTGCCTCAGCCTCTCAAGGTGCTGGAATTACAGGCATGTGACATCATGCCAGGTTCAACATTCCCTTTTTCTTTTTAGATTTTTAGCTGATAAATAAAAATTGTACAGGCCAGGGATTTAGCTCAGTGGTTTCACCTCCTTCTGCACAAGGGCAAGAACCCGAGTTCGATCCCTGGTAAAAAAAAAAAAAAAAATTGTACAAGAAATACTTGTTAAAGTAAATGAAAGAATTTGTTCAATATTTTATTTATCCCCCTTATAATTAAAACATAGAGTTGGCCAGGGATTTAGCTCAGTGGTTCTGCCACCTGCCTTGCAAGTGCAAGGATCCGAGTTCAATCCCCGGTACCGAAAAAAAAAAAAACATAGAGGTGCCGAGCACGGTGGCACAAGCTTGTACTCTCAACATTGGGGAGGTAGAAGCAGGACTGAGAGTTGAAGGTCAGCCTGGGCTACACAGCAAATGTAAGTATAGCTTGAACTACACAGTAAGACCCTCTCTCAAAAATTAAAAATTTAGAGGCAACCCATTTTCCAGTCCCCATTGTCTCTCTCAGACAGAAGCTTTCTAGCAAAAAAATTTTCCTACTCTTAAAAAAATTTTTTTAATTTAAAAAAGCACATACATATGAAAAAAATTAACTTAAAACTCTAATTCATGGTTTAAAAAGTAATTATTCTTTTCCGTTAATCTTCTGCATCCACAACTTGTATTATTCACTTAGATGAAATTACTACTTAATTTGAAATTTGTATCTTCCAATCTTCTTTGAAGACTATAATATTTGCCAACTAATCTTTATACATGATTGAGTCAAACACCCCTCCCCACTACCATTTTTCCAAATATCAGTTATCAGTTTACTCTTTCAAATTCTCTCCATTCCTGCCTGATAGTCAGGATTTCAAATAATTGAACTCTGGAGCTTTCATTTGCAGCAGTGCTGTATTTAAGAAACCTTACCTTAAGCCATGTGTTATTTACTCAAAGAAGACAGGACATTGCTAGCTACTTTATAATCTGATACAGTCTTCCTACAGTCTTAGGGCAAATAAAATGTTTTTGAATGAGAAGAGTGATTTGGTATCAAGCGTACAAAACATTGAACAGAATGTATAACCAGAAGATTAAGTATTCACAACTTACTTTCTGTGGGATTATAAAACACAATAAAAGATAAAGTAATGAAATATTCACTGCTGATGGAACTCACACTCATCTGAGCTATAATACAACTGTCAGCCTTCCTGGAAGGAAGAATATGCATCTAAATACTACTTTCATAACAACCTCTTAAAAGATGTGTACTCTGATTCATCTTTATAACTTAATAGCAATATTTATTTTTTTCCTACAATGTTTCTGTTCATCATGGCAACCACACTCTGACAAAATTCTAAGGTATGCAACATAAGCAGAGGTATAAATTTTCAAATATTCATGTAGAATATCCACAATTGGAATTTCAAATTTAAAATAATGTGGACTTCATTCTCTTAAATAGCAAGTTGATTCAAGACCAATTTCAGCTTTGTTCAACATTACCAGAAGCATCTGACTTCTTTGTGGTAACTGGATCCCACTAGACAATCAAGTGGAAGTAAAACCCAGAAAATGTTTTTAATAGTCTTGTAACTATGACTACAGCCTCAAAAACAAAAACAATAATAGTAATTATTTCTCACTGGCATTTGAAAAACCTGATAGGCTTTTCTAGCTATCTGGAACTTCAAATATTTTAATGCAAACATCTAAAAGCAAATGATATGAATTTCTATTCATTTAATTTCTTAGTTAACAGAGGAATTCCCTATGACAACTAATATAGATTACAAGTAGTTTGTATAACTAGTTTACTTACAACTATCATCAGATACTTTTATTTTAAAAGTTATATAAACCATGGGCCGGGGATTTATCTCAGTGGTTCCACTACCTGCCTTGCAAGCCCAAAGTCTGGAGTTCAATCCCTGGTACCAAAAAAAAAACAAAACAATTGCCATTAATACTCCTCCTCACTTCAAACACACTTATCCCCTCATTCTTGTCACTTTCTGAAGCGGGGCACAAGTCCTCTTTTTTTAGTACCTTTTGTTGTGCTGGTGTAGCTATCTAGTCTTGAATCCATTTGAAATATTTACCTTTCATGGTCATTTCCACTTTGGGGAAGAGCCAGAGGATGCAAAGTGCCACAACCAATGAATAAAATGGATGAGGACACACCTTATTGTTTTTGTAAGCTGGCCTTTTGGGTTGGCACTTGGCAGCAGCCTTCATCTTATTTTTTAATCATACCTCATTAAAAACACTTACAAAAAACAACAACCAGAATTGCTTCAGAAAGTGGCAAAAATGACAGAAGGAAGAAGTGTATTCAAAGCAAGGGGAGTATTTTTTTTTCCCAGGTACTGGGAATTAAACCCAAGGCTTTTACACTGAACTACACCCCCAGGCTTTATTTTTTTACTTTGATACAGGGTCTAAGTTGCTAAATTGCCCATGTTGTGCTTGAATTTTCAATTCTCCTGCCTCAGCCTCCCAGAGCACTGGGATTAGAGGTGTGAGCCACCATGCCCAGCCTCAAGAGGGGAAGTATATTGAGGAAGATTAATAGCAACGGAGGGCTGGGGATTTAGCTCAATGGCACC
>NW_004624885.1:1131285-1143922 GCF_000247695.1 Heterocephalus glaber
GGGTGTTCATGGCAATGTACCTTTAAGTGTAATAAACTTTTGTTTTGTTTTTTTGAGGCAGGGTTTCCCTTTGTAGTTCAGGCTGGCCCTGAACTCACTATGTAGCCCAGGCTGGCCTCAAACTCAAGGTAATCCTCCGGCCTCAGCCTCCGGAGTGCTGGGATCACAGGCGTGCACCACCACACCCAGTTGGAAACAGTCACCCCCCCCCATACTGGTGATCAAACTCAGGATCTTGGGCTTGCAAGGCAGGCGCAGTGCCACTGAGCTAAATCCGCCCTGCAATAATCTTTTTAAAACTATGTTGTTAAAAACACTGAAGGTGGGGGCCAGGGATTTAGCGCAGTGGTTCTACTGCCTGCCTGGAAAGCTCAAGGACCTAAGTTCAATCCCCGGTACTGGGGGAAAAAAAAAAAACTGAAGCTGAATATTGTGTACATAAAGTCTTATTATACTCTATTGCTGCTTATGTCTGAAATTTGTCACATTTAAACAACGAACAAAATTCAGTGAAAAAGTATATAAAATCCTGTCATCCTCAATCCCCAGCACAGGCAAAAACAAAAAGCCAAAAACCAAAACAAACAAAAATCCTGTCATTTATTTGCATATATTTGAGGGTAAGTGACTAAAAACTATGAAGAGTAAAAGCAATGCTAAAATTAAAACATCACAGGTCCTTCAAACATGAAAAATTAGACAATGAATGTTTTACACAAGTGTAAAACAGCAATAAGATTATGAGTTAAATTTCTGTCATTAATGAGAGCACAGTTTTTAATTATGTTGGGTCAACATCATTCTCTACCTTTCCCCACTGAGACAGTTACTAGGAGGCTGAGGCAGGCAGATCACAAATTCTAGTCTAGTCCAGACAACTTGACAACTTAGGCACTTAGTGAGAGGCAGTCTCAAAAAATTTAAAGGGGGCAGATATCTCTGCAGATGTAGCTCAGTGCAAAGGCCCTGGGTTCAATTCTCAGTAATGAAAAAGAACGGAGAAAATTAATTCAACTTTTCACAAATCTACATTACAGATGGCCATCCTAATACAAAGAGAAGAGAAACTATTTTTCATGAATAGATTATCTTATTGAATTCTATAATGTCCTACTAAAATATCTTCCCTCAATTTCTTGCTCTTTTAAAAATTGCAGTTTTTGTTTTGCTGCAGTACTGGATAAACCCAGGGCCTTCACATCGAGGTACATATCCAGTTCTTTTTTATTTTGAGACAGGGTCTCCCTAAATTGCTAAATTGACCAGACTGGGCTCCAACCTTGGATCCTCCTACCTCAGCCTCCCAGAGTACTGGGATTACAGATATGCACCACTACGCCTGGCCTACAGTAATCATTTTTAGTTTCCAACTGCAGATTGATGGAATCTTTTACCTTAAACTCATACCAACATCTCCACCCCTAAGCAAAACTAAGGTAAGGGGCAAACAAGACCTGATATTGGTTCCATTTCATTACAGTTTAAATTACTGAAATTATATGTGTAATTCCTGTGATTGTGCTTATGGTCACTTTCTAATGTGGAGTCTATCTTCTATCAGTCTCAGAAGGTAAGTGACAGCCCCCACCAAAAAAACAAAAACAAAAAAACTAAGAATCACTATTCTAGCATATTAAAAAACATTCAATTTTCCAGAGGACTACAGTTAAGGTGACTTAGTTGAAGTATTTTTCCTTCATATTCATAGATCGGATCTTTACTACAAAATTAATCTTTTGCTGGGAGTGGCAGTGCACTCATGCCTGAAATCCCAGCAGTTGGAACAGTGAGGCAGGAGGGATGCCATGAGTTCCAGGCAAGCCTAGGCTCCATACATAGTTCAAAGGCCAGCCTGAACTACATAGTGAGACCCTGTCTAAAACACACACACACACACACACACACACACACCCTAAGAAAAAAATTAAGTCTTTCAAAGAATTCCTTCAGTCCAGCCAAGAAGTTCCAATATCCAGAGGCACATATATCAAAATGATAAGATCTCCCTAAACAGCTTATGCATAAAGGCCAAAAGAAAACATCAAAGAAGGCACATACTACCACAAACTTAACACCTTGTTAAGTTTTTTTTTTTTGAGACAGGGTCTCACTATGCAGTTCAGGCTGGCCTTGAACTCAATATGTAGCCCAGAGTGACTGAGAACTCATGGAGATCCTCCTGCCTCAGCTCCCCAGTGCTGAAATTAGAGGTGTACTCTACTACACCCAGCTTAGATTCTTAAATACTCATGTAACCTTCCATATTAAATTTTCTGAAACACCGAAATTTCCTCTAAACTAAGTAGAATTTTGGGGGTGGGGGGAGAGAAGGTGCTAGGGATTTAACCCCAGGGCCTAAGCTATATCCCAGTCTTTTTTTTTTTAAATATCAAAACAAGGTTTCAGCTAGGTGTGGTGACATACGCCTGCAATCCCAGCACTCTGGAGGTAGAGACAGGAGGATCACCTCCAGTTTGAGGCCAGCCTGGACTACATAATGAGTTGAAGGCCAGCCTGAATTATATAGCGAGACCCTGCCTCAAAAAAAAAAAAAGACAGGGTCTCAAGGCAGATGTGGTAGCTCTTGACTGTAATCCTAGCACCTGGGAGGCTGAGGGAGGAGAATCACCTTGAGTTCAAGGCCAGACTGAACTACACAGAGACTCCATCTCAAAAAACAACAAAAGAGGATGACAAGGTCTCACTAAGTTGCCCAGGCTAAGCTCAAATCTGACATTCTTCTGTCTCAGTTCAATACTTTAAAGGTTTTCTGATTTCAATTCCACACTGGGTTGCCTGCTCACTCAACTTAATACATACCACTATCAAGGCAACTCCCTTCTCATATGCACCCAGACTATTTCAATAATGGTATTTTATTATTCTAAGCCCAAGGAAGGGACCATTTCTTAAATAGGTAATTCAATAAATACTCTTTACTAAGTGAATAAAGGAGGATCTTTCCTTCCAAAGATTTAAACTGTCCAGCTGGGGGTGTAGCTCTGTGGTAGGCTCATGTTTGACAGGTATGAGGCCCTGAGTTCAATCTTTAGCGCCAAAGTATAAAAAAATTAAGTTAAATTGTCAGCACCTATGCAGCGGCTCTGCTACAAGCTGTGAAAGCCTTTCCTCCTTCAAACACATAAGCTAATGTGTCAGATATACTTTGCTTCAGCTGGGCGTGGTACTGCATGCCTGTGGACCTGGGCATGGATGTGGGAGGCTGAGGCAGGAAGATCATAAATTCAAGCCTATTCAGTGTAACTCAGTGAGTGACTTAGCAAGCTCTGTCAATCAATCTATCCTCTGGGGGTGTTACTTAGGGCAAAGACTGTGGGTTCACTCCCAGTACAGCAAGGAGTTGAGGAAAGAACTTCCTCCACAAAAACAGTCAAGGAGGGGCCGGGGATTTAGCTCAGTGGCACCATGGCTGCCTCGCAAGCACAAGATCCTGAGTTTGATTCCAGGTACCTAAAAATAAAAATAAATAAATGAAATCAAGGATACCTATTTCATACAGGTCACACAGGCAAAGCCAACCTATATTCCATATAGATATTTACCATTACTGATCTCTGTCAAATATAATCCAACAAGTTATTTCTGCCCGTCTTTTCAATATACACATATTTGCCAATAAAGACCTCTTGGGGCATTAAAAAATGATGGATGTATTTCTGGATAATACTTGAAGTATACTTAAAATATCCGAGCTATATCTCAACTTTGTCACCAATTTAACATCTGATCTTGGAAAAGCTATCTCTTTATGCCTCAATTTCCTATTTCATAAAATGGAAGAAGATATATGCCCTACCATTTTCTGAGATTTAGAATCACAAAAAACTGAAACAGCATTCTGAATATAAAAGCCCTATGTAAAATGTTACTATAAATCCATATCAGCAACAACAAAAAAGGTTATCCATTCTTTATAGCAATTACTCTGTGAAAGATGTTGTGGACCTTCACATTTACATAATTCACTCTATATTCAAAGGCAAAAATTATTTCTAAGACCTCAATTGGCTCTGCTAAGTTTCTCCCCCTCCAAATACACGCAGATATGTATGCTACACTGTATAGAATAATGCCTTTACTGGTCTTTCTCGACAAATAATTAGGCATTCCCAATCCCTAAAATACACACACGTATCAACCTGCACGAAATATCCCAACATTTATCTGAAAAATAAACTAACTTATAAAAAGGACTCCATTACACTTAGACAAATACAGGGAAACTCTTCCGGAACACTCTCTACCCTGGCATAAACACACAAACACAGCCGCTATACACCAACAGACCATCTGTCTTGCAGACCAAAAACATCTCTTTCCTTGTACAAACTAACCAGTGACATTTGTTAAACTTCTCTCACGGAGATCGCTTTCTTCCCGTACACAGGCGCAGCGGGGGCACCATAGACCCCGCCACACAGGCGCGTGCCCTCGGGAGCTCGTCTCCCCGGCCGCGCTCCTCCCTTCGGCGGACTCCAGCCGGACGGTAGGAGATGCTCGGGTCGGGCCTCCAGACAGGCTAACCTGTCAGGGCCACAGCCAACTCCACCTCCTTCGCTGACTTTCCCGCCCCGAGCCCGAGCCGAGCCCGTCCGCCGGTCAGGGACACCCTGGGCCCGCGCCCGGAGGGACTTCCCGGGCAGCCCGGATCCCCGCCCGCTCCCCTCCCCTCCCCCACCGCGCCGCTCCCCGAGCTCCGGGTCCGGGCGGTGACAGCAGATCCAGGGAGCCAGGGCCGAGCCGCCGAGCGCGAGCCGCACTTAGGCCCCGAGGCCTGCCCGAGCCGCGCCACTCACCGTGTCAGAGGCCGAGGCCGAGAGCGATGAGAGTGCAGGGAAGTGGGGATGAGGGGGTGGCCGCCAGGCGCCTCCGCTTTCCTTAGTCCACAGCGGCTCTCTCCCGCCTTGTCAGGAGGCGGCCAGCGGGCGAGCGGACTGGCGGAAGGCGAAAGAGAAGGGCAAGACGTAGGGCTCAAAGGGGAAACTGAGGGGAGGCGGGTCCCGCGCCCAAAACGGGGATCGTCTCCCCCTCCGCAAAGCGAACCCAAAATGGCGGCGGGAGCAGCGGCGGCGGCGGCGGCGGCGGAGCGGCGGCGGCTCCTCAGAGGGAGGGAGCCAAGGGCGCTGCGGCCCCCCCTCTCCCGCTCCTCCCTCCCGCTCTCCCGCACCCCCTGCTCCGGGCGCCAAGTGCGCACGCCCGACGGCACGCGGAGGAGCGGATCTGGCTCCTCATTCCCGCGCCCAGCCTCCACCGCCGGCCGCCCCGCGCGCCCGCCAGCCTGTGCGCGTCCGCTCAGGGGCGCCTCGTCGCGCGGGCCCCGCGCCGCCCCGGGCCCTGTCAAACCCGCCGTGGCGCAGGCCCTCACACGTACCTTCGGCGGCGCGGGCGCGAGCCCAAGCCTCCTCCTCCTCCGCCACCTCCTCTTCTTTCCTCTCCCCCTTCCCCGCCCCCACGGCCACCAACCGCCGCCACGGCCGCCGCCGCCGCCTCCGGCCCCCCTCCCTCCAGCCCTCACGAGTGCGCCTCCCACAATCCCCCCCGCGGACCGTTCCATTCTCCTCGGCCGCAGGGGCGGTGGAGAAAAGGCCGGGCAAAGGCGAGTAGAGCTAGCCTTGACAACTGGACCTTTCTGAGCGGCGGGTAGAGACCGATGACTACCTACCTCTCTGGGCTGGTCGCCGCAGCGCGAGGCTCGCCGCCCCTCCTGCCGGCCACCCACAGCCGGTCAGGGGTAGCCCAGCGCCCCTCCGCTGGCTGGTGGTTGGAGGCCGCGGCGACGGCGCGTTGGTTGGCTTCCTGCCGTAGGACCCGAGCTGTCTCCGCCTTTGCGGGCCCGGCGTTTGGGTCTGCGGGTTACCGCGCCGGGAGACCTGATCTTCGACTACCGGTGAGGGAACGGGGGCGCGGGGGGTTACCGATGAGGGCGTGGAGTGGGACTCCGAATCTCTGTGAGGGAGGGAGGAAGGCCAGTGGTCGGCGGTGTGCTCCAGGGCGCTTCTTCCTGGGCTCTGCGTCGCGGATCCGGGACCCAAGGAAGCAGCAGAGCGTGGTCTCGTTTTTGTTGATATTGTTAACCCACATTTTTCGAACTTCATACAACTCCCGCACACTATGATGTTTTTACGTGTTTTATGCATTCCTCGGAGAGTGTATATCTTCAGTTCACTAGGCAGCCTGGTGTTAAGAGTATAAAGGAACCACACATATTTCTAATTCAGTTCCGTGCTGGATCTGCCAAGACTTTCTTATCACCCACCCTCGCACTGAGCTACATCTTCAGTCTGTTGTTGTTGTTGTTGTTGTTTTTCCTTAGGGTCTCAGTTGCTAAGTTGCCCGGGCTGAGCTCGAACTTGTGATCCTCCTATCTCAGCTCCCCGAGTGCTGGGCTCTCAGGCACGCTCCAGCCACTCCCGGTTTGGTCTTTTAAATCTTGTGTGTCTTCCGGTAAGATATTTTTCTTAGTTCCTTATCGAAAACTGGGCGTAAAAATTAGTTATCTAGTTACATAATTGCAAATATGCCTTAGGGGTTTGTGTTTGAAATAGGCGATATATGTAGAATGGAATTAGCTCCTAGGCACAGGGAAAGTGTAGCCCTCTATGCTATCGTTTACAATACCGTTAATGTTGATAAGGTTTGTGGGTGTAATTGGTAGTTTGTATTCCATCCTTCCAAATCGTTATTAAAATGTTAAAAAAAAAACAAAACCAAAATGTCAGATTCTGTGGATTTTGAGTGCTTGTTTCTCAAAATGCACTGTCATTTTATGATTGAATTCAGGAGAACTATGGACTTAAAATCCATACATAATCCCAGATTTCATAGTTTGTGCTTGTACCCAAAGGTGAGGCAATTAAAAGCAACTTGGGGGAATAATCGCTTAGGTTTCCTTTCCCTTTATATTTGTGGACTTTTGGGAATCCAGGGAATTATTTAAAAATTCTACTGGCCTAAATTAATCTCATCAAGCCCTAAAATTGAGACAGTCTTAAATTTCCTCCCTAAAATATGGATCATATTTTGTTTGCTTGTTTTGTTCTTTCAAGATAAAATGGAGGGCCAGGGATTTATCTCAGTGGTTCCGCCGACTGCCTCCCAAGCATAAGGTCCTGAGTTCAATCCCTGGTACCAAAAAAAAAAAAAAAAAAGATAAAATGGAAATCAGCCTTATTTCACTATATATTTTTCCTAACCAAGCCCTAACTGATTCATGGTACCCATTTATGCTTACCACTTATGTTTCTTCAGGTGCTCCGTGTATATAAGTGTATTATGCTGCCAACAACTTTTTTAATTTGAGGGCAGAGATTTGGCTAATATTTCTTTACATGTTTTCATAATCTGCTATAAAGCAAGTCGTGGAAATATTGAAATGAATGTTAGATACTTAAAATTATCAGATGAAAACAAGGATTAGTATTGGTGAAATGTGTCAGGAAAACTAGTGTTCCTGTTTAATATTTATAATGAACACTTCAAGATAGATAATCTTCATTTTACATTTTTCTGAGGCTCAGAGAAATCCAGTAAATTGATTTTTAGACTTTAGTTTGCCAGTCTCTTAAAAACTTAACTTTTTCACTATAGGCTGTATTGCCTTCATAGTAAAATTTCTCATCAGTAGCATAATTGTATATGCTACAAAGAAAAATCATTAAAAGAATGGGATCACCCATGTATAAATTTTACTTACGGTTTTTGGATTCAAGGAGTTTTCAGTAACTACGCTGATTCATAATTTGTCATTAAGTTTGAAAAGTAAGCCTCAGGCCTGTCAGTGAGAGAATTTATTGTACTAAGTACTCCATCAAATGACCTTATTGAATGAATGAGCCTTGAATTATTCAAATGAAGAAAGATATAGAATACAGAGTAATTATTTCCCCAAGTATGTCTACATCCTAATCTCTGCACTCTGTAAATATGCTAGAATACACAGCAAAAGGTAAAGAAAGATTCAAATGGAATTAAGGTTGCTCATCAGCTGGCCTTAAAATAAGGGAGAGTATCCAGATAGGCCACTGAATTACACACCCTCAAAAGAGGGAAGCAGAAGAGTCAGTGGCAAAATGAAACAGTGTGGGAAAAACTCCAAGCCGGCTATTACAGATTTCATAAATGAAAGGCAGCCTCTGGGGCTGGAAAAGACAAGAAAAAAGACTCTGAAACTCTCTAGAAAGGCAAACAACACTTCTCCACTTTTATTTCAAGTTTCTGAACTACAAAACTATAAGATAATTTTTGTTTCACACCACTCAGTTTGTGGGACTTGTCACAGCAGCAGTAGAAAGCTGGTACATAATGGTAGCCAACTCGTGGCTAACCTGCCAAGTGGCCTACCTGAGATGATGGTTTTCCGCTTTAATTTAAATGAGGCTGTTGAATTGAAATTTCTTAAAGTAAAGCTACAAGCAGTCAACAGAGCTGCCTGTGTTGCCAGTATTCCTTCGCTTGCAACAGTCCTCAAGCTGTGAAGACAGCTACTTCCCCTGAGAGAAACAGCAATTAAATATTTCATGGTACTTCTTTGCAGAGATGTTATCTTAAACGAAGTATAAGTAAACAAATTTTAAACCTTAAAAGAATGGAATGGGTGCCAGGGGTTTAGCCCAGTAGTTCCGGGCGCCTGCCTCACAAGTGCAAGGTCCCAAGTTCAATCCCCAGTACCAAAAAATAAAATTTAAAAAAATAGAATAGGGTCAGGGGTCTATATTTGACAAGATATAAGTAAATACTGTATAGACATAAGAGTCTGTAAATAATTTTTTATTTAAAGTCATGCTTTAAATGATTGCCTGCAAAGCACAAATAATATTCCAGGGTGTCCACATTCAGAGCTCACCATTTTCCTTGGTAGCCCTGTAAACTTTGTAGAAATTTAGCAGTAATAATAAATGAATTTATGAGTCATTTAATCCATACTGACAACCCCATATGTAGATACTACCTTTATCTCCATTTTACACATATTAAGTGGGACACCTTTCTGGTGTGGTATTGCACGCCAGTAATCCCACCTGCTCAGAGGCTAAGGTGGTAAAATCGTAAGTTGAAAGCCAGCCTGAGCAATTTAACAAGACCCTCTCTCACAATAAAGTGGGCTGGGGATGTAGCTCAGTGCTTCCTACATTCCATCCCCAGTACCAGAAAAAAAAGGGTGGAGGTCTGGAAAACAGCTGTCTGGTTCAGTGCCTTTGTTTTAATTTTATCTTCAATCTCAGCCTGACACAGCATCAGGATTTTCTATATACAGAAGATTGATTATAAGAGTAATTACTTGTTAGCTCTAAGAGATTCACTGGCATTTTGCTTATTAATTTTTTACTTGGGTATTTGTAATATGATTAATAATTGAAATACAAATGATACCATCCTCCCTTTTCCTCCCTCCATAGAAATCCATTTCCTCTCTCTGAAGGTGACTGGTATTATCAGTTTTTTGTAGATCCTTCAAAATATTTACCTCCTGGGCCTGGGATATAGCTCAGTGGTTCCGCCACCTGCCTCGCAAGTGCAAGGTCCCAAGTTTGATCTCTGGTACCAAAAGAAAAAATTTACCTCCTTTTTACAAATGAATTAAATATATAGCCTCCTCCTTTTTGGTTCTAGAGACAACAGCTTTACTATGTAGTCCATGCTGGCCTTGAACTCATTATGTAGCCTAGCCTGGCCTTGAACTCCCAATCCTCTTGCCTGCCACCACTGACCCTCCTTTTCATACAAAGTGATGACATGCTATACACATTAGTCTGTCTGGTATTTTCATTTAATATGTGTTGGAGATTCTTACCAATACACGAACAGTACATAAAGCTTCTAGGATTTCATGTTCTTTTATTTGTAAATAGCTTTATAGTATTTCATTGTATAGATATGGTACTTTCGGGGGGGGGTACTGGGGATCGAACTCAGGACCTTGCGCTAACGAGGCAGGCAGTGGAATCACTGAGCTAAATCCTTGGCCCAATGGTACTTATTCTTTACTGATAGATAATTAGGGGTCTGTGTGTGTTTCCTGGTTACTGGGGATTAAATCCAGGACCTCTCTTATGCTAGGCGAGAGCTACATCTCAACCCTTTTTTTTCTTTTTTTTTTTTTTTTTTGGGTACTGGGGATCTAACTCAGGTCCTTGTGCTTGTGAGGCAGGCTGTGGAACCACTGAGCTAAATCCCTGGCCCCATCTCAACCCTTTTTATGTTGAGACAAAGTCACACTAAATTACCCAAGCTACTCTTAAACTTGGAATCCTCCTGCCTCAGCCTCCCTTCTATCTTTATGTATTAGAAACAGTGTTGCACTTGAATAGTTTGGAAAGTTTTAATTATATAAAGGTGTTATCAATACTGCTGATTATTGGTAATAACATTAGAAATAAAAATCAACAAAAAATTACCAGGGGCTGGGCCTTAGCTCAGTGGTATAGAGCACATGCTCAGCATGCACAAGAACTTCAGTCCCTGGCACCAAAAAACAAAAAAAATTACCTATAACACTATCATCCAAAAATACCAAATTGTTTTCATGTATCTGTTTTCTTTGTCTTTATGCATCTCCACTTCAGAACCATAAGCTAATTATATTTCAGCTAAATTGAGGTCAGTAGTACAATCACTGAGCTGTGTAATTCTGGGGTGTTAATTCTGTTGAGGTGTATGTGTGTACTTCCATGCCCTTCCTGAAGTCTTTAGAAACCTATCAGATACAGCCTGGAGTTCAGTGCTGGGTTCAGTTTATTGAGGCATATCTAGCATATCCTTCAGCCCAGGAAGCAAGAAGAGATAGTGTATGTTGCATCATCACTTGCATCTTTATCAAAATTGCAAACTAAACCTGTATTGTGTCTAATAGAAATGTCTAGAGCAGTGATGGCAAACCTTCTAGAGCTTTTTCAGTGATATAAACAGCCCGCTGCAGCATGCATGCCATAGGTTTGCCACCATAGGCCTAGAGATGCAAAACTGAGAACTTGAAGCTTGTTTGTCATTAGTAGTGTTTCAGAATTCCTTTTCTTCCGTAGCTCTAATGTTCTAGGAATCCAAACCTGGAGATGTAGATATAGTAGTGGGAATTAGAAAAGCAACATAATAAAATCTTGTTGTTTTTCTAACTAAAATTATGAAAGCAGTGAAATGAGTCTTTTCACTTCAACACCACTGACATTTGGGAATGATTATTCTTTGTTGCAAAGGACTCTTGTGCATTGTAGAATGTTTAGCAGCATCCCTGGCCTCTACACACAAGATGTCTCAGTAGAATCTTCCCTTCCTTTGCCCAAGTGTGACAACCAGAAATTCATCCAGACCCTCATTGCCAAATGCTCCAGGCAGAGGGATGCTAGTAGTCATACTAGAATAGATAATATATCGATGAGAGATTTAGAAAAACAACAATCACAGTACATGGGTTCTTGATTCCTAGCACTACAAACAAAAGGTTGAGTATGGCAGCCCTACCTGTAATTCTGGCTACTTGGGAAGCTGAGGCAGAAGAATCACAAGTTCGAGGCCAGACTGGGAAACTTAGACCTCGTCTGAAAAATAAGTAAAGGCTAAGAATATAGCTCAGTGGCAGAGTACTGGCCTAGCATGTGCAAGGCCTGCAGTTCAATCTTCAATGCTAGAAGCAAAAAACAATTTGAGTAGTGTGTGAACAGAATAAAATCTTCTATATTTATTTATAATTTTCTGACAAAGGGTCTTGCCACGTAGTTTAGGCTGGCCTCAAACTCAGCAATTCTGCCTCAACCTCCCAAGTGCTGGGATTCTAGGCATGCACCATCAAACCCAGCTGGAAAAGCTAAATTTTATTGCATACTGACACATATAGGAAACTGCAGCCATTCCATAATTTCTGATTTGAAATATCAAAATATTTTTTAGTTCTCATTGATTATAAGTAAATATTCAAAACCATAAACATACAAATTTTGTTAGTAAAAATTTCAACAAACTGAAATAAGATTCACAGTTATTTAATAAGTTCATTAATTCACTTACTCTTAGCTAAGATGAGGATCAGAAAATAAGTGCACAAATGAAGGACTGAGGTTGCCTAGGAGAAAATAGAATACCATGGTAAAGGCTTAAGTTCAGTTAGCATGTGTGACATAATAAAATATATATGTGTGGTCTTGGCTCTGGTTCCTGACACAGCTTCTAAAGCCCTTCTAACTTCCTGAGTGACTGGGGTACCGCCAAGAGCATCTTTGTTCTTGTATTTGGTCTTCGGCCCCTTGGATTTTCCTGAATGCTAGAATTATTTCTTTTACTGAAGCGACTCACTGGGGTCTGTACAGCTTCAGAATGACGGTTGGTCCCCAGAAAGATGAAGCCATGATGAATTAGCTTGGGATTGTCAGTGCCACTGCCCATCCTCCAGGGAGATTGGATTACTAACCAGCCAAGCCTACCTGGTGAAGCCTGCAGAGCTTCCCCATGCCAGGAATGCACCCCAAGTTCTATAGAGTCAGCAGCTCTGTACACAAGACCCTCCTGGGCCTCCCACCGCATACCTCTTCCTGTGGTTGTTTACTTGCTCCTGTGGTTGTGTACTTTCTAACATTCTTTGTAATAAACCAATAAACAAGAGGATTCTCCCCACCCCCCACCCCCACCC
>NW_004624885.1:1144022-1191588 GCF_000247695.1 Heterocephalus glaber
TCTGAGTCACTTTAGCAAGTTCTTGGACTTGAGGCACAGTTGTGGGAATCTGGAATGTGTGGCCAAGTCAGCTGGAAGGGTGCGTAACCTGAGGCCCTGAGGTGAAGGGCAGCCAGAGTTAGAGAATTGCTTGCTTTGGGAAACCCACACGTTTCTGTCAGAAGCGGTGGAAGTAAAGGAAACAATGTTTCCTTTGCCATGTTTATACCCAAACTTTGTCATATTCTAGTTGTTCCTCTTGTCAGTAAATTTGTGATTTTTGTAGCTCTGACCATAAAAATGGTAAAGTCTGCTTTCTGTGAGAATATCATTGTCTCAACACCATTTGTCAAAAGACTTCTTTCCTCCGCTGCATTGTCTTGGCAACCATGTAAACACCAGTTGACCACGATAAGAGTTTATTTCTGGAGCTCTTCCTGTATCGATG
This sequence comes from Heterocephalus glaber, assembly GCF_000247695.1. The sequence continues at coordinate 1,144,450 of NW_004624885.1, forward strand.
GCCATGTAGATCAGATGTACCTGACCTACAGATATATTCCAGTACCAAACTGTCGTGATCACTGTAGCTTTATGGAGAGTTTCCAGATCAAGCTATGTGAGCCTTCCCTCCTTTGCTGCCTACTCCTGCAGTTATTTGGGCTATTCTAGGTCCGTTGCATTGCTATTTGTGATTCATAGGTAACAAGATTTTTTTAAAGGCCTGGTGATTTTAGGAAAGTATGTTCTCATGAAACGAGTATGATGGAGTTGGAAAACAGTCACTCTTTGAAATTTAGTAGCTAAAATGAGGGAAGGAATAGATCATACCTTTCCTCAAAAGTATTGACGTGGGCCAGGGATTTAGCTCAGTGGTTTCGCCGCCTGCTGCGCAAGGACCCAAATTCGATCCTCAGTACCAAAAAAGCCAAGGAAAAAAAAAGTATTGACATAATATAGAGAAGGGACTTGCATTGCATGATGATTGCTTTAAGAAACAAAAGATATTTTACCCAGGGACAGAAGAAACCAGAGGCAGGGACTACCTTTAGTATTTGTCGTGTGGCAGATAACTTGTCAGTGCCATGAGAAAGACTAGGATGGCAAATGGAAGCCACAAGGAGACATTTCACCTCAAGTCTGTATAACTTAAAAATTATGTGAGTGCCTTGTGAGTTCCCGTACTGAGAATGACAGGAGTCATTTGATTGGTGGTGGCACAGATACTGTGGCTGACAGGAAAGCCTGTGGAAGCTCAGTCAGTTATCGGTTTTAGTTCCAAAACTGGTACTTTTAGGCCACATACCCTTGGATATGTTATGTAATCTAAAACATACTTACTTTAACCTGAGGATAATAATGTTTATCGCATAGGATTGGTGGGAGATAATGCCTATAATTTGCTTATTATGAAGCCTGTGTTGTTTTGGGGGGGTTTTTTCCTGGTACTGGGGATTGAACTCGGGACCTTGCTCTTGCGAGGCAGGCGCCCGAACCACTGAGCTAAATCCTGGCCCTACAAAGCCTGTTTCTTAAGCACTTTACCAGTTCAATTATTTAAATACAGGATTACCGAAAAGTTGCCTATTTTTTTCATTAATTTTTATGAACTAATATAACAGGATATATAAAAATGACAATTTTATCAAATATATTCAGTAATTTTTCTGTGTATTCTGTGTATGGTATACCTTAAAATATTTCAGTACACAGCGCAATGTTAAATCTGGACAGTAGCACCTAGTTCTTTCCGAATCTTTGCATTTTTGTCTTTCTTTGAACAGCAGACTTTACATCGTCCTGTTGGCCTTTCCTTTTCTTCTGTGACTGGAATAATTTCAGCAGAATGTCTTCCCACTCAACATAATGGTGAAGACGTCGGTGATGGACGTCCTGCTGGTGTTTCCCTATCCCAGCATCTTTCAATTCTTTGGTCTCTTAGACCTAATCTAAATTGTAAATAACTTTTTGAACCCCCTTGTTTTGAATAAGTAACAAATGAGTTCCACATTGTTTGGTCCAGCAGGCGCATAAATATTTTATGATAATATCGTTTCCTCACTTTTTGATCACGGGATACCTTGTCAGAAGTTGCTCAGCTCTGTCAACTCCTCCCATAGAATTACTACAATCATTGACCACTGGTGGGATTTTTAGTTTCCTTACTCCTTTCAAGTTCCATCATTTCTGCATTGTGAATAGTTGACAATAAAGAGACATCTCTTTTGTCTATTTCATAACAGACTTTTCCTCTCTGATGTGCTAACATTTCTCCCTTTTTCAGTTTTTTCTTTTGCAGATCTCTTTTTTTTTTTGAGACAGGGTCAAGCTATACATTTCAGACTGGCCTTGAACTCACTGTGAAGCCCAGAGTGGGCTCCAGAAGGTGATCCTCCTGCCTCAGCCTCCCAAGTGCTGGAACTAAAGGTGTGCACTACCACACCCAGGTTTTGCAGATCTTTTGGCCTTCCTTCCTATTCAGTCTCAGTGTTCCAAACATGCCTGTTTTATATTGATAAAAGAATATCCCTGAAGAATTAAAAGAATCATACCACAGCAATATATGCGCACCCATGTTTAAAGCAGCACAGTTTGTAATAGCTAAAGCTTGGAAACAGCCCAAATGCCCACTAACTGGGGACTGGATAAAGAAGATCTGCTTTTTTTTTATAAAATGGAGTACTACTCAGCCATAAAGAATGATGGATGCACATTGAGGCCATACTGTTTAAGTGAAATAAATAGGACACACGTGTAAATACCGAGTAGTTTCTGTGGTGTGAGAAACTGAAAGTGTAAATAACAATCAAAATGTATAATAGATAATGTGAAACATGAAGAAAAGATCCAAAAGGGAAGGGGAAGTGGGAGGAGTAGGGAAGAGGAAAGAAGAGAAAGGAAAAAATATGAGAAAAGGAAAAAATGGAAACAAAGTCTTTGTAAATAGGGAGGGGTGGAGGGGTTGAAGGGAGGGCAGGGAAATGGGGAAAAAATGAGAACCAAGATCTATCATGTAAAGGTACAAATTCCCAATTATGAATGTCATCATATTGTATACCTAAAATGTACCAATAAATTTAATGAATAAAAAAAAGAATATCCCTGAGTTCTGGAGAAGTATAAAAATTATAATTAAGCCAGGTGTGGTGGTGCATGCCTGTAATCCCAGAACTCAGGAGGCAGAGCCAGGAGGATCACCATGAGTTTGAGGCCATCCTAGGCTACATAGTGAAATCAAGGCCAGCCTGAAATACATAGCAAGACCCTGTTTCAAAAAACAAAAATAATTATATCTAATATACTTCTGATAAGTTTTTATAGACTGGAGCACAAAATTATAGGTTATCTTTCACGAATAAAATAAACATGAATTAGTAAAAGACAATAACCAGAACTTACTAGATTTCACCAGAAACAAGCATCAAAGGCAAATACAACATTCTAAATTAAAAAGTATGCAAAAAATAGTCGCTGTTAAACATATAAATTGACGTACAAGTGTATCCTGTACAAACAAGAGTTGGCTGAAGTGACGCCTGCCTGAGCGATGCTGGGAACAGTCAGTGCATAAAACACACGCTGCCTGAGTGACACTTGGGCACACTATTAAGTGCTTAAAAATACTCAGCTTTTGTTTTGTTTTGTGGGGTTTTTTGGCTTTCTGAGGTGGGGTCTTACTATATAGCCCAGGCTAGCCTCAAAATCATGTATCCTGCCTCAGCCTCCTGAGTGCTGGGATCACAGGTGTGCAACACATACCCAGCTTGCTTTATTCTTATTAATAGCCCAAAACTGGAAACAACCCAGCTGTCCTTCAGTGATGAGTGCTTAAACAAACCATGACACAGTATCACAGGTAAAGGCTCAGACTGTTGGTATACGCGGCATATGGCCTGGATTAATCTCCTGGGAATCATCATGAGTGAAAGAAGCCAATGTAGGCCAGGGATTTAGCTCAGTGCTGCCACCGCCTGCCTCGAAAGCACAAGGTCCCAAGTTCCATCCCCAGTACCAAAAAAAAAGAAACTATCTGGCCGAGGATTTATCTCAGTGGTTTCATCGCCTGCTGTGCAAGTGCAAGGACCCAAGTTCGATCCCCGGTACCAAAAAAAATATATATATATATCCCTGAGAAGCCAATGTCGTAAGGTCACATATGGGACGGTTATGTCTTGCTGTAAAAGGCAGTGTGAGGAGCCCGAGGTCTCTGCCACCCTGTGCCCGGTTGGCATCCGTGTCCTGCCCTGTGTGATGCTGCACTGCGGCTCTAAGACAGCACCTTGGGAGAGCTGGGCACAGCGTGTGCAGCCTGCAGCCCAGTGCTCCGGCGGGGAGCCTTTGGTTGTCAGATCCACTTGGACTTCATGAAAGGAACCTGTGGCTGTCATGACCCCCAGGTCCCAGTATATTGCCTGAGATATCTCCCTAACTTTGGTACAGGCTTTTCCTGACTTCTTTCTCTGGTTACTTTTGGCCTGTGAGGGCAAGAATACATTTTTGTGAATAAGAAAGAGGGGAAGGGTGGTGGTGCATGCCTAGAATCCCACCTACTTGGGAGGCTGAGGTAGGAGGGTCACAAAATCACAAGATTGAGGCCAGCCTGGGCAATTTAGAAAAACCCTGTCTCAAAATAGAAAGGGCTGGGGTGTAGTAGGAGTGAGCTTGCCCAGCATGTGTGAGGCCTGGGGTGTAATCTCCATACACAAAAGAGGAGAGGAGGGATGAATTCTAATGTTGGCCACGGGTGGCTGGGTTTTAAATAACAGTGACTAATGTCCTTTTCCAAGCGCATTTGGTAAAGCTTCAAGTGGCTTAAAGCTTAAGGAAATTCTTTGTCTCTGAGATACATGTGTTTTATAAGGAATGACTGGAGGTTCGGGCAGATGTCTTTGTCTTGGGATAGAAGTGGGTATGGAGAAAGCCTTGGAATGGTGGCAGCTGAACCATATGAAGAGGTATTTTAATGACATCTCTAGGAACATTTTTGTTCTTGTCCTAAGAAACCTTCAGATCATCATAATTCAGCTTTAATTTTTGGGGGGTGGGGGGACACTAGGGATCGAACTCGGGACCTTGCACTTGCGAGGCAGGCAGCAAAACCACTGAGCCAAATTCCCGGCTTTAATTTTTACATCACTCTTTATTTCTTTTTTTGGTACCAGGGATCGAACTCAGAACCTGGAGCTTGCCAGGCAGGTGTGCGGTGCCACTGAGCTACATCCCCGTCCAACAGCAATTATTTTTTATGGGAGGCCTGTCCCTTATCTACTTTCCAGTTATAAGCAAAATATCTTATACTGTACAAATCACTACTGTACTCAGAACACATGCAAAGACTGAAAGCAGAAATCATTGCCCATCTGGGCATGGTGGCACATGTCCATGATTCCTGCTCCCTGGGAGTCTAAGGCAGGAGGATCACAAGTTCAAGTCCATCCTGGGCAACTTAGCAAGACACTGTCTGAAAATAAAATTTACAAAGGGCTGGGGATGGAGCTCATTGGTTGGAGTGCTTGCCTACCATGCACGAGGCCTTGGTTCCAGTCCCCAGTACTGGAAGAAAAGAAATGGGGGAGGACTCAATTTTTCATAGTGTTAGTGGCTTTTAGTCTTTATGTTGCAAAGCTCTGATTTATGCCCTAGAAAATAAAATGATCAAATATTCCTTTCTTTTGCATTCATTCTGGTTGTCATTAGGATTTTTTTCTACTTAGAAATATTTTAAAAGACAGTGAAAATGTGGTTAGCTCTATGTTGTCTGCTTTGGGATCAGATTCTTGAGATTCTTCCCCACTCTCCCCTTCTTTCTAACATGTCTTGTTATTCTTAATGTAAGAATACACATGGAAGGCCTCATATTTTACACATCTTTTATCTTTTATCACAATCTCTTACACATCTTTTATCTTTAAAATGGTGAAGAAACATTGAAAGACTTTAAGCAAGGCTTCAATGGAGAAACTGAGTTAGAGACATTCAAAGCTAGAAGCTGGTAAACCAGTTGTTGGTGTAATTTGTACACAAGACAGTAGTGCCCTAGAATGGAGAGCTATTTGCATTTTCCTGACCAGCATTCCTGTAGCATCTGAGGTACCCAGAATCACACACAGCGCCTGCAAGCACACCTTCGGGAAGAAGTGGCCTGTGCAGGGGTGTGGCTCGGTGGGAGAGGGCTTGCTTGGCATGCACGAGGCTCTGGATTTGATTCCTGGCACTGCAAAACCAAAGAAGTGGCCTCTACCCTGTAGAAGCCAGTCTTTCCTCTCCCAAGACCCAGCCCCCCGGAACCCATAGCTCTACCATGGTACTGTCATTGTTCTACAGGGCATTGGGAAGACCTGGGAACAAGGGTTGGGCAGACCGGATACTGTTGGAGTGACACTGTCCTCGGAGTTGAGAATGGACGGGAAGGCTTAGAGCTACTGAGGGGTAGAACTGGCAAGAGAGCGAGCTGGTCACAGATCACGGAGATGCTAAGGGCACGTGAGCTGGGGTAGGTTACACGGGAGGAATTAGCACTGGGTGAAGATGGGAGTTGGGTGGTACTGAGCACCAGGTGGAAATGATGTTGGGGGTGTTGGGCCCTGAGCTGGTTGTGTTGGTCGTTGGCAGGATCACTCTCGGGGTCTGTAATTTGATGAGGAGGATTCAGAAATGAGCATACACTTGCACTAGTGGCTATGATTTATTCCAGATATACAAAACAAGGGACCAGGGATTTAGCTCAGTGGTTTCGCCGCCTGCCGCGCAAGTGCAAGGACCCAAGTTCGATCCCCAGTACAAAAAAAGAATACAAAACAAAATCAACAAAGGGCAAAGCGTCCAGAAGTCCTTTCCTAATGGAATCACACAGGACACACTCCCCTAGTAACAAGTTGTGGCAGCACATGTCCAATGCTGTCTATCAGGAAGTCTACTGGAAACTCGGCCTAGGAGTCTCTTGGGGGCCAGTCATGTAGCCATCATCTGTTTAGCACATAATGAAGCTCTCAGGTCCCGGCAGGAGAGCAAATGTTCAGGACACTCACCTGCTCCTAACCAGACTGGGAGTGAAGTCCAAGTTCCCAGACTCCAGCTCGGGGCCAGTCTCACAAGCAGGCTTTGCCGAGGAGAGAAATTGCAGGCCAGTATGCTAACCCTTTTTTGCATACTCATATTTGGTACCAGGTGGTGGTGAAACTTGAGTTAAATGGGTGCAACTGTGTTGTTGTTGTTGTTGTTGTTGTTTTAACAATTTTAGTTTTAAGAAAGGTGGGGCACCAGTTATGGTGGTACACACCTGTAATCCCAGCATGGGAGGCTGAAGCAGGAGGATTGCTGCAAGTTCAAGGCCAGTCTGGGCTACATAGTGAGTTCAAGGACAGCCTGAACTACATAGTGAGACCCTGTCTCAAAAAACAAAAAAAGGTGAGAATGATGAGGCAGAATGAAGTACTGGAGCTCCTAGAGACTTAATGTAGCCATTCCATCACTACTAGATATTGAGAGCTACATTTAAATACAGAAGTCTCCACTTGTCCATGATTTTGCTTTCTGTAGTTCGTTGCCCAGGATCAACCAAAATCTTCAATGAAAAATTAAGTAAATAATTTGCAAATTTTAAATTGCGTGCTATTCTGAATAGTGGAATGAAATCTTACTGTCCTACTCCGTGCCGCCTAGGACCCGAGTCCTCCCTGTGTCCAACGGGCCCAGCAGTCAGTACCCTTCCCTTTATCAGATCCACTGTCACGGTACTGCAGTGTGAGTAACCCTTAGAGCATCATGCTGCAAGGCCCTGGGTTGGATTCCCAACGTAGGAGAGAAAATCAGAAAGTGATTCTAGCAGCTCAGATACCAGAAATGCCAGAGAAGCTGTGCAGCGCCTCCTCTGGGGGAGAAGGCAGAGTTGCCGAGAGTGTGTGGTACAGGCCTCCCAGCTGTTGGGGAGGCTGAAGTGGAAGAGCCAAGTCAAGGCCAGCCTGAGAATTTGGCGAGACCTTGCCTCAAACTTTCAAGACGTGTGGGGAGGTGGCTGTGGCTCAGTGGTAGAGCACTTGCCTACCATGCACGAGGCCCAGGCCCAGGGTTCAATAACCAGTACCAGGAGAAAGAAAAGGAAAAGTGGTGTATCACAGTAAGACATTTTAAGAGACAGTGACCACATTCACATAACTACTACAGTAATCGCTCCAATCGGTCTGTTGTGTTGTTGCTCATCTCTTACTGCCCCAAATGTATAAATCCAAGTTTATTTTAGGTGTGTAGGTACAGGAAAGCTGGATGTATGGTTTGGAATGATCTGCAGCTTCAGAGACCCTCCAGTAGTCTGGGTGAGACCACATCCCCTGTGGGAAGGGGCAGTGCTACATTTTAAACTTCTTCAGCTCCCAAAAGATTAGATTTTTTAACAGTAATTTTTTTTTTTGGTACCGGGGATTGAACTCAGGACCTTGCACTTTTGAGGCAGGCAGCGAGACCACTGAGCTAAATCCCCGGCCCAAGATTAGATTTTTAAAAATTATTTCCATCATACAAAAGGATAACTATAACATGGTATAAAAGTAATACTCATGTATTCATTATCCAGTGCTAGAGTTCATTACCATTTCTTGTGTATCCTGCCCCAACCTTTCCTTTCTCCCTAAGAGTAACCATTATTCTAAACATTGTTCTCAACATTCCCTTCCCTTTGTTTTACTACGTGTGTGTACCCAAAAAATAAGTTTTATGATTTTGAAATTTATATACTTTTATCTTGTGAGATGTAGTTGTTTTCACTCAGTATTGATTTTGTGGGCTGATGTTGCTTCATTTTTATTGCTGTATAGTATTCTACTATATGACTTTGTTTCTAATTATCTACTCTTCTAACAAGGGACATTTGGATCTTTTACAGTTTTTTGATCATTTATACTCTACCCCTATGAACATTCTTACATATCCCAATGTACATGTGTGTTTTTCTAAAATAAGTTACCAAGGACTAGAATAGCTGGGTAATGGAGTTGTACATATTCATCTCTACAAAGGAAATGGTAAATTTATTTTCTAAAAGACATTTGTGTTTATACCCCCATTGAGAGTGAATGAATTTCCCTGTGTTCCACAGCCTCTTTAACATTTGCTATTGTCTGACTTTTCTGTTTTCCCCAAGATTGTGGCTGTTAATGGTTTTAATTTGCATTTCCCCAGCATGTCAGTGTCCCATCTGGAGTGAGGGTATATTTCTTCATCTGCGATTTATAACATTACACCAATAAAAAAGTTAGAGATATAAGTTTAGAAGGAGAGACAAAGTCACCTTATTGGAAAGAAGACAGAAGTGAGGAGCTAGTCAGCTGCCTCGCCAGAGGAGGTAGGGAGCCTGGAGCCGGTGCCGAGGGTCTTTGCTCTCAGCCCCTTATTACATGGTGAGTAAGGAAGGGACTCTGCCCCATGAGCATTGTTATAACTTGATCAGCTGTTTTAGGTGCTGAGGCCCCTGTGTGGCCGCTGACCCTCTCTGATGCCTGTGTGCATGTTCTTGCATAAGCCCCTCTTGGCAGCCTGTGTGTTGTCAAAGTACTCTCTCTGACAGTTATTTAGTTAGTTAGTTAGTTAGTTAGTTAGTTATTTTTAGTTTTTTGGTGCTGGGGATCGAACTGAGGACCGTGCACTTGTGAGGCAAGTTATGGAGCCAGTGAGCTAAATCCCCAGCCCTCTCTCTGACATTTATAGCAGAGCCTCACACTCAAGGCCAGCTAACAGTTAGTAAAGGGATACATGTACAGTTAGTGCTTTAACATGGTGAGAGAATAACAAACACGTATTTACATGTAGGTGTGTGCATGTAAATTGTACGTACTGAGTGAGCTCTGCAGTGCAGCCTCCTCCTCAGTCTGCCTCCTGTGTACTTAATTGAAGGTGAGAGGGGGAACGGGGCCCTGGCACCAAGTGGGGCCACGCTGCTTCTCGGTTCTCCTGCTCATCGGAATTGCCCTCTCTAACAGGGGTTTTCTCTTCCCAGGCAGGATTTGCCAGAAGCCTCACTTTCGCCACATTTGGAGGCTGAAAATTTCATGCCTTTCCTAGCCATGTTTCCTTTTTCTGTGAAGTGCCTGTTCATGCCTTTCACCTGTTTTATCACTTCATAGGCATGCTCTGTATATTCTAAGTATCGTCAGTCTTGCATGTCAGTGTTACCTTTCCCCGTTGTGACTGACTTTTCACTTTTGTTTAGAGTGCAGAACGATGCTGAAAGGAGTGACCAGGCTGGTCTCCAGAGTCCACAAGGTGAGCGAGTGCTGACAGGCCCAAAGGCTTTGTGCAGACTGCCTGTCGGTTGTCTTCTTGGCTTTAGCTGGAATACACTGGGAATGCCATTTGACTAGGGCTTTGGGTCAGAGTATGTACTCAAAAGAACAGTCATGCCAGGCACAGTGGTGCATGGCTTTAACTCCAGCAGCTCAGGAGGCTGAGGCAGGAGGATTGCAAGTTCAAGGCTCGCCTGGGTAAGACCCTATCTCAAAATAAAAAATAAAAAGGACTAGGAGTATAGCTCAGTGCAAAAGCCTTGAGTTCAATCCACAGTACCACCAAAAACATAACAGACAAAACCAGTCACAGCTCCATTCTCTAGCCATATACTTTACTCCCACCTGCAATAAAAATTTTCAAGTAAGAAATCTCATTAGAATACTTGTGTTTATTGTGTGATAGGATAATTAAAAATTTTTTTAAAACATGGGTAAGTTTGACTACAGTTATCTTTAGTAACTTTATTATTGATTATCATCCCTTAATGAAGTATTTAAAAGAAAAACAAGTTGCCAGGTTTTTGTTTTGTTTTGTTTTTGAGATAGGGTCTCATGTTGTAGTTCAGGCTGGCCTTGAACTCACTATGTAGCCAGCGTGGCCTTGAACTCATTGTGATCCTCCTGCCTCAGCCTCCTGAGTGCTGGGATTAGAAGCATTATCATGCCTGGCTTTTCATTTCTTCACCAAGTAATTTTTCAGAAACTTCTATGTGACACGTACTCAGAATTCTTTTTTCTTTTTATTTATTTATTTTGGTACGGGGGATTGAACCCAGGCTCTTCACCCTGAGCTGCATACTTGGCCGGTTTATTTTCAGACAGTCTTGCTAAATTGCCCAGGCTAGGCTCGAACTTGTGACCCTCCTGCCTCCATCTCCCAGAGTGCTGGAATTACAGGTGTCACCTTCACACCTGGCAGGTGCCCCTAATTACTATTATTTTTTAGGTGCTTCTAATTTTAAGAGGTCTCATTTCACTATTATGGTTACTATTTTAGGGGACATTTCATTTTGCGCAAGGTAGTACACTAAGTGCTTGCTTTCTTTTAGTCCTCATGATCACTCCACAAAGTAGATAACACTCTTGTTTCAGAGAAGCAGAAACAGGATTAGGATGCTAGGTACCTTCTTTGGGGAACGAAGATGCCAGGCCTGCCTCCTCCAGGGCCTGTGGCCGAGCTAAACCCTGAGGAGGAGAACCAAGTCAGGAGGGCCTCGTCTCTCATCGGCTCATTCAGTCACGAATTTGAGTTTCTAGAAAAAGGGCCTTTCCTCCTGTAGGGTGTTTTGTTTTGTTTTCTACTTTTTTCATCCCCTTCTCCCTACCATGTGATTTATGAAAAACCTATAAACATAAAATAACGCATTATTATAAAATGATGTAAGGACCAAGAGAAGAAGGGATTCTAGCCGCAATTGATCATTTAGAAGGTCCCCATGTCTTCCTTAGTACCAGACAAGAAACCCCAGAGCCCGGATAAAGAGAAGCTGGTGAGAGGGGTTTGTGGGTGGGTTTAGTTTCGCTGGGCAAGACTTTCTAGACGGGCCCGTGAATGCCATTGGCTCAGGAGCTGCACTCTGTTCGTCCTGGAATGCACCCAAGCACTTGTGCATGTGGTGGTTTTTCCTAGAAAGGGGACTCGGTGCTGATGCCATTTGTAACACTCCAAGAAGGAGGAATCCATTTTGCTAGCTTTAACTTCCTGCACGGAGTTCCTAGAGTCATCACATCACTGTAGAAACAGCACCACCATGTGGCCCCCAAATATCTCCTGTTTCCTGCTTCCTAAATTGGAGATGCACTTTCTGTGCAGCAGACTGAACTAACAGTATGAGTGCGAGGGATTCAGGTCGCTTTGCCAAGGTAACAAGCCCTTCATTCCTGTTTGTGTTATATATCACTTGGTTTTTGCTGTCCCTGTATTTTGGAAAAGAATAATCCTGCAAGTGAGATTGCGGTGGATTAAGGACAAAGGTTCTTCTTGGCATACCATCCATCTCAACATGTAGCTTTTTCCTGGTTGGTTTTTTTTTTTTTGGTACTGGAGATTGAACTTGTCCTTGAGCTTGCGCAACAGGTGGCGAAACCACTGAGCTAAATCCCCGGCCCTCCTGGGTTTTTTTTGAGACAGCGTCCCATTGTGTTGCCCAGGGTGGCTTGGAATCCCCTTGCCTCAGCCTCCCCGTAGCTGGGACCACAGGTGCACCATGTAGCTCTGGAGAAGAGGAAAGCATTTATATCCACTCACACTATTTTGACTGGAAATGACAGTAATCTCCACTCAGAGCTGTTCAGCCAGAAGTAATCACACAATTCCCACCTGTCATGGGAGGCTGAAACAGGTAGAGGAATACTTGGTGAACATCGTTTTCTCTGCTGTAGCCTTCATTTACAATCCTGCTTTCTCAGACAAAGTTGGAGGACCCTGTTACTTTATATTGCAATCCACAAGTTAAGGTTCAGAGGTTTGCGTGTGTAGCTTCGCAAATCGCCTGTAAAGCAGTTCACTTTCCCTTAGGTAGGTACTCTACTCATTCCTTCATGACTCGTCTTCAAGGAAAGATTGGGGCCAAGCACTTTACCCCTGACCTACATCCCTCGCCTGCACCCCTCGTTTTTATTTTCAGACAGGCTCAACTCTCAGTCCTCCTGCCTAGCTGCTTTCTGCCTACCTCCTGAGCAGCTGAGATTCTGGGCTATGCCACCCACGCCCACCTAAAGAAAGATTATTCTCAGGCACCCACCCTTAATATTTGTAGTATGAATTGGCCACGGGGTCCACGCCTGTAAAGTTCAAATCCAGCCTGAGTAATTTAGCGACTTAGCAAGACCCTGTCTTAAAACATATAAAAGAGTGGGGTATGGGGGCATAGCTCAGTGTGAAGGCCCTGGCTTCAGTCTCCAGTACTGGGGGACAAAACTGTGGTATGTTAGATACTTGGAGAAGGAGAAACAAAGATAAATAAAATCTGATTTCTTTTCTTCCAAGTGTGTGACCTAGAATGGGCAACAAACATATATAAGATAGCATGATGTTGTTTTTAAAATAGAGATTTAGGAGTGAGACGGAACTGGATGTGAATTCTAGTTGCAGCTCTGACCTAAGTCAAAATTTCCAAACTTCCCTGGACCTTGTTTTTCCCTGTCAGAGAATATTCTACCTATAGTCAAGGGCTCCGCAGTCAGATGCGATATAGGTACAGTTCCGCACTGCCCCACACTGAGGGCTGCTCAGCTAATAGTGCTGCAAGTGCAGTTCCAGGCCAAGAAAGTGCTGTTAGCAGAGAGAGAGAGAAGTGTGTGGCCAGTCTCCGTGGGGAAACGTGTGACATGTGATCTGGGTGTGAGTGTTAGGAGAGAAAGTACAAAAATAACGCCCATTTTCTGCACTCAGAGTTGCTTGGGCTGGGCATTGAGCTGCACACCTGTAAGCACAGCGTGATGAGACCCCGTCTCAAAATAAAAACAAGGCTACAGCTCAGCACAAAGGCCCCAAGTTCTCCATGAACACAAATGAAATATAGTAATAATAATAATAAAGAAATATCCTAAGCTGGATACTGTGGCAGGAACCTGTAGTCCCAGGGACTTGTGAGCCTGAGGTGGAAGGACGGCTTGAATCCAGGTGTTGAAGCCAGTCTGGGCAACATAGTGAAACCCCATCTCACAAAAAAAAAAAGAAGCTTCCTGCTTCAGGTGTTAATGGCTGTGCCATGTTCCTGAACAAGCTAGCAGAATTGTTTGCCTCCACGTGGGCAGAGCCCTGACAGGGCCACACTCAAGCTGGAGCAGAGTGAGGGGATGAGCGAGGCACATGGATGTGGTGGATTATAAACAGTGATGAGAATACTTTTTCCAAACAATTGGAACTCATTAGTGACACTTTTCCCTGTTAGACATGGCTTGCACCATGCGTGTCACAGCAGACATAGAAAGCCTGAAAATTCTACAGCACTGCACTGCTTTCTTTTCTAGTTGGACCCTCGATGTTTTCTGCACACGGGAACCCAGGCACCCCAAAGCACTGCTGCTCACCCCGATGAGCAGGTTCCAGTTGAGAGGCCCAGAACTATTTCCCGTACCAGTGAAAGTGACCCGGTGAGTTGCTGATATGTATATGAGGTTTTTCCGGGATTATAATTTGTGTGGTATCATTTGTGTCAGGAAAGGTGCAGTTTAAAGAAGCTAAGCAGGGGCCGGGGATTTAGCTCAGTGGTTCTGCTGCCTGCCTCACAAGCACAAGGACCCAAAAAAAAATCCCCGGTACCAAAAAAAAAAAGAAGCTAAGCAGTTGACACATGATCGGATAGACAGTGCGCTGAGGTAACGCTCTGGAACCAAGGAGGCACGCCGGTCAGTCCACTTCACTTCTGATTCAATCCCTACAGATGGACTCACCTAGGGCCAAGGACCTTGCTGAGTGTAGAGGCAGAACTTAGTAAAAACTTACTAGTTTTCCCACAGATTTAACTCAGTGGCACTGCGCCTGCCTCACAAGCACAAGGTCCTGAGTTCAATCCCCAGTACAAAAAAAAAAAAAATCCCAAAAAAACAAAACTTGTTTAGTTCCTTGCAAGGTAAACCTAACACTTATATTGACCTTATTGTGTGTTGGTGGCAGACGTTTCCTTAAAAGGCTAGAAAGTATATATTTTAGGCTTATGGGTTATAATATAACAGGGTCTGTCATAGCTACTCGCCTCTGCCATTAGCAAAGAAGTATAGCTGTGTTCCAATAAATGTCTGATTATAAAACAGGTAACTAGGGCTTGGGGTGAGCTCAGTGGGAGAGCACTTGCCTAGCATCTGCAAGGCCCTGGGTTCGATCCCCAGCACTTCACAATATAAAAAGAAATGCCCAGCCTTAGCTTACCAACCCTGGTATGGAGAATCTCAAAGAAATCAAAGTCCATACTTCCCCTAAATCATAAACCAGGCAGGTCAGGCCCCAGTTTTCCTAAGAACCAAACTGGTATTATTTTCCACCTTGGTAAATGGATTTCCTGGTGTTTGGAAAGTGTCAAGGTGCTAACTTGATTTGGTTTGAGAAGAGCAGCATTGAAAGTGAAGTCTGTCAGCAGAAGCCAAGAGTCAGTAGCATCCAGTGCTTCATTTTCTGAGATCCTGTTAGACTGGATATTGACTTCCTTTCTCCTTCCTCGTCACTGCTTGCTGCCTCTCATGAATAAATTTAATTGTGTGTTCTGTGCTATAATGTGAAGGAACCCACCAGCATTTCTGTCCCTGCCCTTCCCTCGAGTCTTCTCATCTTAAATGTGGCTATGTAGAGTGGGACATGGTGGTGCACACCTGTAATCCCAGCACTTGGGAGGCTGAGGCAGGAGGGTTCCTGTGAGTTCAAGGCCAGCCTGAACTACCTAGACCATGTCTCAGAAAGCTAAATAGGGGCCAGGGATTTAGCTCAGTGGTTCTGCCGCCTGCCTCACAAGCCAAGGACTCGAGTTTGATCCCTGGTACCAAAAAAAAAAAAAGCTAAATAAATAAAAGTTAAATATAGCTATATGGAAATGGAAAAATGGCCCACTACCCCCCAAAAATATTAGCATGTGTGTTTTAAATGTCTGTCATTCATCTATTTTTATAAGCACAAAATGAAATAGAATAAATGAATGAAATTACTGAAGTGTTTTTCAGCTGCCTCTATAATTGTAATCCCTTTATCTGCCAGTTCCTTTGAGGTTTCTATGGAAACAGCAGCATGCAGATTATCTTGTCACATGACCAGAGCATCTCTCCGCAGCACAGAAAGAATCCAAGTGGCAAGGGCTGTCTGTCCCACCCCATCTAGGGCCTCCTGCTCAACAGCTGGCTTTGTTGGCGGTCAGCACCTTTCTAGTGCAGTATATACTCAGAAGCAGAGGACCAGCAGCATTTTTGGCTACGATAAATGCGTGTGTCTCTCTTCAGAGTCCTCACCACGGTGTGGCCCGTTCTACCTGTCTGCATTGTGTTCTAGGCCCAGCACAGGGAGCAGCATGAGGGCCAGCACTACAGCATCCCCCTGCAGGATCTGAAGACGGCACTTCCCCACGGCCTGCCTCCTCGTTTCGCAATGCAGGTGCTGCACACCACACAGGGAGCGGGCCCAAAGCCAAGCTCATGGCACCCAGCTCTAACATCAGATCTGAATCCGAAAAACGGAAATTCAGCTGTTATCCTTTGTGAATAGTACAACTGCTTTATTTTTGAACTAATGTTATCTTCTAACTACTTAAACCTATTTTGGAGCCTGGTAAATATTCTTGTATAAGTAAACAATATAGGCATATATTTTTCCTTGTGTTACCCAACAAGTGTCTAGACACTGGCATTCAAATAATTATTTTGAATGAATTAGTATTTACCATACCAAAATACCTTAAGAATAGTTAATGTGCTGCACACATACAAAAAAAAAAATCCTAATATCCCCAATCTAAAGAGAAATGCAGGCTGGGCTTCGTGATGCATGCTTGTGGTCCCAGCTCTCGGGAGGCTGAAGCAGGAAGATAACCTCAAGTTCAAGGACACCCTGGGCTATATAGTGAGTTCAAGGACAGCCTGAATTACATAGCGAGATCCTGTCTAAAAATGAATAAATAAAATAAGCTATTTTGATTACGTACATTTTTGTTCTCCATTCTCATGGAATTTCAGAAAATGTTGTTTTGTGGCTATAACTTCAATTCAGAAAGCATAATCTTGGGGCCAGGGTGGTAGCTGTACTGGTTGCATGCTTGCCTGGCATGCAGAAGGCCCTGGATGCGATCCCTAGAACTGAAGGAAAAAACTAAACAAATGAGAAATTGGTCTTGGATTATTATATAGCCATTGGAAAAATTTGTGATTAACTGCAAGAATAGTTTATGGTATTGGCATAGTTATTGTTCTGACTAGCTCCTGCTTTCTTTTTTCCAACACGGGAGTTAGAAGGTAAGGTTGGGTCTCACTTTGTTGCCCAGGCTGGTCTTGAACTCCTGGACTTAGGTGATCATTCCAGTGCAGCCTCCCAAGTACCTGGGACTACAGGGATGGCCCCCACACACGGCTGCTTGCTGGGTTGACAGGATTCCTTCTTAGCCAGGCACAGCAACCTTGCTGTCAGTTCCTACACCAATCCAGTTACTTTTTACTTATTTTATTTATTTTCTTTTTGGTACTGGGGATCGAACTTGGGACCTTGCGCTTGCAAGGCAGACACCGGAACCACTGAGCTAAATCCCAGGCCCTAAGCAATCCAGTTATTTTATAAGGAGATGTCTTTTTTTTTTTGGTACTGGGAATCGAACTCGGGTCCTTGCGCTTGCACAACAGGCAGCAAAACCACTGAGCTAAATCCCCAGCCCAAGGAGCTTTCTTTCAAACCAACACTGGGGCAGGGGCTGTAGCTCAATGTTAGAGCACACATTTAGCAAGCAGCAGGCCCTAGGTTCAATCACCAACACCAAAAAAAAAAATTTTTTTTAAACTTCATCTGAAAATGCTTGCAAATAGTATTTGTCAGATATTTATTAGTAGTAGACAGAATTAAATCTAATTTGCTAATCACTTATGTATATATAATCAGTGCTTCCCACATTTTTCTAGCAGAGTATTATGGTGGCAAAGGGAATAAACAAACGGATGTGTCATCGTGTGAGTAGCATGAAATATGGCCTCAGAATTGTGAGGCAGTTGACCACACCTGAGCTGTGTACATAATTCTACAGACAAGGACAGATGGTTGGAGTAATACGAATTAACTAAACATAAATTTAAAATAATGTTTATTGAGTCCTTATGTATCAAATACTGTGTTAAGCATTTTATATGCTTTTAAGAATTAATCTTGACTACATAGTACATAGTTATGTCTATTATTTATAGATTTCAGTTAACTGACAGTTTGTTTCATTAATAATAATCAAAAGCTATTATGTGCAGAATAATGTGTTTTAGCTAAATTATAAGGGTTGATTTTCAAATTAAATAGCAACTCAGCCTTTCCTGAGTAATTAAAAATCTGCTGCCTCACAAGCACAAGGTCCCAAGTTCGATCCCGGTACGAAAAATAAAAAGTGCAGTTAGTTCCATGCCCTTGGCGGCTCTGGCGCAGTGTGCATACTGGCAGTGGTTAGAAGTCCCCGGCCCACTGCTGCTCTGTCCGTTTCTGCAGGTGAAGACATTTGGTGAAGCATGCCTGATGATAAGGAGGCCAGCCCTAGAGCTTCTGCACTACCTGAAAAACACCAATTTTGCTCACCCAGCTGTACGCTATCTTCTCTGTATCCTTTCCTGCCTGCCTGGGACCCTGTTAGCCAGTGTTTTCTCCTCTCAGGGGAAGGAAGAAATACAGGTGTGCCGTTGACAGTGAAGCCTCCCCTCTGGTGATTTTTTTCTTTTTCTTTTGGTACCAGGGATCGAACTCGGGGACCTTGCGCTCGTGCAGCAGGCAACGAAACCACTGAGCTAAATCCCTGGCCCTGGTGATTTTTCCTTTAACAACAATTACATTAGATGGAGAAAGGGGAACAGGAAAAACCCTTAGTCTTTGCCATGTTATCCATTTCTGTGCGAAACACGGCTGGCTAATCTTGCATATTCCAGATGGTAAGAACTCCCTTGCTTCTCTGTGTCAGGCTAGTTCTCCTGTTACCAAAGCAGCACTGTGACTATTTTCTGACCAGGCTCGTCTGACTGAAGGGAAAGCTGTTGCTGCACGTGCCACAGAGTCTGAGCTGTTTCATCGAGGCTCCTTTATAATGTCAGAGCCACACAGTTTGCAAGATAGTGTGTGGCCACAGGAGATTCAGCTAAAAGCTTCCTGAAGCCTTCTGATACAGAGTTTTTACTTGATATTTAATGCTCAAGATCACATAGTCCTACCTTAGAGGGTGCCACAGGATTTTGTTTTCGCTTGTGTTATTTAAGAGACAGGTCCTAGCCAGGCATAGTGGTGCACACCTGTGATTCCAGCACTCAGGAGGCTGAGGGAGGAAGATCACCATGAGTTCAAGACAAGCCCGAACTGCATAGCAAGACCCTGTCTCAAAAACACAAAAAAGAGACAGGTCTGGTTGTTGCCCAGGCTGATCTTGAACGCCTGCACTCAAGTAGCCCTCATTCCTCAGCCTCCAAGTAGCTGGGACTACAGTCACAAATCACTTTGGTTTTTATATTGCTATCAATAATGATTTTGAGTACCCATAACGCTTTTGATCAGCATTTTAGAGTTGTCAGCATGGATAGTATCAACTTAAAACCCTCACACTTGGCATACATCCCCTTTTTGTTCACTGTTGTAGGCATCCACATTTTCTAATTCAGCTTTAAAAACTGTCCATAGGCAGAAGTGACATTTAATCTACTTGGTGTGTTCTGTGCATTGATTTTTGAGACAGGGTCTCACTATGTAGTTCAGACTGGCCTTGAACTCACTGCAGTCCTCCTGCCTCAGCCTCCTGAGTGTGGGGATAACAGGCCTGTGCTCCCACACCCGGCTTTTAGGTATTGATAATGTTTAGTATAAGACAGACCAGACAAAAAAGCCCCTGCAGTCAGAAGGCTGGAGTAAATATATGTGGAGGACTGGGAATATAGCTCAGTGATAGAGCACTTGCCTAGAATGCATGAAATAAATAAATATATCTTTCCTGTAACTTCACGGTGCATAGTTATTTTAATTAAGTATAGTCAATTCCTGCCAGGTTGTTTTGTTTTGTTTTGTTTGTGCATTTTTTTTTAGCTCATCTTTGGGTGAAAAATTGTCGGGAACTTCTGCGGTCTACCTACAGCAAACAGCGCTTTGATCAACCTTTAGAGGCCTCAACCTGGCTGAAGAATTTCAAAACTACAAATGAGCGCTTCCTGAGCCAGGTGACTGGACTCCAGTGGGCGGGTGGCAACGGCTTCCTCAGGTGCGACTGCACCTTCTGTGGCCCGGAGCACTTGGGAGACTGCAGAATTGCTGCACATAGCAACACTCGGTGTTTCCTTCACGGCTTTGCTTACACTGGGCTTACAACTTGAAACCCATTCATCTATGTAAAATAAAAAGGCAAGAGTAAACTTCTCATTTAGTAGATAACAAAACAAAATTCAGACTGGCTGGCTGGCTTTTCTGAGGTACAGCCTCACGTGAACCATGGGCACAGTGCTCGCTGTGTGGTTTTCTGCAGACTTTCTGGGAACCAGAAATGTATGGGAAACACTGTTGTCCACCCTGGCTTCTTGGGTGTGCTCTCTAGGGCTTTCTGACTCTGGGTAGAGCAGCCACAGTGACACAGGGTCCCGCCACTGGCCCAAGGGCTTAGTAAAAGTGCAGTGAAGGGACCAGGGATTTAGCTCGGTGCCACCATGGCTGCCTGGCAAGTGCAAGGTCCTAAGTTCAATCCCCAGTACTGAGGGGGGAAAAAAAAGTAAGTGGAAGAAAATGGGGATAGCATTGCATGCATGTAGGCCCAACACTTGGGAGGCTGAGTCAGGAGGAAAACAAGTACAAAGCCAGTCGCGGCCACTTAGCAAGAACCCATGTCAAAAATAAGAAGGGCTGGGGTAGTCACTCAGAGGTACAGCGCTTGTCTGCGTGTGCAAGGTCCTGGGTTCAGTCCCTTGCACTCAAAATAATTAATTAAAATAACATCCAGCTGCCACCATCGCCTTCTGGACCTTTATAGTCAGCATCCCTCTTGTACCTTTTTCTTTCAAAGCTCCCAGCACAGGTGGGCTACAAAGCATTCACTTCTATATTGGGTATTTGGGGAGGTTTTTTTCCTCCCTTTTTTTTCAGTACTGAGGATTTAACCCAGGGCCTTCTCACTGAGCTGCATCCCCAGCCCTTTTGTATTTTTCTTTCTTGAGACAGGGTCTCTTTGAATTCCCCAGCCTGAGGAGCTTGTTATCCTCCTGCCTCAGCCTCCCAGAGCTCTTGGATTACAGGCGGGTGTCACCGTGTCTGGCTTACATCAAATCTCTTAACAGCCTCTGTGAAACATTTAAACTGATTCCTGTTCACCCTAACCTCCCGTCTGCTCAACTACAGATGAATGCAGCTATTTGTGGTTTTTATTTTGTTTGCTTGTTTTTAGATAAAAGTCCAAGAGAAGTATGTCTGGAATAAGAGAGAAAGCACTGAGAAAGGCAGTCCCCTGGGAGAAGTGGTGGAGCAGGTACAGGGAAGGGCACCGACCGCGCGTCCGCCCTGAGGGGGCCTCCACAGGCCTCTGAGCCACCATCTCCATGCAGGGCATCACCCGGGTGAAGAACGCCACCGATGCGGTTGGCATTGTCCTGAAGGAGCTCAAGAGGCAGAGCTCTGCGGGGCTGTTCCACCTCCTGGTGGCCATGGACGGTGTCAACGCGCTCTGGGGGAGGACCACACTGAAGAGAGAAGATCAGAGCCTGGTAGGAAGAGGCCTTTCTCTGCGGGTTTCCCTGCCTTCTGCTTGCGTGTGCAGGGGCCGAGACAGCTGTGCGCACCATGCAGGGTGCTTGCCTGCCCCGAGTGCTGGGCCGCTGTGCTCGGGGAAAACAGTGTTAGAAGCAGGCGGTGACACCAAGGCTTCCCCTGCACCACCGCTGTGTTACAGCGTCTTGGAAGGGAGGACAGCGGCTGTTTTCTTTCCTGGCTCTTTCTCGCCGTTAGTTTTTCCAAGTGAGGCTGCTTGGTGGAGGTGGAGAAGACTGGCAGCATTGGGAAGGGGGAGGGTTGGGGCTGCAGGCACCTGCACTCTGGGGGACAGGCCTGGCGGTCCTGGGCCAGCAGCCGGCACCTGTCCCAGAGACGCAGGCGCAGTGAGGGCCGCTGTTCGTTTGGCCAGCTCAGTTGTCCCATGATGACCTCTCCTCTCTCACTGACAACATGCAGATTGCAGCAGAGGAGCTGGCACTGATTCACAACCTGAGGAAGATGACGCGCAACGACTGGGTGAGTGTGTGACACTGCCACGTCAGTACTGTCTTTGCAGTCTCTGGTGTTAAGGCCACAGTGTTCTCTTATCTAGTTCCTATAGCTGTACCACATTAGGAGTAAGTCTGGATTAAAATCAATGTATTTGATTTCTAACTTTTCAATTTGACTCGAGTAAACATACTCAAAACTATTTTATTTAAATATTGAGATGTGTGTGTGTGAGACAGGGTACTGGGGATTGAACTCAGGGCCTTTGCACTGAGCTGTGTCCCCAGCTCCCTGGCCCTTTGTTTTCTTTTTTGCTTTTTTTTTTCTTCTTTTGGTACCAGGGATTGAACTCAGGACCTTGCGCTTTCGAGGCAGGCAACAGAACCCCTGAGCTAAATCCCCGGCCCAAGATACTATGGATTTTATATGGCCAAGAAGATTCCCTTTTTTGTTTGTTTGTTTGTTTTGTTTTTGGTACTGGGGATCGGGGCCTTGCGCTTTCGAGGCAAGCGGCGGCACCACTGAGCTAAATTCTCAGTCCCCTCCCTGGCCCTTTTTGAGACAGTGTCCTGCTAGACTCCCTAGGCCACCTGGAACCCGCACTCCTCCTGCCTCAGCTTCCCACAGTGCTGGGATTATTGGCATGGGCCACCATCCCTGTCTGGACTACTTTTACTCTCTTTGCGATAGTTAACAGTATCTTTGTATTATCTTTGGGAGAGTGAAATCCCAACGTACACAGTGAAACTGATGCTGTCTTTTTCAGCTTCTTCTAATTATGCCTTATTTCCTTTCTTTCAGCATGGAGGCGCCATTGTGTTGGCTCTGAGCCAGACTGGGTCGCTCTTCAAGCCCTCCAAAGCCCATCTGCCCCAGGATCTACTGGGCAAGGTCAAGCCACGGAGAACTTTGTTTCCCTTATATAGTCCTCTGCCTAAAGAAACAACACTTTGTGGCTCTGTTTACTTTGATACAATTTCAGACTTAGAGAAAAGTCATGTTCCTCTGTTCCCTTCACCCAGATTTCAAGTGTTAACCTTTCATAACTGTTTTTTCTTTTTCTTATTTTTTCTTTTGAGCCAGCATCTTACTGTGTAGCCCAGGCTGGCCTCAAACTTACAGTGATCCTCCTGCCTCAGCCTCCCGAGTGCTAGGATTATAGGCATGCACCACCACACGTGGCCCTAATGTCTCTTTCTTTAAAAAAAGAGGGCCAGGGATCTAGCTCAGTGGTTCCACCACGTGCTTCGCAAGCACAAGGTCCTGAGTTCGATCTCCAGTACCAAAAAACGAGAGAGAGATTCTGCTGCATATCCAGAGCACAATTACCAAATCAAGGAATTGACTGTGATATAATACTTCAATCTGTAAGACTTACTCTGACTTTGCCACTTAACCCAATACCCTTTAGAGAAAAAAATCTTCAGTTACGTGTCAGTTTGGTTGTCAGGTCTCTGAGTTAATCTGTGACAGTTCCTCTGCCTTTAGTCTTTTGTAATCTTAGGCTTTATGCCTTTGACACAGTACGGTGTGTGTCAGTTATGTTGTAGCATATTTTCTGAGCTTGTCTGATGTCTCCTTGGGGAACATGAAGTCTATCGCTCCTTTACTCAAGATGTTCATTTTGAACACTCTCTGAGATCATGTCCATCTGTATCTCCTCAGTAGTGATTTTCCTTCTGTAATTAATTTGTTTCCCTGAAAATAAGACCTAGCAGGAAAATAATCAGCCTTGAAAACTAGAGACCACATATGCCAGCCCCAGTCAGCCTGTCCCTGCCTTACCTGCCTTACAGAGCAGCCACTGCGCAAGGGAATAGTGAAGGGAGGTAAGGCAGGGATACTAATTAGATGTTAACTAATACTACAAGGATATTAATTGTTAATTATGAACTTTGGGTTCATACTGATGGATGCCAATGCCATGCCAACATCGCCACCTGATTCTACCCTTGCTCCTCCCATATTTCTAAGACTAAGAAATCTGATCTCAGCAACAGTGTATTTACTTATGAGCTCAGTTCTAGAAAATGGTTAGGAATAGTTTCAGATTTGCCAACTCTCGCCTCTGAAAATTAAGAATTCAATATTTAGTTTTTGTCTTAAGCCATACTATAGTCCAGACACTCTGTTCAGAAGTTACTTGGCTTAATTCCTCTTCCCCTTCTTCAGTGTTATAGTTATTTCAACATTTGCATTGAGCCATTATTTCTGCTTATGTTCCATTTAGGGTCCTTTTTCCCCATTCTTCTTGATTTTATTTTCTGGGGGGTTTTGGTTTTTTGTTTTGTTTTGTTTTGTTTTTGGTACCAGGGATCGAACTCTGGTCCTTGTGCTTGTGCACCAGGCAGCGAAACCACTGAGCTAAATCCCCAGCCTATTTTCTGGTTTTGAATTCATAAAATATGACTTGGTTCCAAAAGTCAGAAGTGTCAAAAAATATACTACAGTCAGACAAGTGCTCCACCTAGCCATGTGGAGGCCCAGAGAGAGGCTGAGGACACAGAAGAGCCCCCTCTGCCGATCAGTCACATAACTAATA
Source organism: Heterocephalus glaber (assembly GCF_000247695.1). Next base: position 1,168,624 of record NW_004624885.1, read on the forward strand.
ACTGCATCCTCATCCTCTTCCTTCTCCAGGAGGGATTTGACGCCCTGGATCCCTTTCTTCCCATCCTGGTTTCTAACTACAAACCAAAGGAGTTTGAAAGTTGCGTTCATTATTATTTAGAGAACAACTGGATCCAGCATGAGAAAGGTCAGTTGTTTGCTTTTTCTTCTCAGGGGTTTGTGCTTGCAGTAGGAGCTGTGACCTGGGCCCAGCCCTTCCCTCAGAAAGCTCATGGTTTGCATTTCACCATTTTTCCCTTTATCCTGACTTGTTTTCTAGCTGATAAGATGGTATAGAAAGATGGCTTACCAGAGAAATTCTACTTCTCCCCAAATTCTCATCTTGTCCAAAACAAAATGTTGATGCTATAAAGCAGCAAAGTCATGTCAAGCCACAGGCAGCTTCCAGATGTTTGGGTTGCTGCCACACTCTCTCTTCTGTTGATTTTTTTTTTTTTTTTTACTGTTTTGTTTTTTTTTTAAATTTGCAGTGGTGGAGATTGAACTCAAGGCCTCATGCATGCTAGGCACATGCTGTACCACTGAGCTACATTCCCAGTGCTATATATTGGGGGTTTTTTGAGACAGGGTCTCGCTGTGTAGCCCAGGCTGGCCTCAATCTCATGGTGATCCTGCTGCCTCAGCCTCCCGGGTGCCGGATCACAGGCGTGCACCACCACACCCAGCATTTTTTTTTTCTTTATTTTGAGCCAGGGTCTGGCTAAGTCATTTAAGTTGACCAGGCAGGCCTCTAACTTGTGATCCTCCTGCCTCAGCCTCCCAGAATGCTGAGATTACAACGTTCATTACTGCATTTATTTAACAAATGTCATTTGAGAGACTCATGCACTCGGACACCCATAGACAACTTATTCTATATGAGAGGCAACACGAGCACCAAACTCAGTCTTTGCCATGCATGGTCTCACGTGTGTATAGAAAATGTTAACTAATATTGATAGGTCATAACCAGGCATGGTCGTGCACAGGAGGATCGCCAGGAGTTCAAGGCCAGCCTGGGCTACATAGTGAGTTGAAGGCCAGACTGAACTACACAGTGAGACCCTGTCTCAAAAAAAACCAAAACAAAAATCTTAGCCCTCAGTACCAGATTTGGTCTACTCTAACTGAAAGCATTCTATGTGTCCATTTATATCTACCTCATCTCTGGATATGGGAGGAGATGTAGAAGTAAAGTAAAAGGTTCTATCACTAGGTAATAGAAAGTTCATAGTAACGGGAACAGGTTATTGGAGATGGAAGAGTCAAAGTAGCTGCAGGATGGTAGTTTGTAAAGGACAAAAAACAAGGTGCTGGGGAGATTGCTGTAGGAAATAATATGGCTAAGGTAGTCTCTGACCATAGCGTTTTTAGAAGACACAATGCAGCCAGCAGAAATTGCCACGTAACCTGTGCTTGCCTCCATTTTAGCTCCTACAGAAGAAGGGAAGAAAGAGCTGCTGTTCTTAAGTAATGCCAACCCCGGCCAGCTGGAGCGGCTCTGTGCCTACCTCTAAGCCATCATCACAAAATGCATGGAAGTCAATGGACATTTTCTTTAAGCTGGACCCAGTCACAGGGAAGTGGCACAGTGCTGAGGCAGAGCAGCCAGGCTCCCGGCCTTGGGGTGAAACAGGCCTCCCAGGGGCTCGGGGCCTTCACTGTCTTGGATTCCTTGTGACGTGACCATATGACAATAAGATATCCCCTTGTTCCTAAAACTACTTCACATTGCGGGATGTTTTTACATTTAAGATAATCATGGATCTTTTCCTACAAATAATAAAATATCTTTCTTAAAGCACTGTGTAGATTTATAAGGAAAGAGACTTCAGATTGGCCTCCGTTGAATCTCACTTGCATTCTGCTGGGAGGAGCTGAGAATCAGACTTCAATCAATTCAGGAGATTAAGTTTCACAGTCTCATTCTCCCTCCTGGGCATTCACACTCTTATCCCTGATGCTCCCAGGTAGAGACCCAAGCAGCGCTGTATGGTACAGCCCCTTCCCACGGGCTCCTGAGGGAAGTGAGCACTAAATCTATACGCCATACACTAAAGAATGAATTGACTTACCTTTAATGCTCTTAGATTTGTGTTGTCTATGTACCATCCTTGGGAGAATTGGGAAAATACTAATTCAGATCACTAATATAGTGATCCTCAGCTTGTGGTTTTGTTGGGGTTTTTTTTGCAAATTTTTATAATCTAGACTTGATGCATTATTTTAAAAAGATCTCTATCACACACAGAACTACCAGGGCTGGGGGTGTAGCTCAGTGGCACCCTGCCTGCCTGGCAAGTGCAAGGTCCTGAGTTCAATCCAGGTACCAAAAAAAAAAAAAGAAACAACTCACTCCCACCCTGCTCCAGTCCCAGGAACCCGTGGAAGGGGCAGGGTTTGCAGGGTGTCAGCGTCACTGGAGTGATGTGCTGGCATCGGGCACACAGAGGCCGCATAGCCAGCTGTGGAGGTGCAGAGGGGTTCAGGTTAGATCCCTTTTGTGTGCTTCTCTGGAGCCCTGACTTCTGCATCCCTCCACTTGGATCACTGGGCTTTCTAGTTCACCTTTACACTGGGGGAACGGGGGTGCTGTAATACTGAGGATTGCTAGGCCTCAGGTGTGCTAAGAAGTGCTCCTCCACTGAGGTATATCCGTGGTCCCTTTCTGCTTTCAAGTCAGTGTCTCACTATTTGCACAGGCCAGCCTTGAATTTGCAATCCTGCCATAGCCTCCTGAGTAGCTGGAGTTTAAGGCCTGGGCCACCACACTAGGCTAAATTTATGTGTTGGTTTTTTTTTTTTTTTTGGTACTGGGGATCGAACTCGGGACCTTGCGCTTTCGAGGCAGGCGGTAGTGCCACTGAGCTAAATCCCCAATGCTAGAGTATTCTTTTTTTTTAAATACCACCCCCCCATACACAAAGTGTATCATATACATCGATGTTTCTGCATTTTTCTTGGAAATATAATGTGTCACCATTTTTTCGTGTAAATTAAGTGCCCATTCAAACTCAATTTAGAATTAAGTTTTTTGTTTTTTGTTTTTTAGTACCGACTGGGAATCTAACTCGGTCCTCGAGCTTGCGAGGCAGGCGGTGGAACCACTGAGCTAAATCCCTGGCCCTCAAACTCATTTTAAAAGAAGGGATTACAAAACACAGCGCTCCAAGAGGGCAGTGTCATGGGCTTTGCCGCCATGGACAACACCCTGCCATCCCACCGGGAAGGTACTGTGGCAAGGGCACCACTGCCAGTGAGAACATCTGCCAGGGTAATGACCGTGGTCGCTGGTCCCCAGAATCCAGTGCTTGTGTCTCCTGGGGTCACAAGGTGTCACTACTCTCATCAGGGCGTGGCCAGCACTAAACCATACTGGCAGGCTTGATCCTTGGCTGCACATGGCGCTGGGAAAACACCCACCTCAGGCAGCTCCACTCCAGACACAGGTGTGCATCTGAATCATCGCTGGTGTGTAGAGTCCTGCTGAAGAACTGCCTCTTCTTACGAGGCTGCTAAACACAACTCAGTTTTTCTGACTCAAACATCTGCCCTATCCAGTCCACCTTTCCATAAGCACCTTCTGCAGTCCTGATGTTCATAACTCAAATGATTTTTTTTTTTCTTTCGAGTACTGGGATCAAAGCAGCCATACTGCTTTGTTCTGTTTTGCTTCTTTTTTTGAGACAGCGTCTGTAGTCCAGACTCTAGCCCAAGCTGGCTTTGAACTCGAGATTGTTTTGCCTCAGCCTCCAACTGCTGGGATTACAACCATGCCTGGCTTCTGTTTTCATTTTTTATTTTGAGATAAGTTTGCACTAAGCAGCCCAGCCTGACTTCAAACTTGCAATCATTCTGCCTCAGCTTTCTAAATAGCTGGGATTACAGGAACGCACCACCACACCCAGCCACACCCCTATTTATGATCTCCATGCTGAGCAACTACACAGCTAACCTTTGGGGCTCCTCTTCATCACTCGACTAGATCCGACTGGAAGGAACAATCAAAACTGCCTTTATACATTGTCCTGGATGTAGAAACCTTACGATAGCCCCCAAAATGTACTAGAACAAAAACAAGGTCACAATAATATAAGATCAATAGATACAAGTCCATTGTATTTCTCTTTATCAGCAATGAACCATCCAAAAAATGAAATTAAAGTAATTCTGTTCACATTAACAGTAAAAGAAATGTGAAATGTACACAATACATTACTGAGGGAAATTGAGATCTAAATAAATGGGAAGACAGTCTACATTCACTGACTGGAAGACTCAGTTCTGTTCATGCTCAGTGGTGCCAGGTTGACTTACAGAGACTTCGGTCGGCAAGAAGCATAGCTCAGGAACAGAGCCACTGGCTAGCAGGTGTAAAGCCCTAAATTTCATCTCCAGAACCACCACCAAAAAATAATTTTTTGCAAAAGTTGAAAACTGACTCAAATTTATAAATTTATATGGACATTAACAAACCTTTAATAGCCAAAATAATTTTTAAATCATTATACTGAATTTTTTTAAACAAATGTAAAAAGCTACAGTAATCAAAACAGTGTGGTATTAGCATACAAGTAGGTATCAGGCCAATGGAACAAAGCAGAATCCAAAAGTGACCTTTATTATATTTATAGTCAATTGATTTTCCAACAGAGATGTCAACACAATTCAATGAGGAAGGATGTAACCTTCAATAAATATTGCTGGGAAAACTGGATGTACATGCAGAAAGATGAATGTTGCCCCTTCACATCAGACAAATTTAATAAATTGTGGGCTTAAATGGAAGAAGTGAACTATAAAACACAATAAAACACATTCAGGGCAGCAGGGCACATCTACCATCCCAGCTTCCAGGAAGGCAGAGGTGAGAGCCTCATTAGAGCCCAGGACTTTGATACCAGCTGGACAACAGAGCAGAACTCTGTCTCAGAAAATAAACAAACATAGGAGGACATCATCTTGAACTGGGCAAATATTTCTTAAGCCACCAAAGGTATTCAAATTAGAAAATTTTGACTCAAAAGATTTTACAAGCTAGACTTAAAGTAAAAAGTTTTCCTCTGCAAAATAGACTTGCATCATATAAAGGATATGTACACAGAATATATAAAATACTGCTTTAACTTATTAAGATAAACCACACAATTTAAAAATGAGTTGCATGTACACTTGTAACCCCAGCTACTCAGGAGACTGACACAGGAGGATCACAAGTTCAAGGTGAGCCTGGGCAATTTAGCAAGACCCTGTCTCAAAACAAAGTAAGAGGCTGGGATTTAGCTTGGTGGTAGAACACTTGTCTAGCAAGCGTGAGGCCCTGGGTTTGGTCCCAGCACCACAAAAATACAACATTTGGGAAGATAATAAATACGACTATCCCCTGCACTACAGACAACAAAGTAAAAAAACCTGTTCTTCAAAAGTCCTCTTTTTTTTTTTCCTTTTTCTTTTTTTTTTTTTGGTTGGAGACAGGGTCTCCTTGTGTAGTTCAGGCTGGCTCTGAGCTCACTATGTAGCCCAAGGCTGGCCTCGAACTCGTGGTGATCTCCCTGCCTCAGCCTCCGAAGTGCTGAGATTACAGGAAAGTGCCACCACGCCCAGCATCAAAGGACCTCTTTTAAGAAAATCAAAAGGCCGGGGCCGGGGATTTAGCTCAGTGGTTTCGCCGCCTGCTGCGCAAGCTCAAGGACCCGAGTTCGATCCCCGGCACCAAAAAAAAAAAAAAAGAAAATCAAAAGGCAAACCACTGTGGGAGAAAGTATTTTCGACACGTGTAACTGAAAATGCACTTAGATCCACAATAAAGTACTGCACCGACAACAATCAACCCAAAAGGACCCCGAACAAGAGGCACGAACAAGCATTTCAGGCAAAGGGAGGCCCGAAGGCTGACACACACGAAATGGTGCGCTCGACCTCACTAATACAAAAAGTAAAACCATGTGATAATGACTGAAAATTTTTAAATGGTGCCGTTTATGGAACATCGACTGACGTACTGTTGGTGGCAATGTACTAGTAAAGAATTTTTAGGAAATGTATCTTTTTTTATCAAATTCAAACCATACCCAACCTCACCCCTGCAACAACACTCCTAACAGGGCATGGTGGTGCGCGCCTGTAATCCCGGCACTCGGGAGGCTGAGGTAGGACTGCTGAGAGTTCGAGGGCAGCCTGGGCTACAGAGTGAGGAACAAAACAAAACGAAACAAAACTCCTAGAAATACGTGCCTAGGCACGGGAGGCAAATATCTCAAAGGCCATTAGCAGCAGAACTGGCGGTCTGCAGAATGCGTCATTTGGGATAGCCATACGACGGACTGTTGTGCAACGATGAAATCAACAAAAGTATACGCCCCAAGAGAGACAAATGTCACACCTGGTAAGGAGACGGGCTCCCATTCGTGGACTGATACCTGTCAGACACTGACAGAGGCCCGACCAGTCCACGGGGCAGGAGGTCACGCCGGCTGTGACCTGGAGACGAAGGCGTTCGTGGGAAGCTTTAAGGGACTTTGTTTTCCGGTACCGGGGAATCAACCTGTGATGCAACCCGGCCAGGAGTTGTTTTTCTGAGAAGAGACAGCGCCGCCCGGAGGAGCTCCGGGACTGGAGGGTGCCTAGCGAGAGCGGAAGGCGGCCGCGGTGAGGCGGCCCGACTTCCGGCGCGGCCAGCGGAGCCCCTCCCCTCGCCAGGAAGAGGCCAAGCGGGACGAGGCCCTGCGAACCGTTTATCCAATGGAAAAGGATGTATCTGTGGACCAATAGAGTGCAGAGGCTGGGGCCCGCCCACAAGCCTGTCGAGCCAATCAGCTAAGAGCGGCGAGCGGACGCGCAGGGCAGTCCCGCAGAGTGGGCTCCGCGGCATGGCGGGCGGGCCCCGGGAGGTGCTCACGCTGCAATTCGGGCACTTTGCGGGTTTCGTGGGGGCACACTGGTGGAACCAGCAGGTGAGGGCTCCCGGGAGCTGTCCCTACGGAATCGTTCGGAATCTTCCGCCCTGTCGCACCCGAGTCCAGTTTCCCTTGTTGGCTTCCCCAGGATGCCGCGCTGGGCAGGGCCACCGATGGCGCGGAGCCACCAGGAGAGCTGTGCCCCGACGTCCTGTACCGGACGGGCCGGACGCTGCACGGCCAGGAAACCTACACGCCGAGACTCATCCTCATGGACCTGAAGGGTGAGGGTGGCGCAGTCTGTAGCACCCCTGCTCCTCGGGAACCTCCCCTGGTGGGCCGGGCGATCAAGACCTGAATGCTAGCCCGAGAGAGGCGCGGATCGGCCACGCTCCGCCGGGACTCGGAGCGACCGAGCTGCGACAGCAAGGATGGGATCTGTATTCTTCTGGACACCACCCTCCCCGTACCTCTGGGAAATTTTGGGAGAGCCAGCTGCTGGGCAGGCTGTTAGATGCATCTGGGAGACAAGCCTGAGGGCCGTGAAGGCTGCCCTAGGCTTTGACCTAGGATTTCCTGTTACTTCCTCGCAGGCAGTCTGAGCTCTCTAAAAGAGGAAGGAGGACTCTACAGGGACAAACAGCTGGATGCTGCCATAGCATGGTGTGTACTTCATGTGTGGGGTGCGTAGGGCACAAAAAGCCGGATGTCTCTTCATAGTGACAGTTTTTTGACCAATCTTTTTCAGGCAGGGCAAGCTCACCACACACAAAGAGGAGGAAGTCTATCCCAAGAATCCTTATCTCCAGGACTTTCAGAATGCAGAGGTGAGGGCCTCTACCCTGCGCCCTTTAACCCTGGCTAAAACCCAAGAGCCTCCACTGGGGCAGAGGCAGGGGGTCACCTTAAAGTAGTATTTTGGGAAAGAGCACTTTTGCGAAGGACTGTGATGACCTAAACAGAAAGAGGCTGCAGCGGGGAATGATGAGGCATGTCTGTAATCCCAGAATTGGGGAGGCTGAGGCAGGAGGATTACCACAAGTCTGAGGCCAGCCTGGTGTACATAGTTCCAGGCCAATAACTGCATAGCGAGACCCTGTCTCAAAAAAAAAAAGAGAGAGAGAGAAGCCAGGGATTAAGCTCACTGGCACCAAGCCTGCCTCGAAACCGCAAGGTCCTGAGTTCAATCTCTGGTACTGGAAAAAAGATGGGGGGGGGGGGGGTCGTTTGCAAGGTATGGCCTGGAACTAAATAAAGCTTTTCATCACTTCTTTCAGGGAGTGCTTAGCAATGGTGTCTGGAGGGTCAAATCCATCCCTAATGGCAAAGGTGAGCCTGCTCCAATCCCGGAGAGCTGGGAACTGGATGGGAGGCCAGGTGGGACAGACGGGTGCACACCCTCCTGCTGTGTTCAGGTCCCCCACCAGTCACCAGCGCTCCAAAGCCAAAGCCACTCGTCCCTGCGGCAAGCAGCATCAGAGTCTGGTCAGACTTCCTCAGAGTCCACCTCCACCCGCGGAGCATCTGTCTGATTCACAAATACAACCATGATGGGTATGGAAGGAGACCTGAGGCCAGGAGGCAAGGAGCTGAGGGCCCCACAAATTGCTCTTGGGCCATCTTCTCCCAAGAGATGGAGAAGCTGGGGTAGGAGGGTGAAGGTTTCATCTTAGACTCTTTCGCTGTGGCAGGGAAACAGGGAGGCTGGAGGCTTTTGGCCAAGGAGAGAGTATCCTGAAGGAACCCAGGTACTTGGAGGAGCTGGAGGACAGGCTGCACTTCTACGTGGAAGAATGTGACTACTTGCAGGTAGCTGTGTGGCAAGACGAACGCAGGGCAGAACTCCCCATCCTACTCTTGATTTTTATCCTTCCTCCTTTCTCCAGGGCTTCCAGATCCTGTGTGACCTGCACGATGGCTTCTCTGGGCTGGGCACCAAGGCTGCAGAGCTGCTACAAGACGAGTATTCTGGGCGGGGAGTGATAACCTGGGGCCTTCTGCCTGGCCCCTGCAACCCTGGGGTAAGTGGAACTTGGGGAGAAGGAAGTCAGCATGGAGAGGCAGAAATGAGAATACTATGGGAAAAGTTGCTTGAGGCAAACCGTTCTTTCACCAGGAACCACAGAAAAACATCTACCGTCTGTTAAACACAGTGTTCGGTCTGGTGCGCCTGACGGCTCACAGCTCTTTCGTCTGCCCCTTGTCCGTGAGTGGGAGCCTGGGCCTGCGACCTCAGCCACCCGTGAACTTCCCTTCCCTGCACTACGACGTAAGGCTGGGTGCCTGACCTGCCCACAGCTGGCCATGGGTCACCCGCACTCCCCAAGTCACCCCTGGGCTGTGGCTATTCTCGAAGCCCTTTAGTTGAACTCAACGATGCCGTGGCCTCCTGGATCCCACCATCCCGAGCTTGTCCAGCCGTGGCCAAGCATGCCCTTGCTTCACCCTCTGACCTCTGCCATTACTCTTCTGCCTCCATTCCTTTACAGGCCTGGAAGCCTGAGTGCGCTCATGTCCTCTTACAGGCCACCCTGCCCTTCCACTGCAGTGCCATTCTGGCCACAGCGCTGGACACAGTCACGGCTCCTTACCGCCTCCATTCCTCTCTGGTTTCCATGGTCCGGCTGGGAGATATGCTGACCTACTCTGGGAAGAAGGTATGCGGCTTCGGGAGGAGTGGGCTCAGTGCTGAGAAAGGGCTCTGTAACCGATCTCCTCATCTTTAGGTGGTGACAGCTGAAGCACTCATCCCCTTTCCCTGGCTTCCAGCCCAGTCCCTTCCCGATGCCCTGATACAGCTTGGAGGAACCACCCCGTGGACCCCGCTGTCTGCATGTGGGGACCCCTCTGGAACACGCTGCTTCGCCCAGTCAGTGGTGCTAAGGGGTGTAGACAAAGCAAGTCACACGAGGTCAGAACTGTTGGTCCCTGTCCCTTTCTCTGCCAAGGCATTCCAATGCCATCGCTTCCTCTCACCACAATCACCCTCCTTTTTAAAAATGAAAACAAGTGGGGTGGGGCGGCTCTGAGCATTCTGACTCAGCTAAGGGCCCCATCTTCTGCGCATGGAAGCTCCTCGGCTCTTACTGTGGCTGCCAGAGTAAAGGCAGTTTTGGCTTTGCTCCGCAGTCTGCTCCCCCCAGGGACACCGCTGCCATCCTTGCTCCACGCCTGCACCACCGGGGAAGAAGTCTTGGCCCAGTATTTACGAGAGCAGCAGCCCAGAGTGGCAAGGTCAGCAGGCCGAGTGCTCCTGCCTTCTCGCAGACCCTCCGCCATGCCTTCCTTCCTTAACGGCAGTCTCTGCCCCACAGCTCTTCCCATCTGCTGCTGACCCCCTGCAGGGTGGCCCCTCCGTACCCCCCCTTCTTCTCCTCCAGCTTCGGCCAGCAGGGGGTGGCTCCTGGCTGTCCCCTCAGGGGCACAGGTAAGTATGAGCTGAAGAAAACTAAGATTCCAGGCATGGGGAGGGGTTTTACTGGCTCCTCCTGGATTGAAGTGCTTTTTGGAAAAGTCCAGGTAAACATTCCTTTATTCGCTCTACGCTCCTGAGAAGTACCCTTCCTCTGGAGTGGTGGGCAGACTGAAGGGGCTGCACACAATTCACCAAATCTCCTTCACAGCCATGCCTAACGAGCACGCACCCACGCCTCCCTGTCGGCTCACCAAGAGTCCCGGGCAGAATGCGTATGCCCCACTCAGCCACACTTGTCTCCTCCACAGCGGAGCAGAGCATCCCGGTGCTGGGGGCCCTGCGCTCCTCTTCGTCCTTGCACCAGACCCTGGGAGCCCTGGCCAAGGAGCTCGAGCAACTCGACCTGCGGCGCTGGGCCAGCTTCCTGGACACGGGGGTGGAACAGGGCGACGTGGAAGAGCTGCTGCAGGAGCTGCACAGCCTGGCCCAGTGCTACCGGGAGAGCGACAGCCTCACAGACTGACGCTCTCAGGGTGGGGATCCCTCTGCAATAAAAACTGCTGGCCACAGAGCCCAGCATCCTCAGCAGGGGAGCTCAGTGTCTTGGGACTGGCTACGTGACACAGCGTTTATTACAGTTAAGAGACACTGTGGCCCACACAACAATAAATAGGTACCCTCCGACAAGGAGGGAGGGGAGCAGCACCCCACTCCATCAGTGGTCATTTACAGAGTGGAACTGGAAGGCCTTCAGGAGGTCTGCCCCAGAGGCACAGGACACAGCCCTGGGCCCGCTCACCGTCACGAGGTCCTTGTCCTCAGCTCCTCTGCAGCTGTGTGCAGAGCTCTCACACCATCCCCAGTGCTGGCTGCCTGCGGAAACGGTCCTGCGCAGGTGACAGCCTGGGCCCAGGCTCACTCATCCAGCTCCTCCTCAGACAGCAGGTCCCCGTGGTCCGACAGCTGGTCCGTGTTGCTGGTGCTGGTGGCATCATCCTCGTCCTCAGAGCTGGCCTCACAGGCCGTGTGGAAGAGCTGCATGAGTTCTCGGAAGCGGTGGGAGACCTGACCGAGGAGAGAGGCTCGTTCACTTTTCTAAACTAGTAACACTGACATTTCGGACACCTGGGCATCACCCTGGAAAACCGTACTTATTCCACACGGTAATGTTGAGAGGGCAGTGTCCTCACACGTGAGGAACTCTGGAAGTCAAGGGTTTTCCCAGAGTCACACTCCTAAAACCAAAGAGAATGGAGACCAGGGCCTTCTGACTCCCATCTAATGTCCTTCCTCTTCTAGAGCCGCTGCCACCCTCATGGTTATGCCCTTCGCTCACTTGGTTCCTCGGACTTGGGCAAGGACAGGTGGTGTCCCCAACACCACGCAACTCCCCACCCACCACTCACCTCGGCTGGGGTCTTGTTTCCCAGCTGCCGAGAGATGCTGCTGAAGGTCTGCGGCTGCGCTCCCTGTTCCTGACACATGGTGAGGATCACTCGGTCCGCTTCCCTGTAACGCAGCCAGGGTTAGCCCTTTGGAGCCACGTGGGGTGACCCAGGCTCTTTCCATACACCCTGCAGCCTGACCCACCTGGTCCACAGGACAACCTTCTCCCCAGTGGAGCTGACCTTGCTGTTGTTCGCACACACGGTAGCTTCTGTGGCCTTCAGCTGCTGCTCCCCCTCCAGACCCCTGCCCTGAACACCCCCGTCTTTAGCCAGACTCCTTTTGGGTGCTTCAGGAGCCGTCTCTGAGGTGTCCATTCCTGTTGACGGTTCGTGGCCAGGGGACGTCCTATTGGCTCTCCTTGCCCCAGCTCTGCTCGAGGGCAGCCAGCTGTCTTGAGGGTCTGGCTTCCCGGGTGTGAGTCTCCTCCCAATGACTCTGGTCCTCGAGGAAGCAGGACTCAGGGAAGGGGCAGGGGTCTCCACAGTGCCCAGCAATGGCTCAGGCTGCAAGGCATCCCAGCCCCGAGAGGCGGCCTCTGAGTCACCCGCTGCCTTTCGGCTGGCCCCTTCTTCGGGCCTGGCGCATGCACTGGCAGAAGGACCCTCAGGCCCAGCCTGGCTTCTCTGCACAGCGTCCAGTTCAGCTGCAGTCGGGGGAGGGCACTGAGGGGTCTCTGGTGGGGCTGGGGGGCCCTCTGGGAGATGGTCCGTAAGAGGCACTTCTTGAGGGGACAGCAACAGGCTCCGCACTGCCGACCCTGGGTAGGAGGGAAACAAGCTCTAAGGACATGGACAGGATCAGAGTGTACCTAAGGACTGAAAACTACGAGTCACTGTAGGGATCTGCTGCGACAGTTCACGTGTGAAGAAGTTGGGAAATCACTTCCACTGACAGAAATCCCCCACCAGAGCCAGAAGGGCCGTCGTGACAGTTTGGGCAGGGAGGACTTGGAGAGAATCTCAGGACCTCCGCACCCTTCCTTCTGTGATGAGTGGCCCGAGTACACCAGGTCTACCATCCCTCAAAGGCTGCTCTTCAGGTGGGAGAGAGGCTTAGGCCCCAGCGAGAAGGTAGGCTGGTCCTGCCTGGTGCTGGCCACTCACCTGGAATAGGTGCCTCCCCCTTGCGGGCGGCCCTGCCCGCCCTGCTCTGCGGAGCGTCGGTGCTCTCCGGGTCCTCCAGGGCCTCCTCTTCCCCCAGCTCCTTGCCTGGCCCTGCTTCCTTCGCACTGCGCCCAGGGCTGGCCTCTCCATGGGGGCTGCTGCTCACAGACTCGGGTGGCTCCTTGTGCTTGTAGGGTTTGCTGTCACAGACCTGCAGGGATGGCCTTCCTCAGGGCTGACCTGACCTTTGTCTTGGGCTGGCTGTGTGCAAGAGCCCAGAGCAGGCCCCACTACTACTCAGGACTGCACTTTTGCTGCCAACCAAAGGCATTCTGGAGAAACTGAGTTACTTTTAAATCTATTTTTCTGACATTTGTTTCACTAAAAAAAAAGAAAAGAGTTGGGGCTGGGGATTTAGCTCAGTGGTTTTGCCACCTGCTGTGTAAGTGTAAGGACCCGAGTTTGATCCCCAGTACCAAAAAAATAAATAAATAAAAATAAAGAGTTGAAAATATTTGAACTATTCACCACCACCCCACCCCCATTCCAAAAGCTTTACTCATAACTCTTTGAAAAGCAAAATCTATTTTGTATTTCTTTTAAAATTCATAATCTTGGGGCCGGGGATTTAGCTCAGTGGTTTCGCCGCCTGCTGCGCAAACACAAGGAGGACCGAGTTCAAGCCCCAGTGCCTAAAAATAAATAAATAAATAAATAAATGAAATTCATAGGCTGGGTATGGCAGCACACACCTGTAATCCCAGCACGTAAGAGGCTGAGGCAAGGAAAAGTGCCATGAGTTCAAGGCCTACCTGGGCTATTTAGGGGGTTGGAGGCCAGCCTCAACTACAGAGGGAGACCCTGTCCCAAAAAACCAAAAAATCGGGCCGGGGATTTAACTCAGTGGTTCTGGTGCCTGCCTCGAAAGTGGAAGGTCCCAAGTTTGATCCCCGGTACCAAAAAAAAAAAGAGACCAAAAAAAACACCTGGCAACCGCAAGGTCCTGCCTGAGTTTGATCCCCGGTACCAGAAGAAAAAAAAAAATCAATTTATTTTGATATGTACACTTATGTGCATAGTGTATTAGTTATGTGTGTAACCTTCTTAGGAAATCAAGAAGGTAAAAACCCGTGGTAGAAAATGACCCTTGTTAACACCGTGTCCTGAGGTCACCCTGACTGCTGACAGCCTCAGGTCCAACCCTGGGCAGCGGGGCATGTTCCTCACCTTGGTGCCACTACAGTGGCTACAGTTTCTCCGCTTGCTCTTCTTCAGCTTGGAATCGGGACCCCCTTCGTGGCAGGAACAGGCACAGTCCTTGGCCCCATCTGGCCACTCAGTCTCCTGTAAGACACCTGGCCTTGATTAGTGCCAAGGAAGGAAGCTAACTTGCAAGCCATTCGAAGAAGCCTCCTCCCCTTTCTCTTAATACCACTGCATCCCACTGCCTAGGGAAGTCACAGGCCCTAACCAGATAAAAGCCTAATATGAATCCCAGAAACGATCCTACCCAGCTCAAAGACCAGCCTAGCCTAACTGCCCAGATGTTCCAAGTCTAAGAGATGCTGAAGGAAAGTCAGAAGCGGCCCAGGTGAGAACTGATCTACTCATGTGCCTATCTGGGTTTGTCTCCCATTTCTGCCTCCCTTAGCTCTCCCCTCTCCTCCGAATGTCCCAAGAGAGGACTTTGTACCTACGGAAGGCTCATTCGGTGATACTCTCTGTTTAATAAACCCAAGACATAAAGACCACTATTGCCCCAATTATGGTGAAAAAACTGAAACAGAAACGTTAAATACACACTGCCCAAGGTTGTTCTACAATGCAGTTTCTCCACAGAGAAGAGTGAAGATACACAGCAAATAAACATACTCTTGAAGAACAGTGAGTTTGAGCAGACTAGAGCTGGATTACTTGGGCTCACATCCCAGCTGCCAAGTGCTAAATGTGACCCTGGCACAGCCTCTCTGCACTTCAGCTACTTCTGTAAAATGCAAACAATAACAGTCTCTCCAAACTGGGCCTGGTGGCACATGCTTGTAATCCCACCACTCAGGAGGCTGAAGCAGGAGGATCGCCTTGCATTCAAGGCCAACCTGAACTACATAGTGAGACCTTCTCTCAAAAAATCAAAACCAACCCCCAAAAAACCACAAAAAACAAAACTGTATGGGATTATTGTGAGAACTGAGTTAATAAGCAACATAGAAGACTTCCAAGTGATGCTGATACTTGGTAACATGGCTCAGTATTTGCTGCTGCACCTGAATATACGTTCAGGACGCCTTCAGTACGTTTCTCCGTGAAAAAAAGTGCAAAGACCAAGAGTGAGAAAACAGCTCTGAGCTGGGGGACTCCTGGGCCTTGATGTGTCTACACTGCGTTCGCCAGGCTCTGCGTGTCCACAGCAGTCAGGCATCTGGACTGGGTTCTCACCAGATCCCGGAGACACTGAGCAGAAGCTCTGGACCAGACCAAGCCAGAGAAGCATTTCGGGAGAAGCGCAGGCTCAGCCCGTGAGAAGCGGACAGCCCTCAGCAGCCTGACGTACCTTGTCATGATTCTGAGCCCCAGCCTCTTTCCTTCTCTTGTTCTTTGAGGCTGTGGGGATCTTGGGAGCCTCCTCTTCCTCCTCCACATCAGGCAGCGCCACTTCTTCAAAGCCATCAAACTGGGGAGGAGGTGGTGGCGCTGAGCACAGACCCCAGGGGGGTCCCTCCCGCCAGCGGCGTCCCTGCACACCCTCCTGCAGCCGCAGGTCCTGTACCTCATACTCCTTCTCTTCCGTCCAACTGATCTCTTCAAAGTCACCCATCCGGCTTGCTGCTGGGCGCAGATGATCAAAGAAGATCGAGAATTCGTCCTGTAGGTGATCATGGCCCTTGAGGAGCTGCCACATCTGTGTCTTGAGCTGAGGAGAGTGGCACAGACAAAGATGGCATCTCCAGAGACTCAAGACACAAATCAAAGCAGGCACATACACGCCCACATTCTGCTCCCTGTGACAGAATTCTCAAAACTCGCCTCCCTGCTGGCCAGCTGCAGGGGCAGGGTGTTCGTGACAGATCTGATTCCTGATCAGCCTGCTTCCCACGCGGAGCGCAGAGGCTCCTCCTCCAGGAGCCTGTGACGCTCCAGAGCGAAGATTCGAACAGACTACAGGGACAGCAGGAGAGGCCTGGGGCCCAGAGGACGGAAAGGAAGCCGGAAGGAAAGAATACCTCTGTGATCTCATGAGGGACACAGTCCGCACAGCCCTGGAGGACCTTGATGATCTTCTGGTGGTGTGAGGGGTTTTCTGCAAAGCAAATCTCGAGCTGCCGAAGGAACTTGCGACTCTTCTCAAAAGCCTGCTGCTCCTCAAACTACCAGAGTGGAAGGAGGCAAAAGAGGAGTCAGATACACAGCAAGGCCTTAAGGGCACTGAGGATGAGAACTGAGAACATGGGTACAGGGGCTCAGCAGGACTGTTCAAAACTCGAGCATCCATCCACCCTGGGTCCCAAGAACTAAGATTTGAACAAAAGACTCAAGAGCTGTGAACATCTCAAATTACTGTTTTCTGGATCATGAAATAGACACCCAAACTCACGTGGATACGCACCCATCTGAGGAGATGGCCATCGTATGCATAATCACCCATTAACCGGCCTAAGACCATCATCCCTTTCTTCCTCTACCTAATGGTCATGACAGGAAGTCCAGGACAAGTGGGACAACTCTCACTGAATTCCTATCCCTCAACACTTCAGTTTTAGTACATGTGCTGCCGAAGTGTGTGCTCCTCAACATTTCAAACAGCACCTGCCACCCCGGCCTTTCCAGACACCGTGTGTCAAACGGCGCACACCAGCCCTGCACACATCTGCAACTCTCCGGCCCCTCTCCCTTTAGTTTTCTGTATGCATCATCAATATAAAGTATCACAGAGATACATATACATGCTGTTTATTTCATAATCTATACATTGTACATTATGTAATTTTATATATTTACACCTAACTCTTCCCACAAGAATATAAACTTGAAGGCAGGGACTTTCCCCCAGTACTGGGGATTGAACCCAGCACCTTCGCACTGAGCTATATCCCCCAGCCCTTTTCTTATTTTTTATTTTGACACAGGGCTTAAATTGCTAAATTGCCTGGACTCAGCTCAAACTGTATGCACCTCCTGTCTCAGCCTCCCAAGTGCTGGCATTACAGGCATGCGCCACCACCCTGCCCTAGCCTTTTCTAACCGCTGTATTCCTAGTGTTTAGAACTTGGTCTGACACTGCCTCAGACTCTGCAAATATTTACTAAGGGAATGCCTGTTTCATACCAGAGAGGAGCAGAGCGACTAAGGAAGGTCCCAGCGGCAACTAAAACCTTCTCACTTGCCATCGAAACAACCGGGGGGCATGTGTGGGGTGGTGGCACAAGCCTGTAAACCCAGCAGGCTGGGAAGCTGAGACAAGGGACTGACGTTCAAGCCCAGCCTGGGCAACTCAGTAAGACCCTGTTCAGGAAAGGGGGGCGGGGGGGGATGGAGTTCAGTGCGAAGTCCTGGGTTCAACACAAGCAGGGAGAGCAGGGGACGGGAGGAGAGGGAAAAGAGGAAACGAGAAGAGGGTTGGGAAGAACTCTCCCTGAAAAGACGGAGACTCTTACCACCTTGGGGAAAGGGCACGGGGAACCTGTCTAGAGACAGTCAGGGGACCAGTATGCTGTTTCTGCCCATTTACTTACCAATCCACAGGCCAGAGCTTGCTCAGGCAAGAGGAATGCAGCAAAGTCCTTCAACAACTGAGGCCAGTCTCGGAGCAGAATCTGTAGACTTTTATAGAGATCCACAGCCGTTTGCCTCTGGGAACTTGACTCAAATTCATAGATGACCTGGAGGAAGTCTTCATACTTGCCAGGGATGTGTTGAAGGGCTTCACGTACCTACACAGGAAGACTTCCCATCATCGGCACCCTTTCTTTGGGCCAAGAAGAAGCAAAGGCACAGGGGAAAAGTAGGGGTCATGGCCAGGGAGCACCAAGAACTATCCTTCAGAGGCACTCACACCTGATAGTTAATAGAAGACTCGGAGGGTTTGGGATGTAGCTAGGTGGTAGAGTGCTTGCTTGCCATGCACGAGACCCTGGGTTCAAGCCACAGCACACATAATTATCTGAAATTGGTGAGTTGGGCGTGGTGGGACATGCCTGTAATCCCAGCACTTGGGAGAGGCTGAGGCTGAGGGCTGAGGATCGCCATGAGTTTGAGGCCAGCCTGGGCTACACAGCAAGACCTTGTCTCAACAACAACAAAATCTCGGGAAACGATAAAAGTAGAGCTGTTTTCTGCTAATGAGCAACAAGAAAACCTTCATTTTCCAGAGACCACAGTCTCGCCCACAAAACAAGCTAATGGCTTTCTCTAGCTCACAACCCGAAGCTCTCCCTCCTGACTTCAGCACATAATGAAATAAAGTATTTCAACCTAAGTGCCATTCGAGGACACCTAATACGTAAATCTAGGATGTTCAGAAAATATTAAGAGACCAAGCGAAGCTGTAACTATCACTGCATTACTCACCTTCCCAGCTGGATGAAGGAACCAGCTGGTTGCAAGAGAAGAGGCCTCACCCAGGACAGGACTGGACACAGGGGGGTCCACGTCTGAGATCCACACCCTGGCCCGTGTACCTGCAGTTACTCTTCCAGAGCCTTCGGCTCAGGAGAAGTCACTGCCAAGAGGAATCGCCTTCCCCCTCTCTGGGCACAAGAGAAATGACCCTAGGGCGCTCACATCACCCAGGTTTGATGAACTATCTCCTTACGGCTCTCAGAGTGCTTTTGTAATTCCAGACCAGCTAAGGCACAGCCCAACATCCTGTTTCACAGTCTGAAAGTCAGACTTTTTTTTCTTCCAGCACTGCTGGGAATTGAGCCCATGGCCATGCATGTGGTAGGCAGGCGCTTCACCAGTAAACTACACCCCAGCCCCAGACTTCACTCTGAAAGCATCTCTGTGAGGGAGAAAGGCCATACTCACAGGGCCTGGCAGTGACAGAAGAGCAGCTGCCTACCCTGGTCAGATAAGCCTGGGCAAAGGCCAGGTCCTTCTGCTCCCTCAGCGGGTCCCGCTCGAGAATGTCCTCATCGTAGAGCAGCAGCAGCTTGGAGGCATCCTTGCTGGCCCGAGCACGGCTTCCACGCTTGGTGCGAGCTCGATGGCTGCTCCGGCCCTTTCCAGCAGCTTTGATATTCTCTCCTTGGGGTACACGTGAGAAGATTATTTCTTGGCCACGTAATCTCTGTACCTCCCATCATCCCCACCACACACACCGCCCCGTGAAGCCCTAGTCCATGTTGCAAGCAACTCAGGAGAAGAGTGGCTGAGAACCTGCTATTGAAAGGCAAGCCCGCCCCATCAGGTCAGCTCCACTCAGGGCCTGCAGCTCAGCCACATTACCTGGGACGACAAAGCAACAACAGACCACTGCCTCCTGAGAAAGGAAGTCTAAAGAGTGAGTGTGGGAGCTGCAAGGTACTGCATCTTGATGAGGAACCATTTTCTGAAATAAACACAGCTCAACCCCATGCATGGAAGATAAGGCAAGGACCAGTACGAGAACCTTGAACAAGCTGGTACCAATCTAGCGGCTGACAATCAAATTCCCCATTTGCGGGCCTCTCTCCACACAGGCACCATTAAGCCCGAGTGTGGGGAAGGGAGGCTGCAGGGGAGAATGGAGGGGTGTGTACCGCAGTGTGTACACCGCCTACACTCACCTGCTGGGATTCTGCAGGTCTCCACTTCAGGCGCAGTCGTAGGGGAGGCCAGGGTGGAAGGGGGCTTCTCGGCAGTGTCTCCACCTGTGTCATCGACCATCTCGTCCTCCTTCTGCAGGCTTTCCACTCCTTCTGCCTCTTCTTCCTCTTCTTCTTCGGGCTCAGAATTCTCCTCCTGGGAGTTCTCTTCCTCAGACTCACCCTCCTGACTCATGCGCCTCTCAGATGCCAGCCAAGTCAGTTTCTCCATTGTCTCCTGCAAGCCCCAGGCAGTGCTCAGAAGCCACCCCAGTGGCTCGAAAAGCGCCAACACCTGGTGCAGTGCCAAGAGGACCTGGGGTTCAGCCATGGAGGCCGACACCCTCTGGGATATGTGACCCCAGGAGCTTTTTTTTTTGTTTGCTTTTTGGAAACAGAGTCTTGCTATTCAGTTCATGCTGGCCTTCAACTTGCAGCAATCCTCCTGCCTCAGCCTCCTGAGTGCTGAGATTACAGGTGTGCACCACCACACCCAGCCCCAGGAGATTTTTTTTTTTTTTTTTGGCGGTATTAGGGATGGAACTCAGGACCTTGCACTTGCCAGGCAGGCGAGGTGCCACCCACTGAGCTACACCCCCGGCCCCAGGATCTTTTTAAAAGGTTCCCCTATAACACACTTTTCTTTTGCCACAGCCCATACTTGTGAGCTGTCATCTTTTTCCTTTTCTGCAGTGCTAGAAATTGAACCCATAGCCTCACGCATGTCAGCAAGTGCTCTACTGCTGAAGTACACTCCCAGCCCCAATGTTTTTTTTTTTTTGGTACCAGGGATTGAACTTGGGTCCTTGCGCTTGCGCAGCAGGCGGCAGAACCACTGAGCTAAATCCCCGGCCCCAGGAGTTATTTTTTTAAAGCACTAAAAAGTGTGCAAGGTGATTCAATTTAACTTTTAAATGAGTTGAACTCAAATATAATAGGTAAAGTTTTACCCTTTCCCCCTCATTTCACATCAGCCCCAGAATCATGTCCCATAAGGCACTCAAAAGTCAAACACCAGTCATGTTAGAACTATGTCTCAGGGGGCAAGCAAAGAGGCAGACGGCAGGTCAATGAGTTAAACATGCTACTGCATTCTCAAAATGCTTGAGGCTACTCCTCTTACCTGGAGCTCAGGCACAGAAAGCACAGACTCCTCAGATGCTGACGACATCTCGTCCTCCTCATCCTGGGTGAGGTCATCAAAGTCCTCTTCCTCCTCTTCCTCAGGGCCGTCCTTCTCCCCTCCAACTTCTGGCCCTGCCGGGCCCCCCGCTGATGGGCCGCCAACACCAGATGCCTCTTCAGGCTTCCCCGGGGCACTGCTGAGGGCCATCTCGGGCTCCACAGAAGATGGGGCACTGCTCCCATCCCCCACTGCACTGCCCTCGCCGGGGGGCTCCCAAGACGCAGAAGGGGTCTGAGCCGGCTGGCTCCTGTCCTCCTCCTCCTGCAGGACTGCCTGCTTCTTCAACACTCTAGCACTGCTCAACCCCTCCCGAGGGGAGCCAGAGTCCCACTCCACAAACCGTTCCTTTTTTATTTCATCACCAATGCGCTGCTCAGGGGGCCCACTGGAGATCGCCTCCCCAGGGTCTTCAGGTTCCATCTTGACAGCTTCCTTTAAGTCGGCAGGAGAAGAGTTTCGAATCCCATGGAAACCTTGAGGCAGTGGCTCCAGACCTTGCCTCCCCTCCTCTTTGCTCACCACTGTCCAGCCACAGGCACTGTTTGCTGACAATCCAACCTGGCCTTCTCTACCTTCTCTACCAGCCAGCAGGGGCCTGGGGCCGTACTCCTCTTTGGGGAAGACAGGAGCACAGAGAGGAGTTACTTCCTGGGGTTCTAATTTGGGTTCCAGGCTTTGAAAGGCATTTTTCCCTTCAGCCAAAGGACAACTGATGTCCACATTCACTCGGGCCTTATCTTCGGGAGTGGACGATACAGGGAGATTCACAGAATTTCCAGAAACAATTAAGGGTGAGATGGAGGAGGCCACGAGGGGCTGGCTCAGTGGACAAGGAAAGGAAGCAGGGTTAACCAGGAGGGTGGTGATAGGAATGGTCTGGGGACTCCGGGCCACCGCTGCGCTGACAGGCTGGATCACGTTACAACCGCTGCCCAAGCTCACAACCTTCACAGTGGTGGCAGGAACAGTGAAGATGACAGGCGCAGAGTGGATCAGTGGGGCAGGTTTGGGGCACGGGAAGACTTTGGCCCCCTTCCTTCTTGAGGGTTTCCGCCTCACACACGGCTTTCGAAACCTGGGGCCAAGTGAGGGCAGCATTACCTTGGGCACAGGGGCAGAGGGCGGCAGAGCCTGGGACTCAGACAACAGGAAGCTGGTCCTGGCCTCGGGGGGCACAGTGGACAATGCTGCAGGCGACTCAAAGCTGTTGTCCCCACTGAGCCCCAGCGGAGGGACCCCAGGAGCGGGCTGCAAGACAGCGGCAGGCTGGATCAACTGAGGAACCCGGACCACCATTTTGCTTGGAGGAACTGATGATCGCTTCTGCCTCCAAGTCTTCCTGGAAAAACGGTTAGCAACAGGCTTCAGCTTCAGCACTACCCCCTTGGGCAACAGCAGCGGGTAACGAGTCTCACTCCCAGGCTCGGATCTGGCTTTTTCCAGGCCTCGGTCTGCGCTGACCTCGGTGGTCCCAGTCCCATTTCCTACTGCCCTGCCGTCGTGGGCTCCAAGCCGTAGCTCTTCCTGGATGGATGGCAGACTGGCCTGTGGGGAACGAGAACATTCTGATCTGGCTCACATCAGATTTGGGGTAAAGAATAGGCCGGTCTAGCGTACAGAGAACTTTCCAAGACAGTCTCAAGGGATCTTCCCAACAAGTGTTTTCCTGCTTATCCAATTAGTATGTAGACCACGTGGAATTATGTAGTCTACCAGCTCTTCTCTGAATTTCCTATAGGAAATCACCATTCTACCCACTATTTTTAAAAGGCTGTAGAATCACCAGGGGGACGGGCAGGAAAGGGACGAGGCAGCTTTCTGGAGTCCTATTCTACCACTGAAGCCCAAGGAGCTTCACGTGGCCCTGGAGGTCCCCGCCAGGTCTCCCTCCAGTGAGCTACCTCCTGTAGACCGAGTGGAAGGCTATACCTTTAACCAGAAGGGGAGCCGGTGCTCTTCCCTCTCCAGAGGTGGCTTCCGCTCATGGGGCTGGACCTCTTCACAGCACTTTGACAGGACTGGCAGCTGCTTTGTCTTCTTGTAAAACTGAGCAGGAAGAAGCAGAGCGTGAGTTACGTGAGCTCTGCTCCAGACACAGTGCCTGTCAGGCTGGAGAGGGAAGTGGCCCACAGCCT
>NW_004624885.1:1191688-1218209 GCF_000247695.1 Heterocephalus glaber
CGCCCCGTATGCAGCCTGCTGTGCACCTCCCATCAATAAAGACCTCAGAACCCTTCAGAATCCCCTGTCCATCACCACCCCGGCTGCCAGGAGTACAAACAAGGAACACAGGAGGTCAGTTCCTCAGTTCTGCACCCGCCCACAACTGCAGGGTGCTGCTCACTCTCACCTTGTTACCAATAAGAAATCAAATTTAAATGCAAGATCTATAGCTGTTGAGTGTTTTTGCTATTTTCAAGCTTTGCAGAAAGTGAGACTGTATATATTAGAATCATCCCATTGGATAACTTTTCACTTTCTTTTTCATTTTCTTCCTTTATGAGATGTATAAATAACAAAATTTTTTCTTTAAGAAAACACAATTTAAAATACATCAATTTGGCAGCTGCCCCTAATTTTAAAAAGTCATTTTCCTCTATGTGCAAATTCTTTTAAGACTTGAAATATTATGTTCAGACTTTATCACAGAAAATTTTCTGGAGCACAAAGCTGACTAAGGAAAGAAAGGAGAAATTTTTTTCCCCTGAGAATCCCACCAAAAACAATTTTTTTTGTTTTGTTTTTGGTTATTTTTGAAACAGAGTCTCACTATTTAGTTGAGGCGGCCTTGAATTCACTATGTGGCCCAGGCTGGCCTTGAACCCATGGTGATAAAATCCTCCTGCCTCAGCTTCCCGAGCGCTAGGATTACAGGTATGCACCACCATGCCTGGCCCAAAAAAATGTTAACATTCAGAGTGAAAAACTGGCATTATAATATATTTTTGTATGTGGAATATAGTTTTTAAGTAACATTGATACCGCTCTACTTTGCTTTTAGAATTTTTAAAAACTCTTCCATAAAGCGAGAAAAACAGGAAAAAATTTCCACCTTCTGAAAGAGCAAATAATAACCATTGACATTACATATGTTCCTTAATTCTAAAAAACTAATGCAATCTATGAGCGGAGCAAGGCAGCAGCGCACACGGGGCGCCAGGCCTCACCCTCCCCCCAGAGCACGGCTGGGCCCCACACACGAGGGGAAGGCTGGGAAAGCAGCCAGAACAGGGATACACTCGGGCTCCTCCACCCACATGTCTGCTCTAAACCACACATGGCACGAGGCACGGTGGCCCACGCCCGAACCCCAGCACACTGGGAGGCTGATCGTGAGTTCGAGCCCTGCCTGGGCAACTTCTTAATGACTGAGACCCTGCTACAAAATGAAAAATTAAAACTGGGCAGGGGCACACTCTTACCCTTACACACCAGAAGGCAATCTTTAAGAAATAATCGTGTGGGGGCCGGGGATTTAGCTCAGTGGTTCCGGTGCCTGCCTTGCTAGTGCTTGTGTTTGATCCCCGGTACCAAAAAAAAAAAATCGTGTGGAAGGCATCAGAAGGGAAGGGGACAAAGAAAGGAGAAACTGCAGAGCTTCTGTCTGAAGAGTAAATGAAGCCGGAGTGGCTACCACCCCTATGGTCCCAGCCCTCAGAGGCGGAGCCAGGAGGATCGCAAGCTAGAGGCCAGCCCTGAGCCACAGTGAGGTGGAGACCAGCCTGGGACACAGCAAGCCCCTGTCCGTCCAAAAGAGAAAACCAAAAGGAAATGTAAAGGAGTATTTGCCTTACACCACTTCAAGTCACTGACAATAAGCATCCATTCACTCAGCAAAGGCTGAGTGCCTTCTATACACAGGCACTGGCCAGGAACTAAAGCATAAACACAAAACAAACAATTCTGGCTCTCAAAGAGCAGATGAGTGGGAAAGACGCTCACTGGAAAAGATGCTCACGGACTAATACTTATGTTTGACAATTGTTTTTAAAACTATAAAGATGCCGGGCGTGGTAGTATATATATGCCTATAGTCCCAGGAGGATCACCACAAGTTCAAGGCTAGCCTAGGCTACATAGGGACCCTGTCTCAAAAACAAACAAACAAACAAACAATCCTACAAAGATGTGCATTTAAAAAAATGAGACACATGGGCCAGGGATTTAGCTCAGTGGTTCCACTGCCTGCCTTGCAAGCACAAGGACCCAAGTTCGATTCCCGGTACCAAAAAAAAAAAATGAGACACAACTCAAATTTGAACAGATTTTTTGGAAGTATAACTAAAATTAAAACTTATAAATTGCTGCATTAGTCAGGAGAGCTCAAAATAAACTACATCCAAAACCATGAACGTGTTTAAGGCACCAAAGAGCTTGGCCTGGTGCGGTGGCGCCCAGCTGTAATCCCAGCATGTGGGAGGAGGAGGCAGGAGGGTCACTGTGAGTTTGAGGCCAGCTTGGGTTGTATGGTGAGTCTGAATTGCATAGTAAGACCTTGAAAAGGCCTGGGGGCACGTGCCTGGAACCCCAGCAGCTGTCCTAGTAGTAGCAGTTCTGGTGCCCTAATTTTTTCATGAGGTTCGTTAAAAAGGTGAGCTGGTAGTATGGGGAGAAAGGACCATAGCATGTTGGCTGCTGGGAGTTGGGCAATGTCAGCAATGTTGTTGGTTTGCTTGTTTTTTTTGAGACAGGGTTCACTATGTAGTTGAGGCTGGCCTGGAACTCACTATGTGGCCTAGGTTGGGCTCAAACTCACGGTGATCCTCCTGCCTCAGCCTTCTCAGTGCTGAGATTATAGGCATGTGCCGCCATGCCCAGCCCAGCAGTATTTCTCCTAATATGATTTGTAGAACCTGAATCAAAACTGAGGAGCCAGTGGCACATGCCTGTGATCTCAGCACTTGGGAGGCTGAGGCAGGAGGATCACTGCAAGTTCAAGGCCAGCCTGGATTACACAGTGAGACTTTGTCTCAAAAAGACAAAAAATGAAAAGAAAAGCTGAGGATAGGGCGATGTGAAGACAGAAGGCATGAGGTCAGAATTAGAGACACCAAGAGTGAACTACTATATTAATGCCGCAATAAAAAGTCCAGAACTAAGCAGAAAACAAACAGAGGATGTGTGATGGAGACTGCGGTGCTGATCAGGACAAAGTCAAGCACGGCGCCCAGCTCTGCGGAGTGGGGAATGGCACGACAGCAGTATCACCCAGGGATGGGATCACAGCAGGGGGGCGCGGGGCGGGGGGGCTGCTGTGCTGGTGTCTACAGCCACCACTCAAGGGCAGAGTGAGACAGAAGCTCGGCTGGACGGGTCAGGAGGTAACCAGGCTGACAGTTCCTCAGAGCAGCCAGCTACGCTGAGCTGCAGCTCAAGAGAGAGATCTGGACGGAAAACACAGATGTGAAGATCATCAGAGGACAGGTGCAACTGAAAGTCAAGGGCTGGGTGAGACCGCACACTGAATTTACTGCGCAACAGACATTTAAAGGGGAGAGGAGGGAGACACTGGGCTAATTCCAGGACCACGAAGAGTTTAAAGGTACAAGTTTGTTTCTCAGCTATCTCCCTCAGGAGGCTACTTATGTGCTCAGTAAATTAACGAAGCAGCTGGCCATGGTGGTGCACAACTGTGATCCCAGAGCTGGGGAGGCTGAGGCGGGAGGCTCGCCCAGAGTTGGGAGGCCAGCCTGAGCTACACAATGAGTTCAAGGACAGCCTGAACTACATAGTGACACCCTCTCAAAAAACCAAAAATAAATATATAAAGTAAGGAAGTTAAGCAAATAAGATGATGTAGGGCTCAGAAGATAACAGGATCCAACACAAAGAAGACACAAAGGCAGCCCCAGAATGATGATTAAGAAAAAGTCCAAGAAGACAAAAGGGCAGCAAGCCATAGGAGCAACACAGTCAGGGAGCAACGTCTTCAAAAACAGCAACACATCTAGAATTCTTAAACACAGTGAAAGGAGATTTATGAAATGCAAGTAAACTTTACTGTTGATGTGTAATAAGTACATAGTAAGACCAAGCGCGCCACCCCAATGCAATCACTAACTCCAAGGGAAACAAAACGCCCACCAGGAAAGACAAAGTGTCCCATACATAGCATTATACTGAGAGAAGAATTTACAGCCTTTAGAATGTTTATATGTGCCGGGGATTTAGCTCAGTGGTTCTGGCACCTGCCTTGCAAGCTCAAGGTCCCGAGTTCGATCCTCGGTACCAAAAAAAAAAATAGAATGTTTATATATAACCCCTGGATATAGTGGAACTAAAACTGTGATATAATTACAGTGACAAGACTGGAGAAAGCTAACTGCTCACTATCCATGGCTGAGGCTAATAAACAAGGCCCAAATCCACAACATGGAGAAAGGGCAACTAAAGCATGCCACCTAAATGTGGAGGTAAACTCACTTTCTCCCAATAAACCTTGGTTAGCAGGAAAGGGGAGAAAAAATGTTTTTTTTGGTTTGTAATAAGCCTCAAAACTATTTGATTTTCTTTGTTTTGTTTTTTTGGTACTGGGGATCAAACTGAGGACCTTGCACTTGCCAGGGAGGCGGGGTGCCCCTGAGCTACACCCCTAGCCCCTCTATTTGACTCATTAAAGTCTGCACGTCTGAACAAGTTAGGAAAAACCGAGTTTGAACCCAGCCTGGGCAAGTTAGCAACTTAGTGAGACCCCATCTCAAAACTAAAAGAAAGAGGGTGGCAGTGGATGGAAGGGAGGGAGGAGGAAATTTAAGGAAAGGGCGGCGGATACAGCTCTGTGTCAGTGTGGAGGCGCTGGGCTCAATCCCCAGTACAATAAAACACATGTACTATGTAACTGGTATTAATATTTAAATAAGAAAGCACTAAGCAGGATACAAGGGCAATACTGTCTGACCTTTAAGAGTAAAAGAAAGAGAAGACTTTACGGCTAGAAGGAACCAGGAATATGTGTAATCTTGAAGGAACTCAACAACTTCATCTGTAGGACAAGAGGAAGGTAACCAGGAGGAAAACAGCAGCTGATATCCTTGAGGAGGGGCGAGGCTACTGTAGGGAGGAGCACAGGAGCCCTGGGCACACGCAGGGACGACACTGGCGGGGCGATAAGGACACCAAGGCGCTCACCTTGACGACGTTGTCAGGGGCTCTGCTCAGGTTGAGGTTCTTGATCCTGACCGTCAGCTGGTGGGCAGTCTTGCAGGTCAGCAGGTACTTGCTGATCAGAGGCTTGGGAAACTCAGTCCCTTCAAAATGCTTCAGCCCCAAAGCTAGCAAACTAGGGAAAGGAGCAATGGCATTAAACCTCGGTTCTCCCCTTCCTAAAAACCCTCCCCACCTGGATGCAGTGCTGTACATCTGTAGTCCCGGCACTCGGGACACTGAGGCAGGAGTTGGAGCCTAGCCTGGGCTACAGGGACCTTGTCTCACAAAAAAATCTTTTAAAAAGTAGCTCAATGTGGGGTCGGGGATTTAGCTCAGTGGTTCCGCCTGCCTCGCAAGTGTAAAGTTCCAAGTTCGATCCCCAGTAGCAAAAAAAAAAAAGTAGCTCAATGTGAAAGTCCTGGGTTAAATCCCCAGTACTGCCAACAATAGTAATAATAATAATCTTTGTACACATTGTTGGCTACTTAATAGACAATTTCAGGTATCTAGTGAGTGCTACTAAGTACTGCAAGTGAGGCCAGACAGGAAGGGCTGGGGAAGTAGCTTCAGTCACAGAGCAGGCTCTGGTTCAATCCCCAGCATTGCAAAAAAAAAAAAAAAAAAAAAAATCACAAAATAATCAGATAGGAGTTAGTTCACAATTGAGTAGGAATAGGAAAAACAAGCTATAAATCATTAACAATCCAAGCATGGTCATGTGAAATCACAGCTACTTGAGAGGCTGAGGCTAGAAGACCACTTTGAGCCCAAGAGCTCAAGGCCCACCTGGGCAACACAGGATGACCCCATCCCCAAAGTATATATGGTGTCATGATGAGCTTCATACTAACCACAGAAAAGGAACTCGAAGAGAGACAAAAGAGATATATGCTCATCTCACAGCAGAGACACGCTGCCACTGAGCCCCAGGAAACACCCTCACTTGACACACAGCCCAGTTCCTGCCCTCCTCCAGCCCAGCTCTGCAGCCCTCTCTGTATCTTTAGACTGGCAAGACTTGGACGAAGACACTATTACTTATGTAAGACTTGTCAGACAGCCTAAGGAAAGAGCCGGGTGTAGGGGCACACGCCTGTAATCACAGCAAACTAGGGAGGCCAGGCAGGAGGATTACAAGTTCAAACACCACCTACACAATGTAACCAGATCCCAGCTCAAAAAACAAAACGGGTCAAGCTGGGGACGGAGTTCAATGGCACCGCGCCTGCCTGGCAAGAGCAAGGTCCAAAGTTCGATCCCTGGTACCAAAAAATAAATAAATAAAATTTAAAAGGGGGCTGCAGACACAGCTCAGGGGTAGAGGGAGTGCCTCTGTTTTTGATCCCCAGTACCACAAAAACAAACAAACAAACAAGAGTTTACAATGTTTAATGAGTAATTCCTGGGAATTTACCCACAAGACATTTTAAAAAGCTCTACACACAAAGACGGCTGGTGAAGCCTAACTAAATAGCTAAACAGAGAGAAGAAAAATGGCTAATAAAACAACTGTCACAGGGCCACTGAAAGAAACACTCCATGGCAGGGCACAGTGATACCACCTGTAATCTCAGCCACTTGGGAAGCTGAGGAAGGAGGTTCCCAAATTTGAGCCCAAATTCCCGTCAATCAGTAAGTAGATAAAGAAGATGTGTTTTGTTTTGTTTCTTCCCTTAAATTCTTTTATTGGTACATTTTAGGTATACAATACGTTTACATTTATCACTGGGTGCTTGTACCTATAGATGATGTGTCTTGGTTCTTATTTCTTCCCCATTACCTGTGCGCCCTTCACTCCCCCTCCACCCCTCCCTATTTTCATAGACTTCATTTCCATTTTTTTTCTCTTCTCATAATTTTTCCTTTCCGTTCTTTTCTTTCCCCTTCCCCTCCAACCACCCCTACCACTTTGGACCATTTCTTCCTATTTCAAATTATCAATTATTCATTTTAATCATTTTAATCCTTATTTACACAAAGAATTTTTTTTCTATACAATGGAGTACTACTCTGCCATAAAGAAGGAAGGACTTCAGATATTTCTTGCTAAATGGATGGACCCTGAGACCACACTCTTAAGTGAAATAAATCAGACACAAGTGTTTAAATACTGAATTGTTTCTCTGGTGTGAGAAACAGAAAGTGGAAATAAGAACTAAAATCCATAACAGATATTGGAAAATGGGAAGAAAGTGTTCAAATGGGAAGGGGAATAGAGAGAGGGAAGAGAGAAAGGAAGGGACAAGAAAAAAGTGAAAATAGAAGGAAAAATGGAAACAAAGCTTCTGTACACAGGGAGAGGAGGGGGCATAAGAACAGGGTGGGAATGGGACAAAATACATTTTTTTAAAAATCCAAAAAGAAAACCCACTGCCATGCAGAGGTAGAACAGGTAACTTTTCCCCTTAACAGCATTACAAGACTGGTTTTACAATAAATAAAAGAGAAACCATGACATCAAATGTTTCCAAGGATGTGCGGCACCCTAAGCAGCAGTGCTGGCACTGGCAGAACAGCACAGAGCGCAGGGCCCCATAAGCTACGCTGCTGGTTTCTTTGTGCCCATCTCATCCCCTTACTCGCAGAAGGAACTGCATCCCCTTGGGACACCTGTCCCTTAGGTCTGCCGCAGGAAACACTTACTTGTCCTCAGCCTTAGTGAAGATGAGCTTATCCTGAGGGTTCTTTGCCTTCAGGGAACACAGCGGAAGTAGTTCTGGATACATGAACACTTTGCTTGTGGCCAGGATCCAAGCCACTTGCTTTGGCAAACAGAAAAACTCATGACCTATAAGAAAAAAATCTCTGCTAAGTGGAATTCTTGGACCAAAGGCCTCCAAAAGCTTTCCGTATTTCTGTGTTTAGATCAAGATACCCTTGTCTGTCTTAAGCCCCTCCCACTCACTCACTCTCCCCAAAAGTTTCCAGTTTCTCAACCTAACCATCGCTAAAGGCAGCTCCATTCAATCTCAGTCAAAGTTAGTTTTTTTATTCTTTCCTATGTGGAACACTTTACTCGCTGAGTATCAAACACAAAGCACCTAGTAATGCTTGGCACATAGTATATGCTCAAAAATATTTTACCTCCTTCCCCCTTTAAATCCTCGAAAGACAAGAGACCTTCAACAATGTTTGCTTTCTTCCAGGATAAGATTCCAACTTCTTTAATCTCCCTCACAAATCTGGTATTCCAAATTTTATTTTTATTTGATTCTTACTTAACTTTAAATTCTCCCAGACTCCTCCTGAGCTTGGGAACAAAAAAAGCCATGAAAGGAATGAGACAATTCAGTCTCATCCATTTGCCTTTCCCTCTAAGCCTCTCAAGTCCAGGCACCTCTGCCTTTCTACATACATGAACTACTATGTCCACACTTCTCTTTCTGTGGTTTTTTTTTTTTGCGGTACCGGAAATCAAACTCAGGAATTTGCACTTGCAAGGCAGGCATGGCGCCACTGAGCTAAATCCCTGGCCCGCTTTCTGTGCTATGTTTATATGCCCAGTAGAAAAACAAAGGACACTAGGTGTAAAAGTTATTACTCTACTATTGTGTTAAGTTTTCATTGTCAACTATCAAAAAAAGCAGCTTGGAGATCTACGTCTATGTAAATTTAACTTATTCCATTTAACTTTAAGATTCAGGAATTTACAATCATATCCACACACAAACCAAAACCCAAAACAAACTACAACTAATTCAGGAAATAAGTCAGAAGCAAATATTTGGCTATAAAGACCACAGTAAATATTTTCTCAAAAAAATTTGCATGCTGTTAATCCCGGTTACTTGAGAGGCTAAGGCAGGAAGATCACAAGTTCAAGGCCAGCCTTGGCAACTCAGGAAACCCATCTCAAAATAAAGTTTAAACATGACTAGAGCTGAAGCTGGATATGGTGGCACATGCCTATAACACAAGCCCCCCAGGAAGCAAAAGGACTACAAGTTCAAGGTGAGTGTAAGCAACAGTGAGACCCTACCTCCAAAAACAAAAAGATACAAAAAGGAGTATCACCTACCCTACAATCAGGGGAGGGGGTCAGTCTTAATGAAGAAGAGAGTAAAAACCTAAACATGACCAATTTTTACCACTGGACTTTCCCCTTTACCAGACGCCAGTCTGTCTTGATCTGACACCTCACACTCACCTCCACATCACTGAAGTGCAGTTCTCAGCAATGCATCCCACATCTCCAGCCCAAGCCCTAACCTGCCAACAGCCTCCCTTCCCTGAGCACTAATATTATTCTGCAATTCTAAACAGTACAAAGACAGGACAAAAAGACAGATAAATCTCCTGTGTCCTGCACTCCTAGGAAATGATCCATGTAAGACTCTCATCTCTCACTGCAACGCAAAGCTTGAGGTTGACACCGCTGTCCCCTACCATTCTTGCGCATAGTTTTCGGGGGGATCCAGTCAACGCTGACGTGTGTGCTGAAGTCCTCGATCAGCTGCATAGCTCCCATCAAGTTACAGGGTTGGAACAAGGTCTGAAACGTGGGGTTGGACTGATGGTGAAGAGCAGTGGAGCTCTGAGCAAAGGTCCCCAGCTCTTTCTGGGAAAACAGGACACAAAAGAAATCTAAGAATCAGTAGCTCTGAGTCTCAGAATGAGAATCTGTCCCTCCTATTACAAAACAAAACAGACAATAATTAACATTATTCCACCAAGACTTCTCTCTTGTACACTGCGTGCCTGCCTGACAAGCACAAAGTCTTGAGTTTGATCTCCGGGACCAGAAAAAAAAAGACTTCTCTCTTGCCGAGTCCTCAGACATGCAGGGAGTGTGTAACATGTTTGTTTGTTCTTGTTTTTTTTCTCAGACTGAGGATTCCTCAGTCTTGTAGATATGGTGCAGCTAGCTCCAAAGGGAAAATTAAGGTTCTCAAGAATGAGAGCCACTGTTTGTAAAGATTCTCTCAGTAATACCTAGAACGAAGTTGATCCTCTGACACAGTAAGAGGTGAATACACTGTGCTGCCCATAAAGGAAGCAAACATATTACTCAAATTCCAAAGAGATGGACCTGAGAAACAGATAATATCATCATTACCCATCCAAAAGTTCAGGGGCAATTTGTAGTTTCAAATTTTAAATTTAGAAGCCCTTCAAGCAGGGCTTGGAGACAAATGCCTGTAATCCCAGTACTTGGGAGGCTGAGGCAGAAAAGAATCACCTGGAGTTCAAAGCCAGCCTGGGAAACACAGTGATTTCAAAGTGACCCTGAACTGCATAGGGAGACCCTGTCTCAAAAAAAAAAAAGAAAGAAGCCCTTCCACAAACTACTTCAAAATGTCATGAGCAAAATTAATTCTATAGAGAAAACATTAATGTGGAGCTTAATGAACAGATAATGAATTGAACATCTGAAAAAACAGCCGTACCAAGTTAGGTGTGATAATGCATGCTTGTAATCTCAATATTCTGAAAGATTAAAACAAAAAGATAAAGCCAGGGATGTAGCTCAGCAGCAGAGCGCCTGCTTGGCCAGTGTGAGGCCCTAAGTTCGATTCCCCATACCAAAAAAACAAAAACAAACAAACAAAAACCCAGAAGGGTCAGGGCCGGGGATTTAGCTCAGTGGTTCCACCGCCTGCCTTGCAAGTGCAAGGACCCGAGTTCAATTCCCGGTACCAAAAAAACCCCAGAAAGGTCACAGGTTTGAGCCCAACCTGAATAACTTAACAACTTCATAAGACCCTGTTTCAAAAGAAAAAATTGCTGGCATACAGTTCAGTCAGAAAGCCCTGAGTTCAATGTCCAATAATGAAAAAAATAAAAAAAAGAATAGCAATACCAAAAATACAAGAAGTCAGGTAGAATCCAGGGGTCGTGGTGCATGCATGTAATCCCAGCACTCAGAAGCCTGAGGCAGAAGGATTGTCCCAAGTTTGAAACCAGCCTGAACTACATAGTGAATTCAACGCCAGCCCCTACTCCATACCAAGACCTTGTCTCAACCAAAAAAAAAAAAAAAGGAAAGAAAAAAAAAGAGAGAGAGATATCAGGTAGACCCAAAGACAAAAGGAGATGGACACAATAAAAATGTCAAAAGTATCACAAGTTTGAGCCCAACCTGAGCAACTTAATGACTTAGCAAGCCCATATCTCAAAATAAAAAATAAAACAGGGGGCCAGGGATTTAGCTCAGTGGTTTTGCCACCTGCTGCGCAAGCGCAAGGACCCGAGTTCAATCCCCGGCACCAAAAATAAATAAATAAATACATACATACATACAAACAGGGCTGGGGATGTAACTCACTGCAAATTCCCTGAGTTCAACTGAAAAAAAAGGGCCAGTCAGATAGTACTAAGAAAACTGAAGCCAGGCATAGTGGCACACACCTGTAATCTCAGCTCAGGAGGCTGAGGCAGGAGGACTGAGTCTGAGGCCAGCATGGGCTACCCAGTGAGTTCAAGGCCAGCCTGAACTACATAGCAAGACTTTGTCTCAAAAAAAAGAGAAAGAGGTCTGGGGATTTAGCTCAGTGATACTGGGCCTGCCTCACAAGCACAAGGTCCTGAGTTCGATCCCTGGTACCAAAAGAAAGAAAGAACTGAATATACTGTCATGGAAATCAGTGGTTTATGTTGGGTCAGCAAACATAAACAAATGCAGCCATAAAACAAAGTAGGCATAACAACCAAAAACATCCAGGAGAAAATAAAAATAAATTAGGATCAGTGAATAACATGAGAAATGAGTTGCCAAGCTAATTTCATAGTCAATTCTTTCGTGTTAGTGATATTTGGAACCTTACAAGAAATATCTTGGTGGTACTGGCCTCTGAACTGAGGTTGGGGTTGGAGGAGGCGAGAAGGTGGATTTGTGTCAAGAGCTGAACGTGCTGAGGAGGGAAAGAAAACATTGACATGTTATGATGTTGCCATTTCAGAAACACAGAGAGAGCTTACCAAGACATCTGCAAATTCATCACACTTATTTGGTTTTCTGGGGAAACTCGGCATAAATTTTCAGGTATGTTCCCTTAAGCAAAAAGACACACCACAGACTGTTTAACTCCCAACCAGAGTGGCTAGTAAAAAACCTATCTGGCAGCGAAGGCTACTAAATTTCAGAAAAGTTTCTAAGGACTGTGAACTCTCCAACTCTCAGCACTACGGGGGCCTGATGCTGAGTCACAGGCACGAACAGGACATGCTCAGGCTTTAACTGTGTGAACATGCGGTGGCCAGGTGGCAGTGGAGGAAGCTTTTGCTAAGCTACTCGGACTCCTAGAGCAGCTCATCTTGGGCTTCAGTGTGGGCCATGCGATAACCAGTACCAACAGACCAGGAGGGTCCTACCTGCTGCATCTGCTCCTGGAGCCTCTTCCTCTGCACTTCATCTAGAATCAGGGTCTGATGAACTTTCTCAGCCTGAGGCTTAAGCTTCTCCACCTCCTGTTGCTGTCTGGCTGAAGATTTCTTCATCTTCAGCTGCTCCAGTAGTTCCTTCACTGCCCGATGTTGTTCATTCAGCAAGTTAGCCAATGGTTCCTCAAACCTACCTCCAACAGGGAGATAACTGAATTTGGACATTTCCCCAGGTCCACAACACTTCCAATTCCTTCTAATGGTGCACTAAGGAGGCCTGGACAATATCTACTTGCTGATAATCCCCAAATCCCACTTTAGCAAAAAAACTCTTTAGTGAAATATTTCCTCCAAATTGTTAGCACAGATGCAAATAAAATGATTCTGGGGCTGGGAATATAGCTCAGTGGTAGAGCACTTGTCTAGCATGTGCAAGGCCTTGGGTAGGATCCCCAGCACTAGGAGGAAATAAAAATAAACAAAACGATTCTGGGGCCCAGGAATTTAGCTCAATGACACTGTGCCTGCCTGGCAAGCTCGAGGTTTTGAGTTCAATTCCTGGTACCGAAAATAAAATGAAACAGAATGATTCTGAATTATACCCCACCCTATTTCTCCACGATTACTCTTCTAATAATATACAATAGAGAGAAAATTAAACAACATCTAGGAGAAACATGTGAGTAACAAAGCAACCAAGCAGCTCGTGAGAACTCATCGCACCCACACCCACTGACACCCACATTATTAATGTGACTTGTTCTGAACAGCAATACGGAATCTTCCAGAGATACAGCATTTGTTCTCTAATTTACCTGTTGCTCCCTCCTATCCCAAGTCCAGCTTCTCCTATCTCCCTCCCACTCAGGCTGCCCTGCTTTCCTTTCTAAAAGTCAAGGCCCTTGGAGAATAAAGTAGGAAGAAGATAAGCTAAAATACCCGATAAATTAGATGAACAGAACTGAGAAGTTGATTCAAACATTACCACACTATCCTCCATGAAAATACCTTCTTTTAGCCTTTTGAATTCCTCTTCAAGTTTTCCTAACCCTAACTTCCCACCCGTTCCTCAGAATCCAAATACCTAGCACTAGCATGTTAGTTCTTTTTTTTTTGAGGCAGTGTCTTGCTATGTCCCTAAATTGACCAGACTGAGCTTCAACTTGTGTCCTCCTGACTCAGCCTCTTAGAATGCTGGAGTTACAGGTGTGCAGCACCATTCCTGACCCTAGCATATTAGTTCTTAAGTAAAAGCAGAACAAAAGACGCTTAAGTGATTAAGCGCATGCTGATATCTTATACAGTCAGGAGGAAAACATACTGGCATAGCTATGACTACAGGTTATCATATTTACAGTCCGGTATAGTGCAGTAATAGTTCAATGATAACTTTTATTTTTTTTTCTTCTTTGGTACCAGGAATCAAACTCAGGGCCTCGAACTTGCCAGGCAGGCACTATGTCGCTGAGCTACATCCCCAGCCCAAATGATAACTTCTTTGTTGTTGTTGCAGGGGTTGCTTTGTTTGTTAACAAGGTCTCAATACACAGTCCAGGCTGGCCTTAAACTCACCAGACAGCCCCTGCTGGCTTCGACCTCGCTTTGATGCTCCTACCTCAGCACCCCCACTCCAGCACTGGGATTACAAGGCTGGGCCACCGCACCCAGGGTGTTGTCCTCATTTTTGAGACAGGGTCTTAGGTTCCCTATGTAGCCCAGGCCAGCCTGGGACTTGTAGCTGATCCTCCTGCCTCAAACTCCTGGGGGCTGGGACACCACGCCCAGCTACAAGATAACCCATTTCAATACCCCCTGCAGATGAAGGTGATGCTTCTTTTTATCATATTTTTTGTAGTATTTACTGCAGTTATAGTAGAACATGCTAGTGCCAGGTATCTGGATTCTGAGGGGTGGGTGGGAAGTTAGGCAGAGCTGCAGGACCTAAGAACTAAAACGTCTTGATCATCTGTGCGATTATCACCAGAAGCAGAAGAGCAAAAGAGCCTGGTGAAGTAAGCAGGCGGCACAGCCAAGGGGATGGTGCGTGTCTACAATCCCAGGCTCCTGGAAGCTGAGGCAGGAGGACTATAAAGCAAGCCCAGCCTGGACAATTTAGCAAATTAGTGAGATCCTATCTCAAAATAAAAAACAAAAGGGCTGGAGATGTACCTCAGTGGGAAGGCCCTGGGTTCAATAATTTCCAGTACCACACACACACAAAAGATTAAACCAGGTTTGCATTTGTCACTGAAAGGGAAGCAAAACAGCCCAAGTAATCTACTGAGTGCAAGAAAATATCTGAATTTAAGAGGACTTTTTGTTTTGTTTTGTTTTGTTTTTAGAGTAGGAAAAATTTATTGAAAGAAAGCATCTGTTGGGCTGGGGATTTAGCTCAGTGGTTTCGCCGCCTGCTGCACAAGCGCAAGGACCCAGTTCGATCCCCGGTTCCAAAAAAAAAAAAGAAAGCATCTGTCTAAGAGAGACAGAAGGGGGACCGGAAAGTGGGTTCCCCCCGTTTTCATTTTTTTTGGACAAGTATGTAATTCAAACTGGCCTCAAACTCACAGTAATCCTCCAGCCTTAGCCTCCCGAGTGGTGGGATTATAGGCATGCACGCCATGGCTGGCTCTAACAGGGATTTTAAAGTAGTTTTGTAATTCCCAAATTTGAAAAATCATACAGAGTTGATTAGAGCCAAAATGTGTTTATAGATTGAATCCCACAATAATACATCCCCAAGAAGAATGATTCCATTCTGCTAAACCAGACTTTGTTCTATGACCTGGGCTGAATCCTTTCCTTACTAATCTTGAGATGTCTAGGGTGGTAATTATGATATTTGTTAAAATAGAGTATGACCAGTATTTCTGATTTATATACACTGATGAGCTTGTCCTTTTCACTGAAGTGCAGGTCCCTAAAGTCTAGCTTCCTGATGGATCCCAAGCTGTCTTCCTAGGCGATGCTGATACATTAAAACCCAGGACTCACAAGAGGCTGCAGGGCTTTGCTAGGTCCTGACCTCCGGCACACAATGAAAACAAGAGGAAACTTCACAGGGAGAAGAGATGAAGGGAGGCTCAAGCCTTAATCCATGACTTGTTGCCCACTGAAGATGAAAACATCTTTCTACCAACACTGTATGGAATGTTCCCTTCCCTTATCCTACTACTCTTACTGCAAGGACCAGGTACCGTGTAAGAGCGGGGGGCACCATGATGTCTCCAAGGATAAGCATTGATCAGTTACAAAATGAAGACACCTCTTAAAACAAGAACAAATTTCTGAGAAATTTCATACTCATGACCAAATACAACCCCATAAAAGCTGGCCCCTTAGCTAGGCATTGTGGTTCATGCCAGTAATCCCAGCTCTCGGGAGGCTGAGGCAGGAGGATCAGCACAAGTTTGAGGGCACCCTAGGCTACACAGTGAGTTCAAGGCCCTGTCTCAAAAAAACAAAAACCAAAAATAAAACAGAAGCAGCAGCAGCAGCAGCAGGCTCCTTTCCTTTCTGAGCAGACCAGCCTGATCTTCTCATCAGTGCCACACTCCCCTTCAGGTCTTCTGGTTAAGCTGAGGTCCCTTCCCCATTTTCTTGACTTTACAATTAAAGCTTTGCCTACCTTCTCACACTTCTTAGCCTAGTTTTAACTTTTATTTATAACTGTGTCAAAGGACCCAATGTCCAGTAACACATCTAATCACTATATGCTGCCACTCACGACAGATGACCAGAGGCTGAAGTACAGCCCCATGGTGGCACACACCTGTAACAGAGGAGAAGGAGGGTCAGAAGTTCCAGCCCAGCCTGGGCAACTTATCGATTTACCAAGACCCTTTCTCAAAACAAAAAATAAAAAGGGCTGGGAATGTAGGTTAGTGTGCAGGCCCTGGACTCAATCCCTAGTACAGGAAGAAGAGAGAGAGAGAGAGAGAGAGAGAGAGAGAGAGAGAGAGAAAGAGAGAGAGAGAGGGAAAGGGAATCCAAATCCATCACAAAAAGAGAGGAGAAAATTAAAACCTCTACTTTCTGGAGGGTTTGAGAAGTACCAACTTCAGCCAGATATGGTGGCACACGCCTGTGCTGCAGGCCTATAATCGCAGGACGCTAGGAGGCAACTCAGCAACACCCTGTCTCACAATAAAACATAAAAAGGGAGGCGGATATAGCTCAGTAACAAGTACCTAGGTTCAATCCCCACTACTACAAAAAAAACACACCAACTCAGCGTGAAAAGGTCAGGACATACGTTTCCAGCTCTTGAGCCATCAATGCAGGGCAGGTGCTACATAGTTCGCTCAATTAATGCCTGGGTGACTAAGAAACTTGCAGTCCCAGTTAACAGATGTTAATGCCAACGAGGAAAATAAAAGAGATGTAAGTAGCAGCTATCACAATTTAGGGTAGCTTCTGTGGCTGGCCACACAGAGTCCTATACACCTCTCCAGCACCACTCTCCTGGAGAAGCTTGATCGGATGCCAGCTGCTGTTTTTTCTCCCTTCCCAAACAGATACAGCTTGCATCTCCTGCTGCACTGCCCCTTAACAAGGAGACTTCCCATTTACCGCCCGGCCCCCTCCCAAGCTCTGCATCCTTACACAATTAACAGAAGATAGCTAAAGATGAGAAACTGTTCAATGTGATTTCCAAAAGCTTTTTCAGAAATACACATTGCCTCCATTCTAAGTCTTAAGATCTGTGGCCAGCGTACCGTAAGGCTTGAGGGGTGTTAAAATTAGGCCGAGACTCAGCCACACGCTCCTCCTCCTCTGGGCCATCATCTTCCATGTTAGAGAATCCCATCTCGTCTTGGAACTGCAGGCAAAGAAAAGGAGGGTTTCCTGGGGAATGGACCTCTGTAAGTCACTCTGAAAGGGAAATAAACTTCTCTGTAGCTAAAGCTGGACTTGCTAACAGGGAAAGATGACTTCCCTCTGATTCTTTTAACATTCCCCAGGCCTGCCTGGGCCCAGGTCCCCCAAACATCTCAGGAATTTTCTTCCTTCTTAACAGTTTTGTTACTCCTGACTTTCTGCCGTATGCAAATAAGGTGGAACTCAGTGTACTATGTTAACCAATGAACCTGCTATATGTGAAAGTCTGTAACCAATAAGATTGCGGGGGGCCTGTATGTAAATAAAACATTGAAACTTGTAACTTTCTAACTAATGAAATGATGTTAAATGCCTAGTTCCTGTAACCCTGCCCCTTCCCTAAGGTATAACAACCCAGCTCTGGCTCAGTTGGGGGGTCAGTCTCTGCAGAGAAGTCCCAGACTAAGAATAAAGCTGCACACTTTGCCTCCGAGACTCCTGGGTGTGACTTCCACTCTCCTGAACTACCTGCATTGGGCTGTAGACACCAGAGCTGTATATACTGGGTGGCACTTTGCCGCTACAGCTCCAGCAGCAGCATGGGTAAATGAAAACTACAGACTACAGTACCTTCATCATGCTGTCACCAGACAGGCTTATACTTCGCGACTCTCAGAACTCCATGTGGGATGACTATTACAACCAGCCAGTGTGTGATAGTGAGGGCTGACCTGACAACTCAGAACAACCAATCTCTTAGAAATATCTCTCAAGAGACAACTTTATAAGAAGGAAGTCCTTGAGCTCAGAGAACTCTAAAGCTGGCTTATAATCTCAGCATGCACCCAGTGATAGTGGGGGAGGACAGCAAAAGTTTGCATAGAGAATTTCACTCAGAATAAACTCTGCATGAACAATCAAACGTTTCCCAGCTCACACTCTTTTCTTGCTGCTACATTCTCTAATGGGTGGACCGAGAGGGGAATGGCTCAGACAGACC
Organism: Heterocephalus glaber; assembly: GCF_000247695.1. Next base: position 1,209,792 of record NW_004624885.1, read on the forward strand.
GCCCTTTACAGAAAGAGAATCCAGACCAAGGACAGAACATACTGGAGGATCTATTTTCATCACGTGAACTCCTCAAGTATCATTACTCACAGTTTCAAACAGTTCTTCCATCAGCTCATTCACTTCCTTTTCTGTAAAAAAACAAAAAGTACATTGTCGGCAAAAATTATTTTCATTTTGTAAGAAGGGGGAACTTTACGGAGACAATGTATCCTGCTCCGAGCAAGGCATCTTACAGGATGCTCATAAATACCTTTCATTCAAGTCAGAAACTCCTACTGAGACCAACCATGCCTCAGTTGGGGCTCTAGGTGTCTGCAGAACATGAGATGACAAAAGACTTATACTTTTGTGAAGCTTAAATTTTAATGGGAAGACATGCAGAACATGTGAGTTGCATGATTTTACAATTAGATAAACTCATAGTTGACTGGCCTACCTACACCCATATAGCACTAAACGGAGTCAGGAGACAAGTCTCCCAAAGTATGTCAGAGGATGTCTTTAGACCTGAGCTGCTTAGCAATGACTTAGAAGAATCAAAAAAATACACTTCTCAAATCTGTACATGACAGAAGTGGTTACATAAGTAACAGCAGCTACCTGAAGATCCAACTGATAACAGATTCAAAACTATGTTTTCTCAAATCAACTAGACAGAATACACATATTAAGTCCTACATTCTGAATTTTTAACCTCAAGTATACAAAAAGGTGGAATGGCCTAAAAACAGTCTGAAAAAGAGCTAAACATTCTGGTTGACTTCGAGTTCAATATGACACAGCTGCACTAAAAAGACAGGTGTATCCCTGCCCACAGCAGAGCCTCACACTACACCTGGAAAACTCAGCTCAGTAAAACTCAGCCAAAGGCCTTCTTAAACTGGTATGGTGGCCCACACCTGTATTCAGCTACTCAAGAGGCTGAGGCAGAAAGCTCTCAAGCTCAAGGCCAGCCTGGGCAATTTAGCAAAACACTCTCAAAATAAAATGTCAAAAAGCATACACAAGAGGCTAAAGAGAAGGCAGTGGCTCAGTGGCTTGCGGTGCGGCCTCACCACAGAGGAATGGGGCAGACCTTCTCATGAGTGGGCGATCTCAGCCCCAAGGGCTTGCCCAGATGGGGCTTGGACTTGCAGTCCTCCTGCCTCAGCCTCACAGAGTGCTGGGATGACAGGCGTGCACCACCACAATAGCTGTCCATGAGCATTTATAATGGAACCCAATGGCCTTAGTCCTTCAGATGCAACAGCGTATGATACGGGAAAGAAAACCAAGAGGATCGTGGACAGTTCCTCAGGGGATGAGGAGGAGTATGTCACAGAGAAAATGTGAGGTGCATGGTTAGGGGCAGAGGAGTATCTGCTAAAGTGGAAAGGCTTTTCTGAGGAGCACAACACTTGGGAACCACAGAAAAACTTGGGTGGCCCTGAGCTAATTTCCACGTTATGAAAAAGTATAAGAAGATGAAGGAAGATGAAAATAATAAACCCAGGGAGAAGTCAGAAAGTAACAAAAGGAAATCTGATTTCTCAAACAGTGCTGTTATCAAATTCAAAAAAAAAGAAGGAGCAGAGCATTATCGCTTGGGGCTTTGAGAGAGGACTGGGACCAGAAAAAATTATTGGAGCAACAGATTCTGGTGATGATTTAATGTTCCTAATGACACAGAAACTCATGGATGGGGCCGACATGGTTCTAATCTGAAATGTCCACAGACTGTGAGCATTTTATGGAGACAGACACGGAATGCATATCATGCAGATGCGGAAAACAAAGAGGAAGGGACAGCAAAGAGCTAAATGAGAGTGGTTTCCCGTCATCTCTCTTCGTACATAATACATTCACTTCTCTGCCTCCTCTCCCTTCCACACATCCCCTTCTACCCTAAACACATCCACAAAAATGTGCTTATCACTGTGCTCCACAGGGAAATAAAAAAACATGCACAAGGGCCCGGGTTCAGCACCTAGTACCACTGCCAAAGGCCTTCGTAAGTCAAATGCAAACACTGGTGAGAAAAACGGAAAAACAAAAATAACAATAATCAATGAAAATAAATACATAAATAATGCTTGGAGGATGTGAGACAACTAACTCTTAACTAGGACATAAGGTGCAAAGTCATTTTGGAAAAGGGTCTGGCAACTTCTTACAAATACTTATAAACTACTTTTTATAAATTATAAAACGAAGCATGCGCCTACCTATGACCCAATGGTTCCTCTCCTAGATAGAGGACCCAAGGGAGATTAAACCTGTACATGAAGGGTTGACCAACAGAGTTCAGAGCAAAAAGGAAGACAAAAACAGATCAGAGGAGCTTTCTTCGTGATAACCAAAACCTAGAAGGAGCCCAGGTGTCCATCAACACAAAGACAGCACTGCTGTATGTTTGTAAAATAAAATTCCATTCACAATACAAGTAAGTAAACCAGTGTTCACAAGACAGGAGTGAGCCTCACAAATACAGCATGTGGAAAGCTTGACACCCAGGGCACACGGTCCGGTCACGTCTCCATGAAAGCCTGACAGACAGATCTCATGAGAGACCAGAGTCAGTAAGGGAGGCGGGGAGGTGCAGAGGCCGACCGGAGAGGGCACAAGGGCCTCTGCGGGGGACGGTTCTGCGAGCTACAGGGGTTTGGGTCACACAGATATGTGGGTGTGGGGACTCGTTAAATGGTACAGTTAAGATCTGTGTAACACGGGTGTGAAGTTGCCTAAACAAGCCGGGTATAGGGGCACACACATGTAATCCCAGCACTCAAGAGGCTGAAGCAGGAGGATCACCTTGAGTTTGAGGCCAGCCTGAATTACATAGCAAGACCCTGTCTCAGGAAAAAGACAGGGTCTCAAGGCAGGTGTGGTAGCTCTTGCCTGTAACCCTAGCACCTGGGAGGCTGAGGCAGGAAAATCGCCTTGAGTTCAAGGCCAGCCTGAACTACACAGAGAGACTCCATCTCAAAAAACAACAAAAAAAAGAAGACGACAAGGTCTCACTACATTGTCCAGGCTAAGCTCAGACCTGACATTCCTCTGTCACAGTTGAATACTTTTTTTTGGTACCGGGGATCGAACTCAGAACCTCATGCTTGTGAGGCAGGCAGCGGAATCACTGAGCTAAATCCCTGGCCCTCAGTTCAATACTTTAAAGGTTTTCTGATTTCAATTCCATACTGGGTTGCCTGCTCACTCAACTTAATACATACGACTGGCAAGGCAACTTCCCTCTCATATGCACCCAGACTATTTCAATAATGGTATTTTATTATTCTAACAAAAAAGAGGACTCATGAAATGGTAAAGACCTGTGTAACAGATGTGTGAAGTTACCTAAACAAGCCAAGTGTGGTGGTGCACACGTGTAATCCTAGCACTCAGGAGACTGAGGCAGGAGGATCACCACAAGTTTGAGGCCAGCTTGGGCTACACTGTGAGTTCAAGAACAGCTTGAACTACATAGCGAGATAGTGAGACCTTGTCTCAAAAAAACCAAAAAGGGCTGGGGATTTAGCTCAGTGGTGCCACCCCCTGCCTCGCAAGCACAAGGTCCTAAATTCAATCCCCGTACCAAAAAAAAATAATAATCATAATCATAATCATAAACAAATATTAAGCTTTAGGTAATAATATGTAGTATAATACACTCTGAAATAAGTGGGGAGCTGCATGTAAAGGCAAAATATATATTAAAAGTTTCCCATTATTCTTCCTGCAAAATGAAGCTGCAACATACTAGAAGATAACTCTTCCAACTTTATATATATGTAAAAAACTTCAGAATAAAATGTAACAGAAAGGGTCAAGGATTTAGCTCAGTGGTTTCGCAGCCTGCTGTGCAAGTACAAGGATCCGAGTTCGATCCCTGGTACCAAAAGTAAATAAATAAATAAAATGTAAGAGAAACAGTTTAGAGAAAAATAAATGCTCAAACCCACTGGAGCGTGTCACGAGTGGCAAAAGGTCTGCATGCCACAGCATTTGAAGGGCTGAGAGACCTGGCACACTCCACATGAGAAACACAGTGAAAGAAACACCTTTCAATGTGCACATCTGCAAGTGTATTTTTGCCACAACAAAGGAAAACAGAAAGAATATGAAAAACAGACTTGAGTCCAATATGGAAAATGCTCAGTGAGGAGGGCTCGAGACCAGAACACATTACCAGGCGTGGTGATGCAGGTCCATAATCCCAGACTCTGGAAGGCTGAGGCAGGAGGACTGCAAGGTCAAGCCCAACCTAGCCAATTAAGTGGCTTAGCAGGATCTTGTCTCAAAATAAAAAATGAAACAAGGACCAGGGGCCAGGGGTGGTGGTGCACACCTCTAATCCCAGCACTTGGGAGGCTGAGGCAGGAGGATTGCTGGGAGTTCAAGGCTAGCACAGACTACATAGCAACACCCTCTCTCAAAAAAACCAAAAAGGGGGAGGGGAGGACCTGAGGATGTAGCTCAGTGCAAAGGCCCTAGGTTCAATCCCCAGTACCCACTCACCCACCCCCACACACAAGCGCGCACACAAAGCAAGAGTATCAATCTTAACTGAAAAGGATTTCCCTGAGAATTTAAATGAAAACAGAAGAAAGTTAAGAGACAAACAAGAAGACAGAGCAGGTGTGCTCCAGGCTGACAGGTGAGCTGAAGTGAGACTTCTGCTTTTGCACTTCCAGCAGAAACATATGACGCCTCCTTGAAAGGCGCGTCCCCTGGCTTCAGTTTTCTCGGACTGTTCCAGTCCTTCTTACAGTCTTCTCCCAGCCTGAACCTCAAGCCTGTTCCTTCTACACTTTCTCTGTGGCATGTAGTACTTTCCTGTCAACACTTCCTCTAAATTCAACTGTAATAACTTAATAACTGGAAGATCTTCATAAAAGAAATGATACTTTAGTGTTAAGAACAAGACGAAATAAAGCAGCAAAATAGAATACTGAGTCCTGAAGGATTATAGGAGAAAGCCCGCATTATACTTAAACACATAAGAAACACTTCCGGTGCCCACACTGCACACTGTGCACACCACGGCATAGGAGCCCCGAAGGCTGGTCATGCTACCCTCGCTGGGCGTGATCTCCTGGGCTCAGCGATGCAGCCTCCCAAGAAAAGCTCAATGATTTCTTTGGTTTTTGGGGGGTTTTTTTGGTACTGAGGATCGAACTTGGGTCCTTGCGCTTGCGCAGCAGGCAGCAAAACCACTGAGCTAAATCCCCAGCCCAAGCTCAATGATTTCTAAATACACGCTTCCATGACTGGAACACTAGCCAATAATGATTAAAATTTTTTGAACAAGTATCTAAAGCCAAGTAATCTTGCTCTCTTTAGCCACCAAACAATACATTGAACTCTATGAAAGCAAAGTGATTTTTCTAAAATCCAAATCACTTCTTATTGACTTCCTGCTTAAAACTCTGAGAGCCCAAAGACCCCCATGACCCTAACACTGTTTATCTTTCCTACCACCATTTACTCACTCACAACTGCACCAACTACTCACTATTTTCCCAACAGTTTTTGCTGCTTTACAATTCAATGACTGTAGTGCACTTCTACTTGTAATATTCCTCTCTGTCCCCATTTACTAAAAATCTCTTATTCCTCCTTCAAAACTTGGCTGAGATATCCATCTTGAGAATCCTTTCCTAAGCTTCTCAGCCTACTCTTTATCACACCCTAGGAGAGGACAACCTCCTCAAGACAATCTCCTCTACTACTGTATTACAGCTCCTTCTGCTTGCATCCCTACTACACTCACACCCACAGGGCAGAGGCCACATCCTGACTCGTTGTGCTACTGCAAGTACAATCTTTACCCAATTATGAGAACTCCACGTGTGACTACCAGATGGAGAAATAAACAACTGACAACTTTCTGAATATACTTAAAGAATTACAGAAACAAACAAGCAGAGGAAACTTAATGTCTTAACTTGGGTGGGCTGGGACCATCCCTCCGAAAACCTAGAGGACATGTAGGGAGCCATGAAGCAGATGACAGCAGGACTCATAATAATACGGACTCACTGGTGATCCTCACAGCCCGGTCAGTTCGAAAATCCTCTGTGTCAGGTTCATCGAGATCTTCCAGGAAATTATATTCTGGATCATCATCATCATCTGCTTCATCTAGGGAAGAAAAATACATTAGACTCACATTGCACACTCTGAGCCCACATCTCCAGTTTAAGGTGCTCAACACCGGAACAATCTGCTCCAATGAAGCACATTTGTTCTTTTTTGTTGTTGTTCACGTAAAATGTGAACATCGAGGGAGAGAAGACTTGCACTTCGAGTACTTCCACTACCCTAACAGATGTTTTGGTACATTTTTATATATTTACAGCTCTTATAATGGAGAAACACAATTTTTCATACTTGTAATTATTATATATGTAAGATATGTTATACTTTTGTCATCGATGTGCTGAACATTTACAGAGATTTTATATACATATATACATCTATATACACATATATATATATCAGCCTGGTCTCAAACTCCTGGGCTCCTCCTGCCTAGCATCCCAACCAGCTGCTCAAGTAACACATGCCTATGATGTTAGCACTCAGGAGGCTGAGGTGGGAGGATCACTGTGAGTTTGAGGCCAGGATGGGCCATACAGTGAATTCAAGAGCAGTAGCCTGGGCCTGGGGATTTAGCTCAGCAGTTCTGCCACCTGCCTTGCAAGTGGAAGGTCCCAAGATCAAGCCCCAATACCAAAAAAAAAAAATCAGAAGCCTGAACTACACAGGGAGACTCTGTCTCAAAAAAATTATGTGCAGGCCGGGGATGTAGTTCAGTGGCACAGCACCTGCCTGGCAACTGTGAGGCCCTGAGTCTGATTCCCAGTACAAAAAAAAAAAAAAATTATGTGTAAAACAGATACCTTGAGACCATAATGTTAAGTGAACTAAATCTAACGTGAGAAATTTTTACTCAAAATTTACACTCAGATCATGATACATTAATCTGTATTACTTACACAGAGCTATTTGAATATCAAGTGTTTTATATGAATTATGGGTTTTTCTCACCAAACAAAATTCCTTAATTCCAAAGGATCAGAATCTTGCCTTCCTAATCTCCACAGCACGGTCTATGTAACTCTTCACAACAGACTCCTCACGAATGTGGCTGAATAATGACCATCCTGGGCATAGCCTGTGACCATGGGTGCAAGGACTCCAACAAATAGCTTCTGCCCACACCACACAAACAGGTCAGCCAATATTTTTCTCAGAGCACCCATTTGGCAAACACACTGAAAACCCATTTGGGAAGAGTTCTTCTGAGCTCTGATTAACTTTTAGCACCTACGGAGTCTGCCTCTGGGCCTACTTACATTAGGGGCTGAATAACAGTGCCAGTGCCTGCCCAGTGGATCTTAAGTTGGTATGCCTCTCCACTCTCTTAATTATTTCCTGCAAATAACTGCAGATCAGACGGTACCAGCTGAATTTACTGAGGCCTGGAAAAATAGGAAATGACGCTAGATATGGAGTCCCAGGACCAAACAATCATCATGTGCTGGTCTATTTTTATAGCACCATATGCATGACTAGTATTTTCACATGTTCCTAGTACCATTCTGACCTGCACGTTGCTAAAAGTCTTATTTGCAGGAAATAATTAAGAGGCCACACCACACCCCCTCTAATCATTGGCTTTGAGTAGTTTTTATAGCTGTCCTAAAGGCCACACAAAAACATCCTGCAGTTTTAAGAAAAAAGAAGTTTCACCCTCTTCCAACCATCAGTTCATTTCCCCAGTCATTCCTTATAACACACTTTGACTTCTTCAAAGCCAGTATTTTTCAATCTTTAGGATACAGAAGAATTACATTCCCATACCACGCCCATCATAGGTATGAAGTGAGGAATCTGTATCCCAAGTAAACACCACCTAACATCCTCAGTTCAGGCCAACCTTGAACTCACCATGTAGCCCAGGCTGGATTCAAACCCTAGTACCACAAAACAAAACAAGCTAAAACAGTAATGGTGAACCTTTTAGAGCTTTCAATAATACAAACAGCCTGCCGTGGCATACATGCCATAGGTTGGCCACCACTGCGCTAGAACTCTGTCCTATTCTTTTTTTTTTTTGGTTTTTTGAGACAGGGTCTTGCTTTGTAGTTCAGGAAGGCCCTGAACTCACTATGCAGCCCAGGCTAGCCTCAAACTCACGGCAAGCCTCCTGTCTCTGCTTCCCAAGTGCTGGTATCACAGGCATATGTCACCACACTCAGCTGTCCTATTCATTTCTTTATGCAGAGAATTTGAACCTTGGTATCAAAGACCTGGGAGGGCCAGGGATTTAGCTCAGTGGTTCCGAAGCCTGCCTGCCAAGTACAAAATCTGAGTTTGATCCCAGGTACCAAAAAAAAAAAAAGACCTTGGAAGAGCTGATAAAAATAAGAA
>NW_004624885.1:1218309-1420946 GCF_000247695.1 Heterocephalus glaber
TTTTTTTTTTTTTTTTTGGTACTGGGGATCAAACTCAGGTCCTTGTGCTTGCTCAGCAGGTGGCAAAACCAGTGAGCTAAATCCCCGGCCCAATAAATAAACTTTAAGAGTGATGCAAACCCCCCCAAAAAAGTCATACAAAAATTTTTTCTATATAGATATACACAATTTTGGGGAGAAAAGTTGTATAGTTTTCATCAGATTTGATAATCTGCTGAATAAAGAAAACCCCAGAAGCTTAGAGTGCTTCAAAAGACACTAATGGGGGCCAGGGATTTAGCTCAGTGGTTTCGCCGCCTGGTGTGCAACCGCAAAGACCCGACTTTAATCCCCGGTACCAAAAAAAAAAAAAACAAAAACAAAAGACACTAATGGGATAACAGTCTTCCCTCCCTGTCACCATTTTCAAAAATCTTTCAAAGGCTGTGATGATTAAGCTTAGGCATCAACTTGGCTGGCTTGGGAACTTCTGGGTGTGTATGGGTGGGTCCTGGAGGGTGACCTCAGGCACGATCTGTCCCTGCCCCTTTCCTCTCTGGCACTGCTCCTCTGCGCCACTTCCCAGTCACCATAAAGTGAAAAACTCTGCTCTGCCTGGCCTTGGAGCCAGCCAACCATGGACTGAGCCCTGAGAAACCAAGAGCCGAAGTAAACTTTCCCCCCTAAAGGGAAGCTGTAGGTGTTGAGTGCTTGGTCTCAAACCTAATACTCTTTCATGTAGCTGTCGCTGATCTTCCTAAACAAGAATTACCTTTTCCTCTTCTAAAACCTCACAAGCTGGGCATGGTGGCATGTATGTGTAGTACTAGCTACTTGGTACACTGGGACAGAAGGGTTGCTTGAGTCCAGGAGATCAAGGCCAGCCTAGGCAATAACGTATATTATAAACCTAACAATGGGCCAGGTACTCTGTCATTCACATAGATTTTATTTCCTGATGAAATCGTTAGGTTCTTTTATCTTTCACAGACTGTAGCTGGATGCCTACATGAGAAAACTACTTAATAATCATTTGGCAAGTGATGTACAAAATAATAATTAATAGTATGATACGGTACATTCAAGCACTTGTTATTTTTGTTCACTCACTTAGCCTTATTATACTCTAGCTTCAACTACCTACACCCAGTTATTTAGTCAAGTTTCTATCCAAACTTTTATGTGATCAATACTCCTTCCTCAATTCTGGTAACATTTTTCTTTTGGGAAACTGCACCTAAAGAAGGGTAGTAGCCTTGGGGACTGAGCCCACAACCCGGGGGTTCCAAGTCTGGGTTAAGGTACATAGTAACGAATGGAATCAGAGGACTCAGCTGGTGTCTACAGCTGCAGAACTGCTTGCTTGCTGGTAAGGAGAAATTCCTATACCTTCTGAGACTGCAGAAGTCCCGTGTGTTAGTTATGGCATAAGAACAGAAGAAAAGTGAGACACTTTATTTTTCCCACACAATCCCATTCTTTTTCATTGTTGTTGCTGGGGATTAAGCCCAAGAATTTACACATGCTACACACGGCACATGCTCCACCAGGGAGCCACATCCCCAGCCCCCACAATCCCATTCTTTGAGCTTCCTTCCAATTAGTGAAAATTTTACCACAGAGATAATGAATAGAACATATAATAAATACAGACAGAATCTGAATTACCTTCGTTGCCCACATCATCATTCATGAGTCCCCCCAGCCACACCTTCCAGTCCTCGTCATCGGCCGTGTTGGGGTCATACATGTCGGGCGTGATGTCTGGAGCCCGAAGCTCTGCCTCCAGCTGGCCCAGAGGAACATCCTTCAGGGGCATCTTGGAGCGAGTCCGGAACGCAATGAGACTGTCGTCCAGGGGCTGGACCATGGAGCAAGAGAAGGAAGCTGCTAATGAACACTGTCTCCACTCTCAAACCTCATCTTCCCCATGCCTCTCATTCTAGCTTCAACCACCCGATCTCTCCTCTAAATAACCTAGGGTTACTACTGTCTGAAAAATTTTAACCAAAACGACATCAGTTTGAAACCAACATGTATAACAGCTTTACTGAGATCTAGGTTTCTATGCCCAAAAGTTCCCCCTTTTAAAGGTGGATGGATTTTACTATATTCACAGAATTATGCAACCTTCACCACTAATTCCAGAACATTTTCATCACTGCAAAAGAAATCCCACCTAATTAAGTCACTTCTTCCTGCCCCCTCCTCTTAGTCCCTGTTAAGCAATAATCTACATTATGTCTCTATAAATTTCCTCCCACTGCATATTTCATACAAATAGAATCATACACTGTGTGGCTTGCCTTTGCCTTCACTTAGCATAAAGTGTTCAAATTTCATCCTTGTAACATGCACCAGCACTTCTTTTTATTGCCCAATAATATTCCACTACGTGAATGCACCACATTTTGTTTACCATTTATCAGTTGATAGACATTTGCACTGTTTCTATTTGAGGGCTATTCAGAATAGTGCTGCAGGGCTGGGGATTTAGCTCAGTGGTTCTGGCGCCTGCCTTGCAAGCGCAAGGTCCCAAGTTCGATCCCCGGTACCAAAAAAAAACACACACAAAATAGTGCTGCAATAACCCTTAGTGTAAAGCTTTTGTGTGGCCAATATGGTTTCAGTTCTCTTGGAATGGAACTGCTGAGTCATAGGATAACTATATTTAACTTTGGGGGGGGGGCACCAGGAATTGAACTCAGGACCTTGTGTTCGCCAGGCAGGTGCCATGCCGCTGAGATACATCCCCGGCCTCACATTTAACTTTTTAAAGAACTGGTAGACCATTTTCGAAAGCAGTTAAACCAATTTACAGTCCCACAACCACTGTATAAGGGTTCCACATTTCTTCACATCCTTGCCAATAGTTATTGTTTATCTTTTTCATTATACCCAAGCTAGTAAGGGCGAAGTGGTATATCACTATTGGTTGTTTTGGTTTTTGGTTTTGGTTTTCTCGTTTTGATGGAGACTCAACTCAGGGCCTCATGCATGCAAAGAAAGTATTCTTCCACTGAGCTATACTCCCAGTCCTATATTTTTTTATTTGCTTTGGTTTTTTAAGACAGAGTCTGGCTGTGTAGTTCAAGCTGTCCTTGAACTTACTGTGTAGCCAAGGCTGGTGTTAAGCTCAGCAATCCTCCTGCCTCAGCCTCCTGAGTGCTGGGATTACAAGTGTGTGCCACCACACCTGACTCCCAGCCCACTGCTGTTTTGATCTGCATTTCCCTAATGACTAAGGATGGTGGTCATCTTTTCATGTTTATCAGCCATTCATACATCATCTTTCCCCTTCTGAGAATTGTCTTTTTATTACTGTGCTGCAAGAGTTCTTTATGTAGTGTAGCTGTAAATGCTTTTTTTTTTTTTTTAATGGTATCGAGAATCGAACTTAGGACCTTGTGCTTCCGAGGCAGGTGGCGGCACCACTGAGCTAAATCCCCGGCCTTGTAAGCTGTGTAATTTGCAAATATTGTCTTCATTTTGTGGGTTATCTTCACTTTTTTTTTTCTTTGCAGTACTGAGGATTTAACCCAGGGCCTTTAACCCTCTGAGCTGCATCCCCAGCCCTTTTCATCCTTTACTTTTTTGAAAGAGGGTCTCTAAACCGCTAAGGTGCTCAGGCTGGACTTGAATTCACACATCTCCAGCCTTGGCCTCCCAGACTGCTGGGATTACAGACCTGGCCCCACAGCTGGCTTCACATTCATGAAACACATACGTTTTTCCTTTTCATGTGGTTCGATATAGCAACTTTTTAATTTTGATCCGGGGATTTAGCTCAGTGGTTCCACCACCTGCCTCGCAAGCGCAAGGACCCAAGTTCGATCCCCGGTACCAAAAAAACAAACAAAACTTTTAAATTTTATTGCCTATGCTTTTGTTGTTAAAGCTAAAAAAACCACTGCTTAACTGAAAGTCACAAAGATTCATTCCTGTGCTTTCTTCAAAGTTATTTAGTCCTAAAGTTTAGGTTGGTGATTTTTTTTTTTTAAGTTAAAGCATCAGGGAATGAACCCAGGGCCTCATACATGCTAGGCACGTGCTCTGCTTCTGATCTACACTGCCAACCCTGATGATACATTTTGAGTTAATTTTAAACATGGTGCAAGGTAAGAGTCTAGCTTCATTCTTTTACATGTGGACTTTCAGTTGTTCTACCATTATCTGTTGAAAGACTATTCTGTCCCCATTAATGGATATTTACATACTTGTCAAAAATCAACTGGAGGGCTGGGGATTTAGCTCAGTGGTGCTGCCACCTGCCTCGAAAGCACAAGGTCCCAAGTTCGATCCCCAGTAACCCCAAAAAAATCAATTGGCTGTAAATGTAAATGTGGCTGGCAAGCACAAGGTCCTGAATTCGATGCTCAGTTCCAAAAAATACATAAATAAGCAAATAAATAAAGTCATCATGTGATGATAACCATAGTAATAACTTTCAGGCAACTAAAATTAGAGAATAAAAAGATATTTGCCTCAAATGATATTCCTATGAGATACTAATTTGTTTTTGGTTTTTTGGTACCAGGTATGGAATTTAGGACCTTGTGCTTGCGAGGCAGACACAGTCCCATTGAGCTAAGTCCCTGGCCCACTGTGAGGTACTAATTAAAAATGGAGAACAGTAACCCTGAGGTGGGGAAGGAACCGGACACTTTGGGCAAGTGATAAGCACTACGTGACAGACACCAGTGCTTCCTGCTGGGATGCGCTGGGACACAGCATTGCTGCAGTACCAGTGAAAAAGCACACAGCTGATACGACTGAGAACAAATACCAGAAGATTCAAATGGAAGAACATCTACAAAAGTTAAAAAACACCAAAAAAAGCCTGAAAAATTTCCAGGTTAAGGAAACTAAGGACAAAAAGGAAAATACATATGTAATCATAGAATAGATCTTGGATTAGAAAAACCAATTTTTTTTATTGTAACGGGTATCATTAGGACAGCCACCAAAATCTGAGTAGTTCAGTAGTTGAATAAGATTACTGTATTCTAAAAGAGAAAAAAGGGAATGTGTGGTGGCACACACCTGTAATCTCAGCACCTGGGAGGCTGAGGCAGAAAGATTGCTGCATGTCCCAGGCCAGCCTGGGCTACATAGTGAGTTCAAGGCCAGCAACCAAACTACATAGCAAGACCCTGTCTCAATAAACTAAAAACAAAGAAACTCCCATTCTCATGTAAGAGAAAATGACACAAACAAGAGAATCAAATACTATATCATGGCTCTTACTGATAGGGAAAAAGTTTTAGACAGCTTAGTAGATTAACTATTAAAGTAGTTGTAGAAGCAAAATAGGTAGTGTATCCCTTTAAGACTTGCTTTTCCCCGTTACTCTAGTTGTTTAAAGTGATAGATATATGACTCATTCGATCTGTAGCTTTCCTACAGATAACATCTTAACTCTGAAGAACAAAGTTGCAATGCTTGGGCAAATTTGTAATATATGTGCTTTAACCGTCATGTGTTTGACTATAATCAGTAACAGAAACCAGCTGTGTCTAACCATTAAACAGAACTGAATTTTATTTACTCAACAAAGACCACTAGGGATGAGAAAATGACTAAAAAGGGTATAAAACGGGAAACTGAACTAACATCCGTGCGGACACTGACCAGACCAGTTTCTGGCGGTCCTGTCTGCTTGCAAGTAAACTTTTATTATTTTACCCAAATTCTGTGTCTCCTGTATTTCTTTCTGTGATTTCCAGAATGTTACTATGTAAAAATTACTCCCCCAACATAAGGATCAACTGAATTACTGTATTTTTTTATTTTTGGTACCGGGGATTGAACTCGGGTCCTTGCACTTACGAGGCAGGTGCTGGAACCACTGAGCTAAATCCCCAGCCCCTGAATTACTGTATTTTGCTTCTTCAGTGACTGCAAAGGTGATGCTTACCTGGAAAGAATCCATACAGACAGGACTGGAAGCCAGCTCCTCATCTACCGCATGCAACTTCTCCATGAAAGTGCTATCCTTGGTCTGCTTTGGCTTCGGAGGGGGTGGAGGTCCCATGGGTACTACCTCAGCACTGATGTGCCTGATGGCAGGTGTGGTGACTTTCTCAGCCTGAATAAGAGAGGCAATTTTGTTAAGGAAGAAATGAAAGAAGAGAGAGAAAAGGAGAAGGGAGCGGGGAAAGAGAGAAACAGCAGAGTCCCCAGTGCTACTGACCTTTTTCTTCTCATCTAGACTGAGGTACAGGAAAACAAAGGCACTGCCAAGTACATAGATCTAATGAGGTTTCACGCCGTTTCCAGTGAAGCCAACACAAGGCTACTTGGGTTACCAGGAACACTGAGGCAGAAGGATCACAAGTTTCAAGCCCAGACTGAGCAACTCAGTAGTATAACAAGACCCTGTCTCAAATTTAGAATATAAAAATGGGCTAGAAATGTAGCTTATGGCAAAGGCTCTAGGTTCAATCTAGTACCACCACAAAAAAAAAAAACACTAAGTAAGAAATCTAATACAGACCTGAGCATGGTGGCACACACCTGTGATTCCAGCACTTGGGAGGCTGAGGCAGGAGGATCATCATGACTTCAAGGTCAGCCTGAGCTACACAGAACCTGCCTCAAACCTCCCCACTATTGGGGCCAGGGATTTAGCTCAGTGGGGCCACTGCCTGCCTCACAAGCAAAAGGTCCTGAGTTCGATCCCTGGTAACAACAACAACAAAAATCTAATAAAAATGTCTTTAAGGACAATGGGTGTGAGAGAAAAAAAAGCAGAAGAAAAGAAACTGCCAGTTACATACTTCTAGCCCCTTTATGAGAACTGAGAACAGTTTTCCCCTATCACTAGGCCTCAGTCTTCTCTTTTTTCTTTTTTTGAGACAGGGTTGTGCTACGTAGCTGAGGCTGGCCTTGAGGTCACTATGTAGTCCAGACTAGCCTCAAACTCACAGTGATCCTCCTGCCTAGTGCTGGGATTACAAGTGTGTACATAATGCCTGGGCTAGCCTTCTCTTAACTGTTCACTGAGGCAAGAAACTCTGAAAAGGGGTGAAGAGATCAGATTCACTACAAACACATCACCTACTTAAACAGTTGAATGATCTACTTATATAGTTGTGTCCAATTCATCTCTTTCGTAAGATGCTGATTTACCTCTAATAACACGCCACTCTCTTCATCCGTTTCCGCTATCTCAGAAGACTGCTTCAATCTGGATTTCTTTGCCCCACGTGGAGATGATGCAGTGCTTTCAACATCACTTTCCAATAAGCTCTAAAAAACACCCAGTTCACACGTGTGTGTCCCCCAAACTCAATTCACTGAGTTTGAAGTATCATGAGATTGAATCAGAAAATATCAATCACTCAATTAGAGAAGGAAAATAAAATTTAAATGGCTTTACATTCAAAGGGAGGGCCAGGGATTTAGCTCAGTGGTTCTGGTGCCTGCCTCGTAAGCACAAGGTCCCAAATTTGATCCCCAGTACCAAAAAAAAAAAAAAAAATATTCAAAGGGGGTGTAGGGATCTGATCAGTATCCTCATCTGACCATACTGTCTGTAAGTGTAAGGCATTGGCTTAAAATCCTCTTACCATAACTCAAAGAAAACACTAAAAATCAAACAATATTTAACACAGTGATTAAAAATGAGCAAACTATGGCTATAAGGGACAATATATATGAATCTCAAAGGCATAATAACAAAAACAACAAAAGCCAGGAAGAAAAGAACACATACACCATACATTTATTTATACAAAGTTTCTAAACAGTGAAAAGTGAACTACAGTGTACAGAGATGCATATTCAGGTGATGTAACTACAAGGAAAAACAAGCAAGGAGTTAATACCAGAAGAAAGGCTAGTGATTAGTTTTAGAGGGAGGGAGGTGAAGCTAACTGGGAAGGCCATACTGGGTTTGCCCTGGCAATGTTACATTTCTTGAATTTGGAAAAAGTTTCATGGGGACTCACAATATTATAATTATTTCAACTGTACCTATTTTATTCTGTACACATATCTATGTTGTTTATAACTAATATAAGCTATAAAACTGAGAGAGATAAAAGAACAGAAAAACACTTTACATCAAAGAAATGATTAAGAAAACTATGTCTCAATATCATGTATAAAATGCATGTCAATACTAACAAAGCAAAGTGTACTCTGCCTGACTAAACTAGGGCGGTGAACACTGCAGTCACTGACCTCTTCGGCAGTCTCGTCCTCATCTTCCTCGCCCGGTTGGTATTCTTCGTCTGAGGAGTCATCTTCTTCCAGGTGGATATCCACAAACTGCGGAGGCTGCATTGACAGTCAGAAAGGGGCAGGGCTGGGGTGAGGCCCAGTGGTAAGGCATGTGCTTAGTGACACCAAAGTAAGAAAAGAAAGAAGGAAAAAAAGAGAAAGAAATGCAGTATTGGGAAAGCAAAACTACATGTATTTGGAAACTAAGGGGAAGAAAACAAGGTAGAAAAACAATTCCTAAGAACATAACATGCAGCTAGGCCAAAAAAATTCAAAGCAGGTTATATGATTCTGATGCACAAACCTAAGAATAAGAGAACAGAAACGAAATCAAGGCTGGAATTAAAACAAAAAGATAGGTCTAAAAAAGTAGAAGAGAAGTACTTAGATTTCAAAGTTGATGAACTTTCTCTGGAAAAGAAGGACAACTTCTTCCGAGTTTACCTTAATTTCATTTGCCTTCTTAATTGGAGAAATATTCCATGTTGGAATCACCTATCCAAGAGAGTACACAATTAGCTGAAATTTATTGTTCTGCATTTTTACTGCCTCTTGACCATCACAAAGAGTCATCTACCTAACAAGTACCTACAGTGACTAATGTTGAGGGCATACTCTCACAGATTTGTCAAAGCTTAACTTAAACCTATTAAGATTCTCTTTAATCTATAAAGGGGGAAAAAAACCCTATCTTGCCTACTTATATCACAGCATGAGTTCATATGGAACAATGGATATGAAAACTACTTGTAATTTGTAAACTAAGTAACTACACAAACCTAAGATTTTGTGGCTACATTAGCCTTTTCTTTTCATTAAGTTTACTGGTACATTTTAGGTATACAATATATCTACATTCATCGTTGGGATCTTGTACCTTTACATGATGTATCTTGGTTCTTATTTTTTCCCCATTTCCCTGCCCTCCCTTCACCCTCTCCACCCCTCCCCATTTACAGAGGCTTTGTTTCCATTTTTACATTAGCCTTTTGACATGAGTACTCTTTCTCAGTGCTGGGGATCAGACCCTGGACTTCATATATGCTTGGCAAACACACTACCACCGAGATATAACAGCATTTTTTTAAAAAACAATCACACACACTCACTATTAGCATACCTCCAAAGCATCAACCACAATAAGCTCTTACAGAAAGATTTAGGGGAAAGTGTCAGGTTGTCCATGTTTACTTTTAAACAGTACACGAAAAAAGAACAAAGACATAGACATATATAAAACAAATATGATAAAATGTTACTCTTGGAACCTAGATTGATCATAATACTGTTTATAGTTTTGGTTTAGCTTAGTGTTTTTGTTTTGTTTTGTTTAAATAGGGTATCACTCTGTAATTCAGGCTGGCCTTGCATTCACTATGTAGCCCAGGCTGGTCTCAAACTCGAAACAATCCTTCTGTCTCAGCCTCCCTAGTGCTGGGATTACAGGCATGCGCCATCACACCTAGCTTCTTTCAACATTCTGTATATTTTTAAATTGTCATAATGGAGTTAAAGAAAAAGTATTTTTGTTTTATTTTTCTTCTTGTTTTTGTTTTCTTAGTGTTAAGGATTGAACCCAGGAAGGAAACACTTTTTTGAGACAAAGTCTCCCTATGCAGTTCAGGCTGGCCTTGAACTCATTATGTAGCCCAGGTTGGCCTCACACTCACAGGGATCCTGCTGCCTCAGCCTCCCATGTGCTGGGATCGTAGGCGTGTGCCACCATGCCCAGCTTCGAAACTTTTTAAAGAATATTTTAAAAGCTCTTACATACTGCTACTAAGATACCACTAAGGACATGTAATTTCTTGTGCATTAATTGTAACAAAACCAAAATCATCTTACAAACAAAAGACAACTAGCCCTCAAGATCAGTCTCAAACGAGCCTTAAAGATGTCACATTTCAGGCCTGTTACATTCTGAACATTTTGTGTATGGAGAACCAGTACAGGGTAAAGGGTTTGATGTAATTCAGGTGCAGCCCCTTCCCATCTCTGTTTCCTATTGCTGCTTCTGTGTGTATGTGTGTGTGTGAGTGTGTGTGTGTGTGTGTGTGTGTGCACAGTACTGGGGACTGAATCCTGGCCCTTTGCACTGAGCTATGTCCCCAGTATTTTTTTATTTTGTAGTTGTACATTTTTTTTTTTTTTTTTTGGTACCGGTGATCAAACTCGGGTCCTTGCGCTTGCGCTTGCGCTTGCGCTTGTGCAGCAGGCAGCGAAACCACTGAGCTAAATCCCCGGCCCTATTTTCTTATTTTGAAACAGGATCTCACTAAGTCACAAAAGCAGGACTCAAAATTGCAATCCTCTGGCCTTAGCCCCAGTGCTGGGGTTACAGGTGTGTGCTATCACACCTGGCTTACAAATAATTCTTTTTAAAAAAACACCTAGAGTAAAATTTTTCCTATAATTTCTCCCCTATGAATAACCTAGAATTAAATCCTATCTACCAAGCTAAAAAAGCAAAGAAAAACCTACACCACTTACCACTCCCTTCTCCACTACTTCCTTCAGTTTAGAGCGTGTCATTTTAGGCTCCTAAGAGGGACAAACAGAAGAGACAATAAAAACTGCCATGTGATTCTCAGGTTTGGAGATGCTAACTTTGCCCCCCTCCCCGTTAAATTGTTTACTGTTTACAAACTCCAAAGTGACCTCCTATTCTTAGCCATTTTATAAATAATTCTCTTCCCTGACATTAAAAGTGACAATTAATTACTCACAAACATGGGCATGTCCTCTGTCTCACTGATGGCTGCTTTCATCATAGCCACCACATGTTCATTTGTTATTACTTCCTGGAAAAAGATGAAATTTCACTTTATGCCAAAGGAAGCTGTCATCTAGCTAACAGTCATCTCTATGTAACTGCTACTGTACACCAATATGGAGGATAAATGAGTTATATTCTCAAGTAGCTTCAGATTGCGGTAAAGCAAAACAACGAAACACCAAAAGGCAAGATTTGGACAGAAGCATACAACTTTAAATAACAGAGCAGCAAATGGACCAATTTTATTAGATGCTACTAGAAATAAGAATAAAAAGGCAACCTAAGGTAACTAAGTATATGCTTAAGAGAAGGAGTAATAACCCAGGCATGGGGGTCACCAAGAGTTCACCTGGAACTCATGGGAGCTGCTCCTCCTGCCTCCACCTCCCCAGTGCTGGGATCCTAGGCATGCAGTACCACAGGCATGCACTACCACACCCAGCTAGATTTCACACTTGTGTTGAGTGTAAAGAGAAAGCTATTCTGATTTTGCTTGTTTTTGTTTTTGTTTTTTTGGTACCCAGGATCGAACTGGGTCCTTGCACTTGGGAAGCAGGTGGAGGAACCACTGAGCTAAATCCCTGGCCCCTGTTTTTATTTTTTTGAGACAGAGTCTTGATATGCAGTTCAGGCTGGCCTCAAACTCCTGGCGATCCTCCTGCCTCAGGCTCCCAAGTGCTGGGATTACAGGCATGTGCCACGATGTTCAGCAAGAGAAAACTACCTTGAGGAGTATGTTTTGGTAACACATATACCAAGAATGAAGAATTTGCTGAGAATTTTTATTTGCATCCCAGGACATTGCCGCCCTGGCCTCACTCACATGAAGGATGTTTCGCACATTGACGGCTGTCAGGTTGTGCTGCTTGGCGCCATCCTCTAAGGTACGGTCAAGCACGTCATCAAGCTTCAGGTCACACGCCAAGGCCCCTTGCTCTTGACCCCTCCCATCTCGTTTCCTCTTGGTACCCTTTTTCTTCTTTCTCCTTTTCTCATTTTCTTCACTGCTTTGCTCTTCTGCAAAAACAACAACAACAAAAATGAGAGCATCACAAGACTCTCAAAAACTGCTGTTCTAGGAACTTAGTCCAAAAAGCCAACAGCAAACGAAAATCATGCTACCAGCTGTCTGGCGCTGAAAACCAGACTGACATGGCAGTGGCTGTGACAGTGGCTTCCTAACAGTAGCACAGCATTAAGAACAGCTAGTGCTCAAGAGTACTGCAGGATGCGTCAGGCACTCTCCCACATGCCTCACACGTGCACAGGTGATTCTCTTCACATTCCTACATGGGCCAAGATGGGAGCACTCCCAGCACCCAGTGAGTTCAAGCCCCACCTAGGCAACTTGGTGGTTTAGCAAGACTATGTCTCAACATTTTGGGGGGGGGGGTGTTGCTGGGGATTGAATTCAGGACCCTGTGCTTGCAAGGAAGGCAGCAGCACCACTGAGCTAAATCCCTGGCCCTCAACATTTTTAAAAACTTAAAAATATAGACACTATTACTTTTCCCACTGTACAGATGAGGGAACAAACCAAAAAAGAAACTTTCCAAAGAGCTAATAAATGACAGGCTCATGTTTTGAAGCCAAACGCTGTAGCTCCAGAATCCATCTTTTCCTCCCTCCCCCTTTCTTTCCTTCCTTCCTTCCTTCCTTCCTTCATTTATATTTTTTTCCTTTTTTTGACGGGGGGGTTTAAGACAGAGTGTTGCTAAGTAATTCAGGCTGATCTTGAACTCACTATGTAACCCAGGTTGGCCTTGAATTTGCAGCAATCCTTCTACCTCAGCCTCCTGAGTGAATGTTTGCCCAACAGGGATGTCACGGAGATTAATATTAATCTTAATAATATTCATCAAAGTGCTTTACAAGCAATGAGACATTATACACATATAATTTATCATTATTATTATACACTTTAGTCTATAAAAGGGAAAAAGGGGAACAAGAAATTTTTTTTAAAAATCTACTTTCTGGGGCCAGGGATTTAGCTCAGTGGATTCACCGCCTGCTTCGCAAGCCCAAGGACCCAAGTTTGATCCCCGGTACCAAAAAATAAAAAATCAAATAAAATCTACTTTCTGATCTTATACAAAGAAAAAGGAAGTGGATGAAGTATTTGAGTCTACCAAAGAAGTATGTAACCAAACAAAAAGAAGAATTTATTTAAAAAAAAAAAAAAGAAGAATTTATTGACCATGGAACTCTGGTAAGTCTTGGGAAGAAATATCATGAAACACTAAAACAAGATTTACATCTCTCTGGGGCTGGGGATTTAGCTCAGGGGTGCCACACCTGCCTCACAAGCACAAGGTCCTGAGTTCAATCCCCAGTAACACAAAAACAAAAAAAGATTTACATCTCTCTGATACTTCTGCTGGCTACTATTTGATATCAAGGAGTTAGAGAAGATTAACATCAAGACAACCTTCTCTGTTTACAAAGATTTTATCAGTGCAGGCCAGGTGTGGTGGCACACACCAGTAATACCAACACTTGGGAGGCTGAGGCAGGAGATCACCATAAATTAGAGGCCAACCTGGGCTACATAGCGAGACCCTGTCTGAAAAAAAAAAAAAAAAGAATGTGGCCATAATGTTGAAATATAAATTTCTCCTAAGTTTTTACTTTTAATAAATAAGTAAATTTTACTCTTAGTTTCCATCAGTTATTTTTGTTTCAAACCTGTAATAATATACAGACTAGCACAAGTTCATATGGACAGGATGGACCAAACCATGGAAAACTACTTAGTCCTAGTAAAAACTGAAATACAAGCCAGGCATAGTGGCGTTAGTCTGTAATCCCAACAATCAGGAGGCTGAGGCAGAAGGATCACCACGAGTTTGAGGCCAGCCTGGGCTATATAGTGAGTTCAAGGCCAGCCTGGACTACATAGTGAGATTCTATCTCAAAAAAAAAAAAAAAAAAAGAAATACAAAATATAACTTAAATAAATTTATAAAGAAAACATAGAATTTTTAAAATATGAAATTCACTGCAGAAAGTAATTTTTCAGGGAAAAATCATTAAGGTTAGCATAATTCCAATTTAGGAAACTATCTTATAAACATGGAATAAAAGCCATAACTATGGTGCCACACCCTTATAATCCCAGCTACCCAAGACATCTGGTCCTCACCATGACCGAGTATTTCTTATTAAACTAAGCACACTGCTAGAAACACTGAAAAACTGTACAAGCAAAACCTGAATATATGCGACAACAGTCTACAGCCACTGGAGAATAGCCACTGCGGACAGGACAAAGAAGCTGTGATCTTTGAGAAAGGGTGCTCACAAGGACAACCTAGACTGCATAAACGCTCTCAGGTGGCTAAGTCAGACCTCAGGCAGCCACAGCTGCAGAGGCTAAGGGATAACACCCCGCAAAGGACAGCACCCAGTCAGAAACACCAAGGTCCTGAGTTTGATCCCCAGTACAAAAAAAAGAAAAAAATATAAATGAATGAAGGAAGGAAGGAAATGGGGGAGGGAGGGAAAGATTGAGACAGGGAGAGATGGAGAGAGGAAGAGATGAAACAGGTGGAGGAGCTGGGGATGTAGCTCAGTCCAGAGGCCCTGGGTTCAATCCTCAGTACCACCAAAATAATAACAACAACAACAACAACAACAACAATAATACACTAGGCTTAACTTTGCACAAAACCAAAACCAAATACTGGCAGAATTTAGGTGATCCTCCACAATTATCTACTTACCAAAAGAAAATGTTACCTTTTTTTTTTTTTTTTGTACTGGGGATCGAACTCAGGTCCTTCCACTTGCGAGGCAGGTGCCAGAACCACTGAGCTAAATCCCTGGCCCGAAAATGTTACCCTCTTTTTAAGAAAAACAGTATGGAGGGCCGGAGATTTAGCTCAGTGGTTCTGGCGCCTGCCTTGCAAGCGCAAGGTCCCAAGTTCGATACCCGGTACCAAAAAAGAAAAGAAAAGAAAAGAAAAACAATATGAAAGCCTCTAGAATTTTTCATCCACATCAACAGGACTTGATCAAAAATTGTAAAATGCTATGCTGGTCATGGTGGTGCGTACCTGTAATCCTAGCACTCAGGAGGCTGAGACAGGAGGATCACTGTGAGTTCAAGGTCAGCCTGGACTACACCATGAGACTTTGTCTCAAAAAAACAAACAACAAAAGAAGTAACATGTTGGCCGGGGATTTAGCTCAGTGGTTTCGCTGCCTGCTACACAAGCACAAGAACCCAAGTTCGATCCCCCGTACAAAAAAAAAGTAACATGCTAAAAATGGAATTAAAATGCTAAAACAAGATGGGAAAAACAGCAACAAAAAGAGAGCTGCAGGGCCGGGGATGTAGCTTAGTGGTTTCGCCGCCTGCTGCGCAAGCACAAGGACCTGAGTTCAATCCCTGATACCAAAAAAAAAAAAAAGAGAGAGCTGCAGGTGACACAGACACTGGAGCTAATATACAAATGATTCAAACATAATTATGATTACTATATTTGAGAAAATAAAGGAAAACAGAGAGAGCTTAACTACAGAGACATAAGATCCACAGGGCTACACTAGCACTAAGAAACCTAAAATATAAGTAAAGAGCAAAGTAAAAGACAATAGCCTGGGATTTAGCTCAGCGGCACCACACCCGCCTTGCAAATAAGCGCAAGGTCCCGAGATGGATTCACCTAACAAAAACCCAAAGTAAAACATAATAGAAAGTAGGGAGACAGATTTTTCTCAAACAGGAAAGGGCTTAAGAGATAGAAGGGAGGGAAAGTGGATGAAAACAGGCATGAAGCTGTGTTGCATACGTGTACCAACTCCACACAAGGAATGTAAACATCACGTACTGCAAACACATCTAATAAATAAATGTTTTTTAATTATTGGAAAAGCAAAAAAAAAAAAAAAAAATTAACAGATGGAACTCTGCAGAGTGCTGTGAGAGGTCAAGGAGCAGCCACTGGCCAACCGCACACAGCTCCTTACTCCTGCCCGGCTCCTCCAGCCACTCAATGGTGTAGAACACGATGAAGAAACTGCTCACTACAATGCCTACGGGGTCAAACTATGCCCCTGGAGAAGAACTGCTTCCAGTAAGGCCTTTCAGGATTATAGAAAACTGGTCTTGGGGCCAGGGAATAGTTCAGTGGTTCCGCTGCCTGCCTCGGAAGCACAGGGACCAGAGTTCAATTCCTGGTACAAAAAAAAAAACAAAGAACTGGCCTTGAAGTTCCACAAGGATAAGAACACAAATGAAGGAGCAAAGTTCAAACAGTTCTGAGCTTACAAAGTTCTCCCCATGCCAAGAAAAGTGGATGGATGACAATGGAGGAGAAGGCAATTAAAGGAGGTGGGGCAGGTGCTGGGATGGTCCCCCATGGATATCTTTGATGTGCTTTCCAGAGGAGGAGGAAGGATGCAGAGAGAAAGGAGAGGTCAAATTGCAGTACATCAGCTCTGAGTTACATTAGAAGACTCACACAATCGTGCAACAAGAAAACTAGCTCTGCAAAAGGACAAGATTTGTGACAAATGTGAAGGCCAGGGTGGTTAAGAAAGACATCATAGGGCCAGGGATTTAGCTCAGTGGTGCTACACCTGCCTCCAAAGTGCAAGTTCCTGAGTTCCATCCCCAGGACCAAAAAAAAATAGACATCATAGAGTGCTGTCCATCTGCTGGGTACTGATATGCAAGTAAGAATTAATCTGATCAGACCTGTAATCCCCCAGCAAATTCAGTCTTCTGTGCATGGAGAGTCCTAAAGGAAGATGTAAAAGCTGCAATGGAAGAGCGAAGATCCTAAAAATTCATTTGACAAAGGCATGAAAGATGGCCTGGAGATAACATTCCAAGGCAAAGGGGACTGAGAACCAGGACTGGAGCCAGGAGATACTACCAGTGTGTAAGATCTGAAGGACCACACTGTTCTCCTCAGGTAGGAGGCCTTTTCATGTGTATGCATGGACAGCTGGTTGAAGCACTGACAACCAAATCACAGTTATCAGTTCTCATCCAGGTCAGACTGCCAAGCAGACATCAGAGGCAGACAAATCTATCACAGGCCATACAAAAAGGGCCATCTAATTACCGAATTTAAGGTAAACCTTCCTGAAAATGTCCCTTTCTCTCCTGATAAACTCTGCTAGAAAAACCCCTGGGAAGAAAGTAGAAGAGACTGATGAAACGGACCGGGTAGAACTAATGGACTTTAACCTAACTCAGGAAAGACAGCACCACTGTAACGGAGAAGCCTAAGAGGATGACAGGCATCAACCCAGCGGAGGCTCAGCGTCACAGCTCTTAATGCAGCCGTGAACAACACCACTGCCAGCACTGTACGTGCCAGTGAAAGCGTGAAGGACTACAATCATGCTCACTGTTTGCTACTGTTTTGGTTTTAATAACAATTCTAGTAGTGTTTTAAAAATTAAATGAAGAGGGGCCGGGGAATTTAGCTCAGTGGTTTCACCATCTGCTGTGCAAGTGCAAGGACCCAAGTTCAATCCCTGGTACCAAAAAAAAAAAAAGATAAAAATTAAATGAAGAATGCAAATATAAAATTTACGATTTTCTCCTATATGTATGACGACTTGAATAAAACGTACCTAACCCTAGCATTTGGTAAGCCATACCCTGAAAATGACTTCAGCTGTGGATGTGGGCAAGGTTAGACTGAAATGCAAGGTATATGTGTTCACTGCAGTGTACAGCCCTTCACTGCTAAGCTACAGAATAAAACTCTAAGCGGCAATCAGAAAAAGGAGAAAGAAAGGAGGGAGGGAGGAAGGGAAGAGAAGGGAAGGGAAGAAATGGGAAGGGCAGGGAGGCAGAGAGAGAAAGAGGAGAGGAAGCCAGGGATTTAGCTTAGTGTCTGCCACCTGCCTCGCAAGCGCAAGGTCCTGAGTTCGATCCCCAGTACCAAAAAAAAAAAGAAAAGAGAGGAAGCTGAGTAGGGTGGTACATGCCTAAATTCCAGCACTGAGGGAGGCTGAGGCCAGAGACGCCAAGGTGGAGTCTCAGTCAGGCAATTTAAGACAGCAAAATAAAGTTTTTTAAAAGGGGAACAAAGGATATTGTGATCCCCAGCACTGCAAAAAAAAATGAAAGAAGAAAAAATTAAGAGATGGGTTTAAGAGCTTAGACAAAAGAGAATTCATGAGCAGGACTACAGATAGCAGAAACTGAAGCATGAAGGGAAAAGAATGAAAAGAATATGCAGCTTGGGGGGCAGCACAGTGGTAGAGCTCTTATCTGGCATCCACAGGCCCTGGGGTTTAATCTCCAGTACTGCAAAAAAATATTCACATACAGCATGATATATGTGATACGATGAAAATATCTATATACATGTGATTGGAGTGCCGAAGAAAAGAAGGAAAATGAAACAGAAATGACGTATTTAAAAATACAAGTAAGAATTATCTGGGCATGGTGGCACATGCCTATAATCCTAGCACTCAAAAGACCAAAAACAACAACAAAAGAAAGCCAACAAGAAAAAAGTACTAAGCATGTCTTTTTTTTTCTTCTTTAAAACAGGGTCTCAATATGTACTTTAGGCTGGTCTTGAACTCACTATGTAGCCCCACTGGGGCTGAAGTTTATCACAGTGGTAGAGTCTTTGCTTAGGATGGGCAAGGCAGCAGTTCAATCCCTAGTACCATGAAAACTAAAAACTATATAGCCCAGCTGGTCTCCATCTTGAGGTAATCCTCCTGCCTCAGCCTCCCAAGTGCTGGGATTACAGGCATTTGTCACCTTGCCAGTTGTAATAAGCATGTCTTGCAAGATTATAAATTAAAGGGGCCGGGGATTTAGCTCAGTGGTTTCCCTGCCTGCTGCACAAGCACAAGGACCCAAGTTCGATCCCTGGTACCAAAAAAAAAAAGATTATTAATTAAAAAGTGAAATATAACAGCACAAAAGGCAAAGGAGCTAAACTCATAAATTATTACACTGGGAGGTAAAAATACTAATCAAGTAAAATTAGTAAAATACTAACTAAGGTAGATTGGAATAATTTTAAGGATACATATTATCTCTAAGGTAACATATAAAACAAAAATAAGAGGTAAAATTCAAAAACTGAGCCAGATGAAGCAAGTGAATCTCTTCAAGTTCAAGGCCACCCTGAACTAGATTAGTGAGACCCTGACTCAAAAAAAAATGAAAATAAATTACACTAAAACTAACTAAATACTTAGACGCAACAATGTTCAGACTATAAACTGGAAAAAAAAACAATTTTGATAGGTATGGCAGTGCACACCTGTAATACCAGCACTCTGCCGGCTGAGGTAGGAGGACTGCAGTGAGTTGCATGCCAGCCTCGGCTCCATGGTGAGTTTAAGGCCAACCTGAATTATATAATGAGACCCTGTCTCAAGAAAAAAAAAAAATACACTATTTATAAGAAATACAACCTGGGGGCCAGGGATTTAGCTCAGTGGTTCCGGCGCCTGCCTTGCAAGTGCAAGGTCCCAAATTCGATCCTGGGTACCAAAAAAAAAAAAAAAAAAAAGAAGAAGAAATACAACCTGAGGATGTAGCTCAGTGTTAGAGCACTCTGGGGTCAATCCATAGTACTGTCCACCCCCCGACCCCCCCCACCCCACCCCACCCCCCGCAAAGAGAGAAATACACTTTTAAATATAAAAAGCTAGGGCCAGGAATGTAACTCAGCAGCACAGCATCTGCTTGGCAAGCGTGAGGTCTTAAGTTCGATTCCTGGTACAAAAAATACATATATACAGAGAGAGAAGTAAAAAGAACATTTCACAATAAATGAATCAATTCAACAAAAAGCTATAATAACTGTTAGATATGCGTGGAGGTACATGCTGGTCATCCCAGCTACTGAAGAGGCTGAGGAAGAAGGATCCTAAGTTAGAGGTCATCATTAGCAAGACCTTGTCTCAAAATAAAAAATGGCTGGGGATTTCAGGGCATGATGGCGCACACCTGTAATCCCAGCACTCAGGAGGCTGGGGCAGGAGGACCACTGCAAGATCAAGGCCAGTCTGGGCTACAGTGAGTTCAAGGTCAGCCTGAACTGCACAGCTAGACCCTGTCTCAAAAACAAAACAAAACAAACAAACAAAAAAAGGTCTGGGGTTATACTTCAGCACTCCAAGGGGAGAGAGGCAGGAGGGAGGGAAGGAAGGAAGGAAAAAGAAAGGCTACCTATGGGAATAGGGTCCACCATCCTCTCTCTCTTCCTCAGCTTGCTGAGCCAGAGTCCTGAGTGGCTTTTCTTGAGGGGAGGCACAAACATCCGGCAGGGATGATTTCCTAGGCTGGGCTCCTGGTTTTACAGACTGGCTGTCTGACGGCAATAAAGGTCTCTCCCCCCCCAAAATGCATTGGAGGAAGAATCACAAATATTGCTCCACACTGCCCATTCTCAAATCACACTCTGCTGCAGAAATCAGCATCTTGTCATAAAGACTTCTTAGTTAGACAGCTCCATGAAGTATACTATATATACAGTGACCGTCTTCTCCTAAAGACAGGATCCCAAGGAAAATACTAAAAAGTGCAAGGCCAGGGATTTAGCTCAGTGGTTCCAGCACCTGCCTGGCAAGTGCAAGGTCCCGAGTTTGATCCCCCGGTACCAAAAAAATGAAATAAAATAAAATAAAATAAAATAAAACTGTAGGCCGGGGATTTAGCTCAGTGGTTCTGCTGCCTGCCTCACAAGTGCAAGGACCCAAGTTTAATCCCTGGTACCAAAAAAAATAAAAAAATAAAACTGCAGATCCAAATCACTCATCGTAAAGTCAGGGAGTTGAACTAGATAACTGCTATGGTCTTTATAATTGTAATATGCTTTATGCTCTCCATTTTTTCTAATAGAAAACTCAATTTAAGCCATACACAGTGGCACACATCTGTACTCCCAGCTACATGAGAAGCTAAAGCTGGAGGATCACAAGTCTGACCCCAGCCTGGGTAACAACAGCAGGACCCTGTCTCAAAAAACAAAAAGGGGGGTGGGGATTTAGTTCAGTGGCACCGTGCCTGTCTCACAAGTGCAAGGTCCTGAGTTTGATCCCCAGTACAAAAAAAAAAAAGAGAGAAAAAGAGGTGGGCTATAGCTCAATAGTAGAGCACTCAGCATATGTGAGGCCCTGGGTTTAATATTTACAGCCTCTAATATTTACATACATATACTATATGCACATATACATATATATGCACATATATCCATCTATATCTCAGTGGTGCTTTTACCCCTGCCTAACCCAAAGTGACATTCTTGCCCAAAAAGCTCTTTTAAAGATCACCAGACTTTAGCCAGGCCTGGTGGTACACATCTGTAATCCTAGCACTCAGGAGGCTGAGGCAGGAGGACCACTGCAAGTTCCAGGCCAGCATGGGCTACATAGTGAATTCAAGGCCACCCTGAACTACATAGCAAGACCCTATCTCACAAAACAAAACAAAACAAAGATCACCAGATTTTGAATGTAGTCTTCTCAGGCATCATTACCTTCCTCTCTCCTTAATTTCGGGGGGGTGGTGTGTGTGGGGGGGTGCTGAGGATCAAACCCAGGGCCTCTCACACTAGGCAAATGCTCTACCACTAATCTGCATCCCCAGCCCTTGCCACTAAATTGGAAAGTACTGTGTTCTTAAAACTCTCCTACTTCTTTTGGGCCAGGGATTTAGCTCAGTGGTGCCACCACCTGCCTCACAAAGTGAAAGGTCCCAAGTTTGATCACTGGTACCAAAAAAAAAAAAAACTCTCCTACTTCTTTTGACTTTTACTACTACTTCTTTAGTCGTCTTCCTCACCCAAGGCTATCTCTAATCTGCTACTCCATTCCCTCCAGATAAAATGCAGGTGCTCCAGAAACAACAAGCTACTCTGGACAAGATTGTAACTACACAGCCCCGAGTGATGGCAAGGACTGATTCTACAGGAGGGCACTTTTCCCTAAAAGAACTTCCATCTCTGACCACATCCTCAAACAACTGATCTCCTACCCCACTAGTTTTCAAACACAGTAGTAAAAAACATGATATTCTGCTGTACAAACAAACACAACACACTGTCAGTACTGACCCAGTACATTAATTGTGGAAAAATCCCAGGATAATGTACCAGAAGGACAAAACAAGACCAAGTGCTTAAAAGACCGCAAATTAGGCATCTTAAAAATAACTCAAAATAGGGCCGGGGATGTAGCTCAGTGGTTCCACGGCCTGCCTCACAAGCTCAAGGTCCCGAATTAGATTCCCAGTACCAAAGTACCAAAAAAAAATTAAAAAGGAAGAAGCCAGGCTGATATCTTTCTAAAGCACAAACATGGCCGGGGATTTAGCTAAGCGGTTCTGGTGCCTGCCTCAAAAGCGCAAAGTCCCGAGTTCAATCCCCAGTACCAAAAAGAAAAAAACAAATCTAAAGCACAAATATGTTCTGCTTAGTCAATTAAAATGTCTACCACCTACCGACAGGAAAAAAGTTCAAACACCTTAGTATGAAAAGTGCTGTCTTTGCTACTCCGAAGTCTTCTCCCACCACTTCCAAGCCACTCAGTCACCATCCACTTCTGCCTGTGTACCTCTACGCAGACTGTCCCAGCCTCGTGACCACTCCACCTTCAGGTCCTGCGTCTCCATCTCTCCAGCATCTTTCACATGTCTCAGACAGGCCAATCTGCTTTCAGCAGTCCTAGGACTGACACCAGGGACTTCACACTGAACTACCATCCCCATCTGCTTTTTTTTTTTTTTGAGACACGGTCTCACTAAATTGCTAAACTGCCTAGTCTAGGCCTCAACTTGTAATTCTCCTCCACGACTCAGCCTCCCAGAGTGCTGGGATCCTAGGCACCACTCTGGGCTCAGTCATCTCTCCTTTAAAAATTTCTGGCTGCACTGCCCTTTCCACAAGCCTTATTTCATGGATACCTACCAAATCACTAAAGCCTATTCATAGCTCATCTCTCTAGACATGCAGAATAAAGGATGAAGGTAAAGAAGGGATGAAGACTTTAAAAAAGAAGGGATGAAGAGGGCTCAGGGAGTGGGAGGGGAAGAGTGTCTCTCTCCATTCATGAAGCTCACCACTGCTCCCTGATGAGCCCCACGGCTCCAATTCCACCTGAAATCAGCATCCCCTTTCAGAAGCGCTTCTCTGCAAGGGTATTACAGAAAAGCAATGACAAAGCAACACAGGTTGAGTATCCCTGAGGATCCTTATCTGAACTGGGTCCAGGGAGTTTCGGATTTCAAGTGTTTTTCAATCTGGAAATCTGTACATATATATTATCTCAGTCATAAGGCTTACATCTAAATACAAAATTCATCTATTTTTCATATTCATCTTGCACATATATCCTGAAGATTTTTTGTGGTACTGGGGATTGAACACAGCCTTCACACTGAGCTATATCCCCAGCCCTTTTTTTTTTTTTTTCTCCAGTACTAGGGATCAAACTCAGGACCTTGAGCTTGCCAGGCAAGCATGGCGCCACTGAGCTATGTCCCTGGCCCTTTATTTTTATGTAGTTATTTCTTTTGGTTTTACTATACGGCTTAGGCTGACCTCAAACTTGCTATCCTCCCTCCTCAGGCTAAGAGTGCTGAGATTATGACCAGCATCTCACTGAGTAACTAAACTGCTCAGGCTGGACTAGCATTTGCAATCCTCCCACCTCAGCCCCACTCCACCCTGGCCCTGGCTCAAGAGCTGGGATTACAGGCATGTGCCACCATGCCTGACACCTGAAGGTAAAGGGGGTGGTTTAATAGGCTTTTGATTTTTTTATTTTGAAACAAGGTCTAAGTTGTTAAGTTGTTCAGCCCAGGCTCAAACTTTTCAACCCTCCTGCCTCTGTCTCCCAAAAACTAATTTTATATCATATTTTTAGTATGCCTACATTTTGACTACCCCTCCACACAAAGTCAGGTATGGAATTTTCCACTTGTAGTATCATGTCACCACTTAATGTTTTGGATTTTGGAGCATGTCAGGTTTGGGATTTTGGATTAGGGATGCTCAACCTATGTATATTAACAAGCCAAATGGAACCTACAGACCTTTCATATCTTACCTCCTTCCTCTTTGACTTCTTCACCAGGCTCTCCTGCAAAGGGTTTCTTCATGATAGGAAGATCACCTCTGTCTTCTTGGGTAACTAGCCCAGGCCTGATGACAACTTTCTTCCCCCTCTTTGAAGCAGTGGCCTGGAGTTTTCCTTTACCAATGTGTACATTAGGAGAGTGGGAAGACTCCAAGGAAGTTAGGGTGATTTCCTGAGAAATGGCCTCATCAACAGCTTCTAAACTTGGTAAATTTGTGTCTTGGGTTAGTATCCTAGAGCTCAACAATGGAGCCTCCACACCAGGCTGATTTCCTACATTCTGCACAGACTGAACTTCAAATCCAACTGTTCTGCCATGACTTGGACCCCAGGACAACGACACTGACCCCAAGTCCTTAAGCAGGTCAGATTCTGGTTTAACAGCTGACTCTTGGTCTAAGTTGTCTTCCTCCTGGCTGCTCTTATCCTGTGAGTTCTCCGTCACTGTAGTTCTTCTCTTCTTACAGGGCAACATTTTAAAAGTCCCACTTTTGTTCCATCCTAAAAGGATAAAAGCAAGTTAATACCTTCATATTAATTAATGGTAATGACATTTACTCAATTATCTTTTCATTTTTATTCATGTCCAAGCATGAATATAATATTCTATTCCTTTAGGTAGAGAATGAGAAGCAATTAGAATGAGTTCAAATCCCAACTGTACTATTGATTAGTAAATTATAGGGCCAGGGATTTAGCTCAGTGGTTCCGCAGCCTGCCTCGAAAGCACAAGGTCCCAAGTTCGATCCCTGGTACCAAAAAAAAAAAGTGATTAGTACACTATGTTGGGCAGTGACCTAACCTCCCTAAGCGTGTTTCCTCAACTATAAATAAAAAAAAAAAAAAACTAATTGTTCTTACCTAAAGAGTTATTATTAAGAGTTCTTATACATATTAAATAGTAAATGACTAATAAGTTTTAGTTATTAGTTTAACTAAATCAGAGAATGAAAACAGTGTGATGCTGAGAGCAAAGTGTAAAGTCAAACTGTCTGGATTTGTTTCCCAAGTCAACTCCCCATTCTTATGACTTTGCCTAAGTTACACAACCTAAATCTGTCTCTGCAGCCATAAAATGAAATAAAAATAGCACCTACATCACTAGGTAAAAAATGATCAATAAATGTTTGCTATTGGTGTTTTCATAAACAGGTACTCCCATTAATAGAAACATCCCAAAACCAAAGTGGTTATTTTAGAAGGTTGGCTATATTAACAGAAATTCTGTGTCAAAACAAGAAAAAGGAAATTTCTACTGTTCTCTGTACCACGGTACTTCTGAACTCTTGGCTTCAATTATAGCTACCACATCTTTTTTTTTTTTTTTTTGTACCGGGGCTGGAACTCAGGTTGAAGCAGGAGGCGAAACCACTGAGCTAAATCCCCGGCCCTAGTTACATCTTAAAGGCAATACTGATCTAAACTGGATAATAATTTTCTTTTATGTTCTTAGGGGACCTGTCTGCAAAATACTTTTTTTTTTCTGGGAATCAAACTCAGAACCTTGCGTGGGCACTCTGCCACTGAGCCCTTGCAAACCACTTTTATAGTACTGTACTTTTCTAAGTATCTCTACTTATCTGTCTCCCTCCCTCAAAACTATGAACTTGTTGAACTAAAGGACTCCTTCAACTGGTACCATTAGTATCCATGAGTATCTAGGTACTATAGATACTTCACGTAGAATTCCTGAATAAATGATTGAAAGGGGACTTAGGGCTGGGATGTAGCTCACCGGCGCTGCGCCTGCCTGCCAAGCACACGGTTCTGAGTTCGGCCCCTGGTACCGGGAAAAAGGGGGGGGGGGGGCTTAAACTACAGCATTTGGACCAACCATTAAGCATTATCTGGGAACTGGTTGCACCTTTCCAAGCAAACACTACTCTCGTAAATAGGTCCTAGAACAGAATAAGCTGCCCGGCGTTACAGTGAGTTCTCCATCACTTCAGACATTTAAGCAAAGTCTGAATGCCCATGTAACAAGGTACTAGAGAAAACAGAAAAAGGAAAGATTCGTTGATTCCTGGGAGAATGCTGAGTGGGTAAGGAGGGAGTGAGAGTCACCTATGAGACTCCTGTATTTCACAAATGATTTACTCAAGTCCAGAAAAGACCAAAAAAAAAAAAAAAAGAAAAAGAAAAGAAAGAGGGAAAAAAAGAAAAGCTACCATTCAAAAGTCAGCAGGATGCGGGAATTAGCTGCAGGCACCTCACACACAGCAGTAGCTCTAAAGTGTCCGCTTCTTTGGTGTCGGCCCAACTTGGTGAATGAATGCCAACCCGAAGGCAGCTCCGGTGCAGCCTCCTCCTGAGAAAACATTTCAAAAACGGGTCCTAACTGCGCTTTCCACCTCAACGCCAAGCACTGGCCCAAGTCTCCAGGACCAATTAAACACCGGCGCACCCCTGACTCCGGGCACGCAGCCCGCACCCCCCTCAAACCCGACCCTCTCACCCCAAACACCCTCTGCCCAGGTGTCCCAGGTCCATCCTGCCTCTTCCCGCCCACCACACACTAGAGGTACACTCACAAGCCGGCCAGATCCCGCGGAAACTCGGTTTCTGCACCAGCGGAAGTCAGGCAACGGCAGCGGCTGACGTGCGCGCCCCCGAGACGCGGTGCGCGGCTGCTTACGGCATCAAGGAGCATGCGCCACACGCTAGGCGCCATCTTGTTTTAGGTCCAAATGAAGCCACGGCGCTAGTACATCAGTTCCTGGCAACAACAACAAAAAAATTAAAGGCATCAATTCGATTTCTCCGCCCGTGGATCTAACTTACTAAAAACTGGGGACCTGAGATTCAGTGCTTTAGTTTGATAAGTAATTATTCTCTTCGAGATACATGTGAAACGTAGTTAGAAAAGGAGAATTTACAAAATTTAAGAAAGGAATCTCTAGGTTACAAATAGCGCAGGTTCCTGACTAAAACTAAGGCGGATTTGGAATCAAGCCATAGCAGTTATTCATATCTTGTAATATTCTGCATTTTACAAAATACTTTCATTTGTATTAGGTGGTCTGGACTCCACAGTAAACCTTGTGGGCCAGTGGATATTATTACGCATTTCATTTTCCACTTTGCACAGAATAAAGCTTTCTGGCTCAGCTGAGTAGCTTATTTCATAAAGATACACCGTTATCAAGGGGAATCAGTAATCTAGTATCTTAGGCAGGTAGCTCTAGCACCTAAGGCACTGACCTAGAGCCCAGGAAAGTAAGTGCCTGGGGCATAGTCAGTGTTCAATAACTCAGTAAGTTTTTTGAAGGAGTGAATGACTCGAGGGACCATGTTCTTTCTACTTTCCTAGAAGGGCATCAAAGCTGGAAAAATTCATTCAGCTCCCTCAATTTACAGGTGAGCCACCAACAAACATTTCTGCATTGGAACTGATCTGGCTGTAAACTGAATCCGACAGGATAAAAGTATCCACAGCCAAATGATGGGTGAAATAGTGGCTACAATTGCCCGAAGTCTGACTCTAGCCTGAATCACATCAAGTCTCCCAAATGTCAAGACGTCTACGAAAGTTTGTTCTTTCACCTGCACTCTCCTTTTGACCCCACAGAATACACAGGTCTTCTGATCTATTTGCCCCTTGTCCCCTTTCCTAAGCAGCCTTGAGCACTTGAAGCTCACGGAAGAGGAATGTTCACCACTGGTTAACTTTGGCTCTTTTCATTAGTCTTTTATTTTTAAACCGCTTCGATTCACACCATCTGTTTTGGTTTGGTACCGGGGATCCAACTCGGGACCTTGCGCTTGCGAGGCAGGCGGCGGAACCACTGAGCTAAATCCCCAGTCCACACACCATCTGTTTTACGTGTACAATTAAAGGGCCGGGGATTTACCTCAGTGGTTCCGGTGCCTGCCTCGCAAGTGCAAGGTCCCGAGTTCAATCCTGGGTACCAAAAAAAAAGAGTGGGAAACGTGAACAATTAAACGATTTTTAGTCAATTTTCAGAGTTGTGCAACCCTCCCTGGGTTTGGTTTTTATTCAGAGCTTGTGAAATGTAAGAAATTTGCCATAATTACCTTTAGTGGTCTCAAAAATGCATAACAATGGTAATCGATACAGAAATCCAGGCAGTGCATAACTCTGTTTTCACAAAATCCTGGAACCTAGAACGTCCTGCTCCTATAAAAGCCCGAGGAACCGGAATCACAGGACCTATTAAAGTTCGTGCGACATCTACGTACCCTTCTCACCCTGCCACACAGACCCACAGCCCGTTAGTGGGCGGGGCCTCATTCTCGGAACGTGCGGCACGGGAGGAGTCGCCTCCGAGAGCTTTCGGAAAGGGGCGGGGCCTGTCTTCCGGAACCTTTCGGCAGAGGCGGAGTCTCTTCCCGAAGACCGTTCGGAAAAAGGCGGAGTCTGTCTCTCATCAGGACCAGTCTGACTGCACCTGCATCCTGAGCTCAGAGCGTCCCTGGAGCATCTTAAGTGGAGAACGCAGCTGGCAACCAGGGACTGAAGCGTCGCAGGAGACGTCGGCCAGACACCTTCCCCCACCCAGACCTAGAGATCCACAGCTGCAGCCTCGGTACTGGCTGGGGCTTCCCGGAGTTACCTGACCGTTGCATTCAATAGCAGCAGCCTCTGATTGCGACATGGCTGAGATCACCAATATCCGACCTAGCTTTGGTAAGTAGAGTGGGGCAAACGGAGCTCGCCGCTGTCAGGCTGTTGCAAAGTGAAGGGCACCGCAGTGGGCAGGGGTGAAAACGGCGGAGGGGAGCATCAGTGTGCCAACCCCGCCAGAATGGGGCCCACGGCGGCAGGTAGCAGGCAGTGGACAGCGCCTGCGCTTGAGCTGTGGGCTGCAGGGACGGGCAAGGCCGGGGAAGCCCGGGATGCTGAACCTCGTGTGGTGCGCGGTCAGCGCTACTGGAGGCGAGAACGGCTAGCGGGCGGAGGAGGGAACCCTCCTTCGGGGGAGGGGTGGGTTGAGCCCTCCCCTGGGGCACGCAGGGCGGTGCCCCTTCCCTCTCCCTCCCAAGGGCTGCGGGGGAGGGAGGCGCGGGGGATGGGGCACCAAGATGGCAGCCTCGGGACTGGGCCGTGCGGCGGCGGTCAGGCAGGCGGAGGCCTCTGGGGAGATAGGGGTGCGGGGGTGGGCAGCCAAGAGGAACCCACTCCCGAGACTGTCAGCTGAACGCCGCGCTCAGAGGAAACGTCAGGCCTGGGGTCTGCGTTCTGCACCGTAATGGTGGGGTCCGTCGAATGCTACCAAATGGCGCTTGGCGCTGCTGGGCTGGGGGATGACGTGATGTCTATTTCTGGGCCTCCTGGCAGCGCCTAGGCTCTCCTTCCGGGGCCTTTGTTCCCTGTTTCCCTGGGCTGCCTTTTCAAAAAGGGGACTCAGCCGCGCTGGTGCTGGGGCGCGGGGGAGGGGCGAGAGGCCGGCCCGGGGAGGCCGCTTTGTGTACGGAGAAAGCATTACGTCATCCCGGGCGGCTGGTCCCCCACCCACCCTGGGAGCCCCGGGACCAATTTAACACTCCTTGAGGCAGAAAGTGAAGTCGAAAATAGAGAAGGTAAGGAAAACAAGCTCCAGATGCAAGGTTTTGTGTGGGGGTTTTTTCCTCTTTGGAAATTCCTCCAGAATGGACTGTGGAGAGCAAACTTCTTAAGCTGTGCTTCCTGGTCAAATAAATTAAGTTAAATTTGCCTGCCCCCTCCTCTTGGCTGCTACAGTTCAGGTTTGGGGAAGTGAGTGAGAGTTGCTTCCTGTTTCTTAAGGGATTCTGCCCCTCAGACAATCCAGATGGTTTGAGTACCGGATTCCAGGACTTGGGGTGGGAACACAAGCTAGCTTTTTTTACTCCCCTGTAAGAAGTACACTGAAATGACAGAGGCTGTGTGCCCTCAGTATAAGAGAGGAGACATTTTGTCAGGGCAACAACCCAGACAACAGCTTCACACCCACTCACTGCTTGTTCCCACTTATTTCCCAGGACCATTCTGGATGTCTTTCTCCCTTTCACCTACCCTCTATCCTTTGAGTTCTACGTTTCCAAAATTGAAGTCCCTTTTGTGATCACATGAGCAACCCATGATTTCAATACTGATCTTTCTTCTTATGGCCTCTTTCCAACAGATTCCTTTCTCTAATTACAGTTCCCGAGTCCTTGGGAAAGTAGGTGATAGAAAACATAGTGATTTCTTTTAGAAGGAATATTAGTGGAAAAGGGAAAAAAGTTATCCTTTTACTTACATTTTATTTAATCCTAACAAATACCTGCTGGTGTAGGTATAATTACTTATATTCATCAGATGAGGAAACTGAAGCCCAGGGAGATAAAGTAAGTTGGCTAAAGCCAAACAAACTAGTAAGGGTAGCCCTACAATTTGAGGCAATGTCTGGTTGAAGCCAGAGTCCACCTGGACCCACATATTACCCTGGCCTACTTGACAGTGAACAGGTGTGTTCGGGGAAGGAAGGGTCAGTGATCAGTCTGGTCAGAGGCTGAAAGAGCTGGCACAGCCTGGATATGTCCTGCAGTCTCTGGACCATTGCAGAGGACCTCCTCCACAGAGGAGTGCTGCTTCTGACTTCCCTGTATCTCACAGTGCTTCATTTCAAACGCCTTAGGGTTTGGTGGATACACCAAGGCAACACATGGTTTTCTGTGACCATGGAAAAAATAAGCAGCACAGTCACTTCAATTTACAGCTGCTTTGAAACTCTCACTTCAGCCATGAAGTGTAACTTCCTTCCACCAAACTTTTGACAAAAGCAAGACAGAGGGCTTTGCGTTCCAACATCTCTGATACTTCTCGTTCACTGCTTTGGGTGTTGAGGACTGAAGCAAAAGTTAACAAATACTTAATGTTAAGAAAGTAGGCCAGCTTGAGCTACATAGTAAGTTGGAGGCCAGCCTGAACTACAGAGCCAGACTGTTTCAAAGCAAACAAACAAAAGTAGGACAAAAATGGGGGGAAAGGTGCGGGAGAGCAGCTGGACAAATCCACAAATGGGTTCATCTGTTTCCCTTCTTTTCCCTCTCCATCCTTCTGAATGATGAGAATCTTTCCTTGCCTTTCTTTCCCACCCTGCCTCCATTTTCTAAAAAAAAAAAAAAATTAATGCAAATAAGCCACGGTGGGTTCCCTCATGGTCACTGAGTGAATCAATAATAGAGCTGTGAGATTTCCTTCTCAGATCATTCT
Source organism: Heterocephalus glaber (assembly GCF_000247695.1). The sequence goes on from NW_004624885.1 coordinate 1,249,548, forward strand.
CAGAAAGATAATTTTCTTGCTAGTTCCCTGCTTTCCTCTCTTCACAGATACAATGTTCAATTTCACTAAGCAATAGAAAGAAATCTGCAGGAAAGACCCTGATTAGGGAAGAGAAAGCCACGTCTTCAGACAGTGGCCATTAAATTGCCAATTGGATCCGTCAGTTGTTCCACAAATGGCTGAGCTTCTGTGAGATGTGAGAGACTGGGAGGCTCAGAGGTGCACAGGATATGGTTTGTATGTCCTCAAGGAACTTACCACCAAGGCTGTCTCCCTTTTTTAAAAATAAACTCTCCATAAAACCACTTATTTCATGGACTACTTTGAGACTGAACTCTTAGTACTCAGTATGAGCATGGACATAGTCACCTTGATTTATTGGTTACTGATGGCTTTATCCTTATTGCCTATATTACTTTAAACTATATCTTCTGCTGTTTATTCATTCCCAGCTTTCATAGAATCATGGAGATAGTATTTCAAAGACAGCTAGTCTGGTCCCCATCGAAAAGATCCCTTTTAGAACATGCCTGATCGGAGCCAGGGATTTAGCTTAGCAGCGCCGCACCTGCCTGGCAAGTACAAGCTCCTCAGTTCAATCCCCACTACCAGGAAAAAAAAAAAAAAAAAAAGAACATACCTGATCGATCATGATCCAACTTCTCCCATTTGAAAATTTTGTGCTTGGGCTGGGGATGTAGCTCAGTGGTTCTGGCGCCTGCCTCGAAAGTGCAAGGTCCCGAGTTCGATCCCCAGTACCAAAAAAACCAAAAAAAACAAAAAAAGAAAATTTTGTGCTGAAGAATCACCACCCCATGAAGCAATCTGGGGCACTGTGAGGCAGTTCTAATAACAACTTGACTCACTGAGTCAAAACCTGTCTCTCTGTAACCTATGCACATTGTTGTGTGCCGTGTGCTCCACAGTAATATCAAATCAAACACTTCCATAGAGATGCCTAAAATAACTGTAATCGAAGATTATTATTCCTAGACACCCCTCAGCTTCAGTTTCTTCAGTTTTTCATTTAATTTGGTTATTGGGTTTTTTATTTTTGTGATTATCCATAATGTAGAGTGTCGACTCTTTTGTCCAGCTGACCAGAATTTATATCCCATTACTGCCATTTGCTACTATGCAGCTTCAGGCAGATTTCTGAGTTCTTAGCTATAAAGTAGGGGTATTAATGGTCCTATTCAATGAGTCCTTTGGTTGAGACATAAAAACTCTGGCATGATGCTTGGCAGGGACATAATAAATGCACACATAAAAAAAGTAGCAATTCTATTATTGTCAGTGCTGTACAGGAGGCTCTACATGTGTTGTGAGCGGTACAGATGAAACTATGTTTACCCCTTGTGAGATGTGAATATCATGCTTATATTATAAACTAGTATTAACCTAATTTTAGTCCAAGCTTGTAGTCACCTAAACTACTGAAATATGTTTGCCCAGACTTACCAATTAAGGTTGTTGCCTTTAGGTAGGTTTTTAAAATCCAAATAGAAATTTACTCTTGGGCCGGGGATTTAGCTCAGTGGTTCTGGCTCCTGCCTTGAAAGCTGAGGACCCGAGTTCGATCCCCGGTACCAAAAAAAAAAAAGAAATTTACTCTTATACCTGCTATTGAACTCATCCTTTGTTCTAGTCTCTGGCAGCTGTTTTGAGTTTACTAACTTGGTCGTTCACTGAGCACTTACTACCTGTCACATGGTTCCAGGACCTAGCAGTAAACCACACAGACAGCATCACTGTTCTTACTAATTTTGCCTAATAAGGGAAGACTGATAAACAGACATAAGTCAGGGTAATAAGCACTATGAAGAAAAATAAAGCAGGAGGATGGAGATGTCACCTCACTCGGGGCAGATGGGAAATACTTCTCTGTTAAGGCGAGGTTTGAGATGAGACCTGCAATAAATGCAAGTGCCTGATAGAGTGTTCTAGGAAGAGTCTGGAATATTCTGGACTTACATTCATTTTCCCAGTTTTCTCTCTCTTTTTTTTCCTGGTACTGGGGATTGAACTCAGGACCTTGCGCTTGCCAGGCAGGCGCAGCACCACTGAGCTACATCCCAGTCCCCTAGTTTTCTCTTCTCTCCCAGTGTTCTCCTAAAAATCAGGTGAAAACTGTGGGCCTTTTCTTGGCCTTTAAGGCCCAAACCCATTTGGCTTCAGTGAACTTGCTTGGGGGTAGAGGGAGCAAAGCTAAATACCTAAGCAGAGTCGTGCCTTTATGGGGAAAGACAAGACTGAGGAAAGGAACAGAAAAAGATCTGTTTCTCTTTAGTTACTGTTCATCCCCTAAAATGTACGTAAGTGGCTGCTATGTTTTCAGGGCTACAAATACAGCAATGAGCAAAACAAACATAAAGCCCTGCCCTCAAGGCATACATTCTAGGGAGGACAAACCCTAAGTAGTAAATTTATGGGTAGTGTGTGTATTTACTCTTACATGTGTGTGCATCACATTTTTACATGTGTGTACATGTGTACAGGAAACAGATGATGACAAACATATGAAGAAAAATTAAACAGAGGGCCGGGGATTTAGCTCAGTGGTTCCGCTGCCTGCCTTGCAAGCGCACGGACCCAAGTTCAATCCCCAGTACCAAAAAAAAAAAAATTAAACAGAGCTCAGAAGCTTGGGTGCTGAGGCTGAAGAAGACTGCACTTCTAAACAGGATAGCGCAGCCAGCGGGTGGAGCCAGTGGTGGAGCACTTGCCTGGCAGGTATAGGTGTTGGGTTTGATCCTTAGCACCAGGATAGGTAGACAGACAGACTAGAAGAAGGTGACATTTGAGCAAAGCTCTGGCATTTTTCACAGTCCTATTTCTTCCTGTTTAAAATACTTGTGTTTTCAATACTTGGAAACTAGAATTTTGGAACATTTAGAAGTATGCAGACCCGAAGTTTTCTTTTAATCACCTATCCTTGTTACCACCCTTGGCCACAATACCAATTGCATCTAAATGCAATTCCACATCCCTTCTCTCTCCTGGTAATCAGTCAGCACAGGCCCCTGTTTACATAGCCTGTGCTGGAGGTTGTGGAAAATCCTCTGGAACCAACGATGTAGCTGATGACCACTAAGTCAGCAGGTTCCCATGGAAAAAGGTGGCCTCAGAACATTACAGAGCAGCTTTCTGGGAAGCGCAAATCATTATGCGACAACTAGGTCTACAGGTGCTGAGAGGTTAAGAAAGAACAGGGAATTGGGGACAACCAGAGGGGGTTGGTGAGGAAGCTGAATGCTTCTCGAGGGTCTGGCAGGAAGAGGAAGATGTGGGTTGGGTGGAGAGGATGGTGACGGCATCAGTCCCTGGAGCAAGAGGCTCTGAGGCCCAGGGGAGCATGCTCTGCTCTGGACGTCGGGGTGCCGACCGGCCTGGCTGCAGCACAGGCACTGAACAGGGCAGAGCTGGATGGGCTGAGGCCACTGCCCTGACACCTCTCTGGTCTCCTGCAGATGTGTCCCCTGTGGTGGCTGGGCTCGTCGGGGCCTCTGTGCTGGTGGTGTGTGTTTCGGTGACTGTCTTTGTGTGGACATGCTGCCACCAGCAGGCAGAGAAGAAGCACAGGACCCCACCGTACAAGTTTATACACATGCTCAAAGGCATTAGCATATACCCAGAGACCCTGAGCAGCAAGAAGAAAATCATCAAAGTGCGGAGAGACAAGGATGGCCCTGGGAGGGAAAGCGGACACGGGAGCGTGTCAGTGGACGCAGCAGAGGCTGGCCTGCTAAGCCGAGACGAGGCGGCCAGGGGGCCCAGCTCTGGCTCATGTATAGACCAGTTACCCGTCAGAATGGACTATGGGGAAGAACTGAGGAGCCCCATTACGAGCCTGACACCAGGGGAGAGCAAAACCAGCTCTCCATCATCTCCAGAGGAAGATGTCATGCTGGGGTCCCTCACCTTCTCGGTGGACTATAATTTCCCGAAAAAAGCCCTGGTGGTGACAATCCAGGAGGCCCATGGGCTGCCAGTGATGGATGACCAGACCCAGGCCTCTGACCCCTACATCAAAATGACCATCCTACCTGACAAGCGGCATCGGGTGAAGACCAGGGTGCTGCGGAAGACCCTGGACCCCGTGTTTGATGAAACCTTCACCTTCTATGGCATCCCGTACAGCCAGCTGCAGGACCTGGTGCTGCACTTCCTCATCCTCAGCTTCGATCGCTTCTCTCGGGATGATGTCATCGGGGAGGTCATGGTGCCATTGGCCGGGGTGGACCCCAGCACAGGCAAGGTCCAGCTGACCAGGGACATCATCAAGAGAAACATCCAGGTGAGCAGGAGGAGTGTGTGGGGAGGCACAGTGGGCTGGGGAAGACAAGCTCTCAAGGCGGCAGGCTGGGGAGGATAGAGGCAAAGGGGGCATTCCCAAGGTTCTTGGCTACCAAGGGTGAGCAGCGGTCAGAGCAAAACAGCCTGGCAGGTTAGTTCTCAGAAGAAGAACTTCCAAAAGAGAGAAGGGGATCACCTCGAAAGCTTCGCTGAGTGGTTGGCCTCCTGATGCTGTGTCCCATTGGCCTGGGACCGGCTGGCCCACCAGCTGGGACCCTCCATCGTGTGAGGGATGTGCAGGCTAAGTTCTCCGAGACACTGTGATCTTCCTCCAGGGAACTTATTTCTCACTGCTGGGAAACTGAAAAACTATAGCTCGTTAATTTTGTCCTCAGCTTCCTTTTCCCAACCTGAACCTAGGGGTATAAAGAGTATCATGCATGTGTCTTCTTATAAACATTTTGTAAGCCCAGTCAGTGACTTGCTTCACCCTTCAAGGTCCAAACCTGTGCCTCTCTCAGTTCCTCCTCTCCCCACTGGGAGAGGGGTGAGAACCCCCACCCTGCCTCCTGCGTCTTTCCCCACTGGTAAGGTCAGCTCTTGAGTGCATTCCTTGTGGGAGGACTAGAAGTGTGCCTCCCACGCAGGTTCGCTCATTCCTTCCCCTGCTTGGGAGGCAGGGTAGTGCCCTGCCGTTTATGCGGGTAACACTGCCTTCCTTACAAGGTTGTGCAGCTCAAACAAGATAAGCTAACTGGCACATTGCTGTCCTTGAAGAGCTTTCGCTTTATTGAAGGAGAAAGATGAACATTTTCGGCAGTTACCAGGTGCTATAAAAGTTCTCAAAATTTTGAACTTAGAATTTTATTCCTTTTTGTTCCTTTTTTTTTTTTCTTTTGTACCAGGGATTGAACTTGGGTCCTTGTGCTTGTGAGGCAGGCAGCAGAACCACTGAGTTAAATCCCTGGCCCCAGAATTTTATTCCTTTTTCAGATTATAACTTAAGTGTTTAACAGCAAGACCTTTGAAGTCAGTCCAAATTCCACTGGCTAAAAGACCTTGGGAAAGCTGTTCAACTTCTCTAAGTCTTAGTTTCTCATAGGAATAAAGCAAAATGGGTGAATTTGCATAGTCCTTAGCACATAGTAAGCATTTAATAAATTATGGCTATTACTATTTTTTTTTTTTTTTTTTTGAGACAGGGTCTCACTGTGTAGTTTAGGCTGGCCTTGAGTTTACTGTGTAGTCCAGGCTGGCCTTGAACTCACAGTGGTCCTCCTGCCTCAGCCTCCCGACTGCTGGGATTACAGCCCACACCACCATGCTCGGGTATACCTATTACTGATAACATTTGATCCCTGGAAGGTATATGTGGTTTTATATTTATATTGTGTTATGACATGATAAAGGAAGGTAAGGGAAGCCTGAATCAGTGGAGAAATAGGTTTAGGAAGGATCACAAGGCCACTAAGAACAACTACACATCTCCTAGAAAGAACCCTGCCCATAGTCTGTCTCTGTCTCTCTGTCTCTCTCTCTCTCTCTCTCTCTGTCTGTCTCTCTCTCTCTCTCACATCTTCAGCTTGAACTCCAGGGCATTCATACATCTCCAGCCTTTGTTTTTTACTTTGAGACAGAGTCTCTCCAAGTCCCTCAATTGCCCATCCTGGGCTCAACTTGCAGTCCTCCTACCTCAGCCTCCCACAGTGATGGGATTACAGGCCTGCGCCACTGCACCGGGCTGTATTTCTCTCGATGCCTTTTTAGACTCAAGGGAGACAGGGGACTCAATGTTGAACCAAAGAGGATCGTAGACTAGCAGAGGTGGTGCATGCAGTGAGTACCCGGGAAGCTGTGCCCACCAAGGAAGCGCACCGTGCCCGTGTGGGGTGGGGTGGGGTGGCAGGAAGACACCCCCCAGGCATGTGTTCTTCCCCTCTGCTCTGAGGTGGGCACTGTCCCACTGCAGCCAGCCCAGTCGTGCCCGGAGAAACTGCTGCCGCCACTTGGCACACTCAGAGCCCTCTCACAGGGCCAGGGCAGTCCGGGGATCTTGAAGAACATTAGAGGCTCATAGTCAGAGCACAGGCAAAGTGTGGGGTCAAACGCCAGGTGCGGAGAGGCGGGGAGGCGTCCCAGAGCCCACACCGCTGGGGCTGCCTCCTCTGCGCTGGGAAGCGGAGGTGCAGAGAGACTGAGGTGCCTTGTCTCACCCCTCTGCCTTCTCTCCGCCCAGCTCTCTCCCTCAGGGCCCGGCCACCCCTCCCTCATTCCTGACCCCTACCGGCCCCAGATCTCCACTCCCTCCTCTGCCTGTCTCACAGCACCCTTTATACTCCCTGCCCCAGCCCTGCCTAGAGAAGCCGCACCCAGCTGGACTCCTACAGACAGCTCAGCTCTCACAGCCCATGCCTAGGCGTGGCAGGGGCTCCATGCCAGGCTGCAGCTGGGCAGAGCCTGGCAGGCAAAGGGATTGATCTGGGCTGGGAATAAACAGCCTCAAATACGGGCCCTGTACAGCACACAAACAATGGCACTTGCTAAGCTGCCGGGGCTCTTGGGGAACAGAGTTTCTTTCCACTTTGTTAACTCCTTTCAGGAGGAATAAGCCCGACTAGGAGACTATAAGCAGTGTGAAACCTCAGAGAGGCCCCAGACTGTCAGCCTCCCAGGCTTCCTGAGTCCCTTTCCCTCCCCAGGCCAGCGGGCAGCGCTGCCCCGAGTGAGCCATTCCTGGCATTCCTAGTAATTCAGCCCCAGCCCCTAGCACTACAGCCTCCAAGTCTATCCCAAATCCTCTGTCCTGCAGCCAACAGTCTGCCCTTCCTGGGCTCCCCTCAGAGGCCACCAGCTGGAGCTGCTCTGGACTGTCTCCTGCCGCCTGGTCCACATAAGCCAGCCCCTTAGCATGGGTCCAGTGGCCTTCCAGCAGAGGCTAGGGGAGACTGGCAGTCACATTTCTGTACAGTCCCCACCCCTACTACATTTCCCACACCAGAAAATTCATCTCTTGTCCTCCCCATGACTATAGAATAGGCCTTTTTTTTTTTTTTTTGAGACAGGGTCTCACTATGTAGCCCGGGCTGGCCTCGAACTCATGGCGGCCATTTTGACCTCCGCCTGATGAGGGCTGGAGCCACAGGCGTGCATCGCCACACCCGGCTCTAGACTCTCGTTTCTCACTGTCCATTCTACTGCCTAATTTTGGGCAAGTAAATAGTCAACCTCTGGGCCTTAGGCTCCCTCTGGCCTGGATCATGAAAGAGAATGGGTCCCATTGGGAGCACTTTTATCTCTTGTAAATATACAGAAAGACATGGGAAGCATAAAAAGCCCCATGCCAGGTCTCTTGTCCCTGCCTGTGCTTCCAGGTACTTGGGGAGACTGATGCAAGAGAGTTGCTTGAGCCCAGGAGTTCAGGGCCAGCCTAGGCAACATGGTGAAACATCTCTCCTGCCCCTGCCTTCTCAAAAAAAAAAAATTTATTGTTCATGAAGGGAGGTCACAGGATCAACTATCACACCCAACATCTCTGAGCTACGTGTTGGAACTTTGTTTTTTGAGGTAGGGTCTTGTTATGTAGCACAGGATGGCCTCAAACTCGTGATTCTCCTGCCTGGGCCTCCTGAGTGCCAGGATTACAGGTGTGGGCTGTCACATCTGGTAGAACTAATTGCTTTTAAGAGATAGCTTTGGGGGGTTTTTTGGTTTTTTTGATACAGGGATTGAACTTGGGCAGTGAAACCACTGAGCTAAATCCCCGGCCCAGATAGCTTTGTTTTCTAATATTTTATTCATGGTAATTAAGTGAATTTACACTCTTGTGATAAATCCCCACAGAGAAGGGAGGTACAGAGGGGACCTGGGGGAAATGACTGACAAAGTGGATAACAGTGTGAGGCCGCCCAACCTGCGACACTGGGCATGGGAATGTGAGCATTCTTAAAATCTCAGACTTAAAAGGACCTTAGAGGTCATCCAGTCTGGCCAGTGAGACTAAAGGAGAGAAAGAAAAGAGGTAGTTGTTCCATCTGTGTTTTAGGGGGATGTAGCTGAAGACTAAGGCTTCTTTTACTGTCTGGAAGTTGTGATTTAGGGTGGGAGCAGCCCTCAGGACTTCTGGCCCCGGGAAGGTTTATTGAGGACAGGCCCTGCCTGGTGCAGACCCAGAGACTGCAACATCACTGGCACTCACTGGGGAAGCAGCGTCCACGCCTGTCCGGGCCTGTCCTCCCCCAGCCGAACGTGTTCTCCAGGAGCACTGCGTACCCCTCCCTGCAGGGTCTTTGCCTCACTAGGCGTAGGGCTGGGAAACAGCCTGAGTCCCAGCCCTCAAAGGATCTTTTCAAAAGGAAAACCATTGAGGGTGCCCCTTGTAATGGGGAAGGGGTGGGAAGAGAAGGGGAGGATGTGGGACTGGGAGACTCGCTGCCCAGCGGCTGGCATTGGGTGGTGCCACGGCCACAGCTGAGCAGGCACGGACACTGCCCACCTAAGATGCCCAGAGGTGACAGAGGGGGTCAGGAGGGCAGAGCTGCTTGTGGAGTGATTTTAGGTGAGGAAACAATTAAGAGGGCAGGGCTGGGGATTTAGCTCAGTGGCCCCGCCGTCTGCCTCACAAGCACAAGGTCCCGAGTTCGATCCCCGGTACCAAAAAAAACACTTATAATCAATGTCAGTCATACTTACAAATAAAACTGTGTGCGTGAGGCCCTGGGTTCAATCCCCAGCACCCCCACACATAAACCTCTGTTTTTTAAACCAAATTTCTTTTGTACTACCAACCTATCCTTCTATATATAAAGTTAGAATTATATTCAAAGACTGCATATTTAGTCAGTATTCAAAGATGGCTTCAGAGATAACATCAAATCTAATTAACATATCATTTGCATGCAGATGAAGAAGGGCCTCACTAAGCCAAAAGTTCTTTGTAGATTAGTGCTGTCCAACAATGATGGAAATGTTGTCCAGTATGGTAGTTATTAGCCGCATATGACTACTGAGCAATTGAAATATGGCTAGTGTGACTGAGAAACTAAAATTTTAATTTCATGTAATTTTAATCAATTTAAATTAACATTTAAATAAACACACATAGCCAGTAGCTGCTGTATTGGACAGCTCAGTTGTGAATGCTTGGGAAGGCATTTGATTTTCTTTTTCACAAGGGATTATTGTCCATTTGGTTATAGCTCATAGTAAAAGTGAGTTTATGTTCTCTGATCACATTCTGAGAAGTGCCAAAAGGCAACAGCTCAGAAGTATACTGGTTGACAAGGGCGACCAGCCTGTGATTTTAAACTGGTAGAGGGTAATTCCCACGGATGCAGTCGGGAGCTGACAGTAGCTAAGTGTAAGGACAAGCATGGGGCTCCAATCTAGCAGAGAAAAAACACTTTCTCCACACTGAGGATTGAACCTAGGACCTTCACAATGAGCTAAGCCCCCACCCTTTGTACTTTTATTTTGAAACAGTCTCTCTAAGTTGCCCACATGGGACTGGCATTCACAGTCCTCCAGGGAGGTGGTACAATGCCTGCCTATCATGGATAAGGCCCTGGTCTTGAGCCCCAGCACCACATACAAAAGAAGAACTGGAGGCCACGTTGAAGCTCAGCTCATGTTCTATCCACGCACTGCTCCCGGGGGCTGCTCCCTGCGCCTCGGTACTGGGGTGGCTCTTTCGCACGCCACCTGTGCTCCAGCAGGTGGTGTGCTGGTCTGGGAGGCACCCTGTGGCCCAAACTGAGTCCAAAGCTCTAGCAGAGGGCCGGGGGTGGCGTCCAGGAGGCTGGGACGGGTGCCTTCTACCCTTAGCTCAGTGTGAGAGGAGCGCCTGGATAGGAGACATCTCCTTAGGGTTTGACAACACAGATGATGCAGTTTGACAGCAAGGGGGTGGTACTGTTCAGAATTTAACTTATGCCCCAAATTCCTCAAACCTCGCTTCTTTTTGTTTCCTGGTCCCAGCCGTTATCTCCATTCTCTAAGCTAGAAATAAGAAAGTATCCTCCCAGTTGCTATCCAAGCGGCTCCAGGGCTGTAAAATTCCTGCTGCAACCTCACCTGACCCTTCTGCCTGCTCCTCCGCAAAAGCCCTGGGAGCGTCCCCAGCATGGCTTCCTTAGCCTCTTGCAGCTAGCTACCTCTGTGCGTGTGTGTGCGTGCATTGCGTGCATGTGTGCATGTGTATGGTGCTAGGGATTGAATTTAGGGCTTTCACCCCAGGTTGGGCTTGAACTTGTGATCATCCCACCCCAGCGGCCCCGAGTGCTGTGATTGCAGGTGTGGACCACCAGCCTGGCTGCAGCTGCCTCTTCTTCCCTTTGGTCCTTCTTGACTTTAGATCATTCCCCAGTTTCCTCTAAAATGATGATCATTTCAATAAAATGAGAGTGACTCTGCCACCTGACACGTGCAGACTGCCCCTTGGCCGAGTGCTGCAGCCTCCTCCGACTGGCAGGGTCTCCACGCTCTCCTCTGACCACCGCCCGGGTCTCTGACAAGCCTCCCGCCATCTGGACACAGTGGACCCTTTGTGCCGCTGTCCTGTCACTCCGCATGCCATGCTCTCTCTGCTCAGGACCTCAGCCCCGACAGCAGCCCCAGCGGCTCGCCTGCATCTTCTGGCAAAGCCAGCCCCCCACCACCACTGAGCACCCAGACCACCCATGTAGACTGCTACCTTCTCTGATGAGTATGTGTTTGTTCTCAGCTCTGTCTTCTCTGCTGCATCACAAGCTCCTGGAGAGCGAGAGCTGAATTCTGTCAGGGCTTGGCATGCAATAAGCATCCACATGTTGTTGAACATGTTCTTCAAGGGCTAAAGGTGTGGTGGTGCCTGCCTATAACCCCAGCAGTAGGGAGGCTGAGGCAGGAGGATCACCCAGTCTGGGCAATTTAGTGACTTAGTGAGACCCTGTCTCAAAATAAGAAATGAATAGAGGTGGAGATATAGCTCAGTGTGAAGGCCCTGCATGCAATCCCCAGGACAAAGAGAGAGAGAGAGAGAAGTAAAGGTAGGTAGGTTAAAGGATTTCTGTTGTTTTTATTTGTTTCAAACTCAAAATAGAGCCTAGAATAGAATTTAAAGATGGAGAGACAAAGACAAGGAGCTAGAGACGAAGGTGACTGGGAAGAGTCCCTGGAGTGGGCACCCAGAGGCAGGTAGACAGGGTGGGGGTGACATGGGGCCCGGGCTCAAAACGCTGGAGCACTGCCGAGCCCGTGTAGAGGACGATCCGCCGAGTGAAGACTCAGACTGCTCTTCTGTTTCCCACTCTACGGTCTCCAGTCTCCATGTCTGTCTGTCCCTCTGAGTATTGTTTTCCATAGCCTGGAAGTCTATGAATCAATCTCTTTTTGACTTAATTATGTTTCAGTTATGCAGCATAGTGTTGGATCTTATTTCACCTCTCTCCCTTTCTCCCTCTGCCTCACGCATATGGTGCACTCTGCCACTAAACTATGCTCCCAGACTAGTTGTGCTTTTGTTTTTTTGTTGGGTTGTTTTTGTTTTTGTTTTTTTGTACCAGGGATTGAACTTGGGACCTTGCACTTTTGAGGCAGGCGGCAGAACCACTGGGCTAAATCTCTGGCCCCTGGTTTTGTTTTTTGCTTGCTTGCTTTCTTTTTTTTTTTTTTTTGGTACCAGGGATCGAACTCGGGTCCTTGTGCTTGCAAGGCAGGCGACAGAACCAGTGAGCTAAATCCCTAGCCCTGGTTTTGTTTTTTTTTGTGACAGGGTCTTGCTATGTAGTCCATAGCTGGTGTTCAAAACTTTCTTTTATCACAAGAACCGAATGAGAAGCCAGGAACCACAGGACACACTTGTAATCCCACCATTGTGGAGGGGCTGAGGTAGGAGGATTCCAAGTTCTAGCACAGCCTGGGCAATTGAGTGACCTAGGGAGATGTCTGGAATTTTTAAAAAATAAAATAAAAAGGGCTGGGGACATAGCTCAGTGCGAAGGCCCTGGGTTCAAACCCCAGTAGCGCGCGCACACACACACACCAAATGAGAGAATGCTGCGTGCTGGGCCCTGTTGCTGGTTCACCAATCTGAACCCATTTAATCTTCCTAAGTCCTATGAAGTAGATACAATTTTTTGGTTTCTTTTTTGGTACTGGGGATTGAACTCAGGACCTTGGGCAGCGGCACCAGTGAGCTAAATCCTCCGACCCAGTAGATACAATTTTGTTTTGTTTTTGGTAGACAAAGCCACAAAAGTCTAGAGTGATTCATTTTTCATGTTTTCTGTTTTATATAAATTTTCTTTCTCTAGGAAAAGAAGAAAGACTTTGTTTAAAGTCAGTAATGGAACACACACACACACACCCTATACGGAGATCGAACTCAGGACCTTGTACTTGCCAAGCAGGCACAGTGCCACTGAGCTACATACATCCCTGGCCCTGGAATATTTTATTTATTTATTTATTTATTTATGTTTTTATTTTATTTTTTGGTACCGGGGATCGAACTCGGGTCCTTGCGCTTGTGAGGCAGGCGGCGGAACCGCTGAGCTAAATCCCCAGCCCCAAGATGCAAGTTTTGATCTCCCTTTTACAGATGAGAAATGTGAAGCGCAGCACTGAGGTGCCAAGTAACTTGCCCAAGGGCAGGATGTGGGTGAGGCTTCGGAGTCCCCGCTCGGAACATGGGACTCTGCTGCCTGTCTGTGCTGAGGGCTCTCCTCGTGTCGGGCTCGGCGGCGCCTCCTTCGCTCCTGCTCACCTCCTCTGCCCAGGCCTCACCCTGTGCCGGCCGCGCCCCAGGGTCCTCACCTCCTTCTCCCTTGCAGAAGTGCATTAGCAGAGGGGAGCTCCAGGTGTCCCTATCCTACCAGCCCGTGGTACAGAGAATGACGGTGGTGGTCCTCAAGGCCAGACACTTGCCGAAGATGGACATCACCGGCCTTTCAGGTAGCAGCTATTTACCCCACCCTCCTTGCCATCCCAGGGCCCCGCCTGGGAGGTGGGTGGTCGGTCAGGCAGTCAGTGGCTTCCTCCCTCTGTGGAGGTTTCCTGAGCTCTGCACAGACAGCACCAAGAGGTTCCCTAGCGGGAGGTGCCTTGGGGGAGCAGCTGTGGTGCCAGGCATCTGCCCCAGGTGAGGGTCCCCAGAAAGGCCCCGGAGGGCACCTGTGTCACAGGACGGCTCGGCTTCTCTGACTTCCGTCCAGGCAGGCAGACTCGGGCAGGGCAGTCACTAAGACCACAGGGAGGCACCAAGGAGGGGGCAGCAGAGCCCCTCCTGCTTCGCACGGAGACACCGTTATCCAGGGAGGGCCGTGTCATGGGCCTGTGTCTCTTCCTCTCTCTCCCCGGGCCCAGACCCATATGTCAAGGTGAACGTCTACTATGGCAGGAAGCGCATCGCCAAGAAGAAAACCCACGTCAAGAAGTGCACCTTGAACCCTGCCTTCAACGAGTCCTTCATCTACGACATCCCCACCGACCTCCTCCCCGGCATCAGCATCGAGTTCCTCGTCATCGACTTCGACCGCACCACCAAGAACGAGGTGGTGGGCAGGCTGATCCTGGGGGCTCACAGCGTCACGGCTGGCGGGGCAGAGCACTGGCAAGAGGTCTGTGAGAGCCCCCGCAAGCCCGTGGCCAAGTGGCACAGCCTGAGTGAGTACTGATCCTGGCCTCGCCTCCGACCCGGAGCCAGGCTGGGGTGTGGCGCAGATGGCAGGGAGGCGGACTCCAAACCTCATTTTAGGCATAGAAGAAGATTTCTCACCAAACAGAGCCCACAGAAAACACCCACATGGCCACGGCTGCAGATCAGTTCTTGGCAAGGCACTAGGAATTCTTCTGTTTTTTAAATGGGAAAAAAGCAGGGAAGACCCTGCAAGTCTATATATAACAATATAACCTTATCCTTGCATGTCTAATACAAGCTGAAGAAAGTAGCCTATCTGCCAGTATCAAGTTGCAGATTTTAACCCATGAAAATTGTGTTTTGTGCCGAATTGTATTTGCTGATTACCTGAAATTGGCGTCTTCTCATTGGGCTTCTCTCGAGAGGTGCTCCCACTCCCCACCTCTGCAGAAGAAAATTGTGCTCCTGTAAAACCTCACATTTTCATCATCCCCATCTCCTCTCCCACCTCACGTATCTCTGGGCTTTGCCTGAGCATCAGGCCCAGACACAAAGCCGAGAAGCAAAGGTGGGGTAGGGTAGCTGTGGCGGGGCTGGCAGGAAAAAGCAAGACCCAGAAGCAGGGTATTTTTGCTGCTGTCCCTCCTGCTGCAAAAGGGCAGTGGGCAGTTACGCTGAACTGGTAGCCCCCACGGAAGCACGTAGAACATACCGATTCATCACGTAGAACTTGGATCTACAAACCTAGCCGACTTCACGCTCAGCTGCAGGACAGAGCCCCGGGCATGAGCAGCTGACTCCAAGGTTACCTGCAGGTAGGAGGACGAGGAGAGGAGCAAGAAGTGCCTGCCGCCCCTCTGCAGCTCTGTCCGGAGTGACAGCTGTTTCTAGCTGATCCCCTGGGAGTCCTGGAGGCTGGAAGGCTTACCACTGGGCTTTGGCTCCCCAGAAACGCTGACTGGGAAGCTTTAGGGTCCTCTCAAGTGGCTTAGATGTTCTAATGAGGTAGTTTTGTTTTAAAAGGGAAAAAGCCCTCAGAAGTTACTCTTTCTCCTTGAAGTTTTCACTAATATGGATCTTTTTTTTTTTTGGTACCAGGGATCAAACTCAGGTCCTTGCGCTTGTGCAGCAGGCAGCAAAACCACTGAGCTAAATCCCCGGCCCTACTAATATGGATCTTTAAACAAAGAACCATGTGACTGAGTTGTAAAGATAAATTTTCCTTTCCCTCAAAATAAAGTGCATCGTTCTTGGGACTTTGGGTCTCAGAGTCTCACTGTATGGAAAGGGTGGGAGGTCCAGTTCAGTCCTCCCCGGCTGCTGGCCAGGACAGGCTTCGAGTCAGCCTCAGGCTGCAGCCAGAACCCAGGCCTCCTCCTCCTCCCTGGTGCAGGCTCCGTAACAGTGGTGAGCTTGGGTGGGCAAGGCATGGACAGCCTGAAGGGGAACTCAGATAGCAGCAGCTCCACCCAGGGTGAAGATGAGCGAGTGCAGTGTACACTTCCACACGAGATCATCGCTTTCTGACTTGCTCCTGAGAGGGAGTGAAAAGCTGAGTTTCCATGGAGAGGGTGGTGACATTCCCCTTGGTGTCCCCTGGGCTCTTGTGGATTTAAAACCAGTCTGCTCCCTCACCCCATCCTCTGCTTTGGTTTTGTTTTAACCTAGATTCTTGACAATGCAGAGCAGTTCTGTGCAGGCAAAAGCCTCTTCTGTGTCCCAGCCCCTGCCCAGCGCTCCCCCAAGATCCAACTCTCTCCCATCACAATTGGGGCCACACCACTAGTCTCCGTCCTAACCCTAACCCATGGAATGTAAATATTGTATCATACGTAGAAGAAAATAATTTTTGTTTTCTAAAAATGCATTTTGAGATAGTTTAATGTAAATCTGGCAGGAGCATTCTGAAGCCCCATTAGGAAAAAATTTAAATGGTTCCTCTTCATCGCCTTAATGTCTAAAGATCAGAAACCGCTGAGCAACCCGCTTTTGTTTCCTTGCCAGAAACAATGCAGAGCGACAGGTGGAGTCGGTCTGGTCTTTGCCCTGCTGTGTGTGCCTCTGTAGCTCCTCCTGCCCCATGACTGGGGAGACAGCCTCTCCCACCCCAGTCCCGCCTCCTGGTAGCTTTACTCCTTGCATCCTGGGTCTGTGGGCGGTGGATGGCAAGGTGATGGGAGGAGCTGATCGCTCTGTAGGCTGCCGGCTGCCTCGGTGCCTTTCCCAGGAGAAGGCAGAGACGTGGCCCACACTGGGTTCCTCCCTCCAGCCTCAGGCCTGACCCACCCTGCCCTGGAGTATGCTGTCCCAAAGTTTCTTCGCTGACTTTGGCTTTCACATTTGTTCTTTGCAGAGAGAACTGGTAAAGGGGGAGGCAGTGCCTCTTCCCGAGGGTCATTTGACAGACAAGAGAGTCGCATCCTAGCGTTCACACAAGGTGCTCGAAGTCAGGAATAGGTTAGGCAATGGTCTCGTCCAATTTTCCAAAGCTAATCCTTCTCTATGGATACCTTGCTCCCTTTGGGAAGACAAGAGTTTTTCTTAATAACGAAGTCCCTTTATGAGTTGTTCCTTCCTTTAGTTCCCAGATGTACCTGTTTCCTAGCAGTGCTCTAGGCAGGAAAGCAGAACTGCTCCATGGGACAGGGTGGGGGCTTGCTAAGGAGAGGAGGACCCAAGTCCTTTTTCTCGGAAGCCTCTCACCATGGCTGTGACAATGACATTGCCCTCGCCATGATCCTCTCCGAAGTGGTGTCTTTCTTTACCTTGTGTCTTCTCTTGTAAAAATGAAACTCAAAGATAAACACGTCAAATTAAAAAAGAAAAAAACGAAAAAGCTAACATTAATTGTGTGAAATGCATAATGCTGTAACACTAACCTACAATATGTAATGCTATCTTGTATGTTGAATTGTTAATGCACCACACGAGTGCAAAATAAAGACTGATTCACATTAACACACACAGTGACGTAGGCTCGATTCTCTGGGAAGCTGGCTGACCACAAAGGAAGGTCACACTCAGACACCGAAAGGGTGGGGAGCATATTTTCCAAACGGTGGCCTCGGATGCCTGATTCAGGCTCATCTGGGGCAGATTGGGGTGGGGGACAGCTCAGTGATAGGGCGTGTGCTTAGCACAACCAGATATATGCCTAATAGGACACAAGGTGTGCTTAGCATGACAGGATGTGTTTAACAGGACACAATGTGTGCTTAGCATGACATGGCATGTGTTTAGCATGACAGGATATGTGATTAACATGATAGGACATGTGCTTTAGCACTACAGGGTATTGCTCAGCATAACGGCATTGCTTAACATGACAGGCTATGTCCTTAGCATGTGCAAGGCCCTGGGTTTGATCCCTAGCACAGGGTTGGAGGGGGTACAGCCATGAGACTCACATCGAGGAGATGACTTAGTTCACCACTTGTTCTAATCTTTGTTTTCCTCTTGAAATGTGATCTCTTTTTGGGGGTGGAGGGAGATTGAGACAGGGTCACGCTCTTCAGTTCAGGCTGGCCTTGAACCCACTGTGTAGCCCAGGCTGCCCTCGAACTTGCAGTGATCCTCCTGCCTCAGCCTCCCAAGTGCTGGGATGGCACCTATGCACCACCACGCCAGGCTTGTTGAAATGTAATTTCTAAGACCACCAGGAGAATGCTGAGACTCAGTCTGCCTCCCTAACTGGAGATGTTTGTTCTAAAAAGCACTGCAAAGACTGGTTGATTCTGTTTTCTCACTCATCAATCAGCAATGTCTGTCTATCAAGTGTGTACTGTATTTCAGGCCCTGGGGATACAATGCATGGATAAACAAAAGTCCTGTTTTCTCAGCGCTTAGCAGAGGACAAGTATTAATGAGATAATCACACTCATAAATGCATAATTACAAACTTGAAGGTAGTCTGTAGGGAAAGGATCAGAGGTGAATGCAATGTAGGGTGAATATGACCAATACAGTAATTTAAGGAGATTTTTCTCAAAAAATAAAGGGGCTGAGGATATAGCTCAGTGCAAAGACAGTGGGTTCAATTTTGGCAGTAGACAAAGCCACAAAAGTCTAGAGTGATTCATTTTTCATGTTTTCTGTTTTATATAAATTTTCTTTCTCTAGGAAAAGAAGAGAGAAAGCAAGATTTTTTTTAATTTTTTTTTTTATTTTTTGGTACTGGGGATCGAACTCGGGTCCTTGTGCTTGCGCAGCAGGCAGCGAAACCACTGAGCTAAATCCCTGGCCCAGCAAGACTTTTTTTTAAAGTCAGTAATGAAACACACACACACACACACACACACACACACACACACACCGTAGCAGAGATTGAACTCAGGACCTTGTACTTGCCCGGCAGGCACAGTGCTACTGAGCTACATCCCTGGCCCTGGAACATTTTATTTGTTTGTTTGTTTGTTTATTTATTGGTACTGGAGATTGAACTTGGGTCCTTGCACTTGCAGGGACCAAGGTGGTGGTGGAACCACCGAGCTAAATCCCTGGCCCTGGAACATTATTTTAAATTACAAAAGTAACATAAGCACATAAGAAAGTGAGGAGCCTGGTGTGGTGCATAGCTGTAAACCCAGCATTTGGCAGGCTGAGGCAGGAGGATTGATGTTCAAGGACAGCCTGAAGTACACAGCAACACTGTCTTAAAAACAACAAAAATTGGAAAATAGACAAAAAATCAAAATTCCAAAGCCTTAACAACCACTTTGTCTTCTAACCTTGTTTCTGAGTATTTTTCTCCCTGATGCATCATTCAGAGTCACTATAGCAAATATGTAAATAGCTGGGCACAGCAGCGGCGGTGCACAACAGGCTGTCACCCTAGCACTCAGAAGGCTGAAGCAGGAGGATGCCACAGTTCAAGGCCAGCTTGAACTACACAGGGAGCCAGGTCCTGTCTCAAAAATCCAAAAATAAATAACACAAAGAAACAAGGAAATACATAAAGTATCCACTCATAGAACTGGGAGAAGTCTACTTAGAGGCAAACATTGTTGATTTTGACACATTTTCCAATTTGTTTTTATCTTATGGCTGTGATCATATCATGTATCTTTTTTTTTTGCAGTGCATATACTAGACTAAAGTTTTTTTGGGTACCTCTGACATTTGCTTAAGACTCTGCTTGGTCTTCAGGAACAAACACCTGGAGGTGCTCTTAAGGTCCAACAAGATATGTACAGAACATTTTGGATAAAATCTTAGGAACTAGGGCCGGGGATTTAGCTCAGTGGTTTCGCCGCCTGCTGCACAAGTGCAGGGACCCGAGTTTGATCCCTGGTACCAAAAAAAAAATCTTGGGAACTCTTTAACTTCCCAGTGTTCAGTCCCAGCAAGCTGGGAATTTACCTCAAATGTTGTATTAAATTTCAGGCTAATTGCTCTGGTACAGTCATAAAAAGGGATGGTTTTATTTTATTTTCCATCTTTTTCTCTTTCATATATATATATATTTGGGGGGGGGGGGTACCAGAGATCGAACTCGGGACCTTGCGCTTGCGAGGCAGACACCACTCTTTATATATTCTTTGCAGTGCTGGAGATTGAATCCAGAACCTCACTCATGTTAGGCAAGTGCCCTACCTTTGAGATACATCCCCAGTTCATATCTTTAAGCTAATATAGTTATTTATATTTATGGTATACAGCACAGTGCTTAACACTATGTGCACGAGTTGGCAGAGTAGTGCATTCCTGCTACTTGAGAGGCTGAGGCAGGAAGATCATAGATTTGAGGCCGGGCTGAGCAATTTAGCAAAAACCCCTGTTTCAAAACTTTAAAAACAATGGCTGGGGAGCTTCTGGGGAGAAAGCTCAGTGGTAGAGAACCTGTCTGGCATGTGCAAAGCCAGGGTTCAATCCCCAGTACTCCCCCCCCCCCCACACACACACAGTGCACACCATGGAATGGCTAAATCAAGCTCATTAACATATGTGTCACCTCACAATACTCATTTATTGGTGATAAGAACACTTAAAATCTGGGCCGGGGGACCAGGGATTTAGCTCAGTGGTTTCACCGCCTGCTGTGCAAGCGCCACGACCCAAGTTCGATCCCTGGTACCAAAAATAAATAAATAAATTAAATTAAATTAAATCAGGGCTGGGGATTTAGCCCAGTGGTTCTGCCCCCTGCCTGGCAAGCACAAGGTCCTGAGTTTGATCCCCGGTACCAAAAAAAAAAAAATCTCTCCGGGAAATTGTCAACTATATAATACACTTATTGATTATAATAACTATGATGTACAATAGATCTCATGAATTTATTTTTTCTGTGTGAGACTTGGACCCACATCTACCCAATATCTTTTTGGAGGGGAGGGTAATGGGGATTGAACTTGGGCCTTCTCCCTGAGCCTCATCCCAGCCTTTTTTTTTAGAGACACAATCTTACTCAGTTGCTAAGGTGCTCAGGCTAGTCTCAAACTTGTGATCCCCCTGCGTCAGCCTCAAAGAGTGCTGGGCTTACAGATGTGCCTCACCATGCCTGGCTATCATTTCTTTTTGATGGTTACAAAAATAACTAACATAGCTAGCAGTGTTGGATATTATTTTAAACATTTAATACACATAGAATTCATTGAATCTTGGCAACCCTGTTAGAAATAGTTCCCGTCCTCATTTAACAGTGGAGAAAACAACTGAAATCCAGGACGTTAACTAACTTCCTCCAACCCCACATGGCTGGGAAGGTTCCTGCAGTTTGCACAGCACTCAGGGTGGAGAGTTCAAAGATGCAGAGAGAGCCTCAAGGGAACTACTACAAATTGGAATCTACCCCTGGCTTGTGTATGTGTTGGGGGGGGGTTAAGACAGGGTCTCGCTAGGTAGCCCAGGCTGGCCTCAAACTCACAGCGACTCTCCTGCTTCAGCCTCCCAGGTGCTGGAAGCACAGGCATGTGCCACCATGCACGACCCCCCGTTAACATTTAATGATTGTTTACTGAGCAGCTGAAATTGCTGCTCATCCCTTCTCCTCTCGCCCTCCCTCTGTTGGATCCAAATCTCTCACATCGGATTTTGCACTTTGGGATCAGAAGTGCCCACAGAGCAGAAGTGTGACACCAAGGTCACTGTGCTTCTTTCTATTTTTCTGTCTGGGGATCAAACTCTGGACCTTGCGCTTTCGAGACAGGCACTGGAACCACTGAGCTACATCCCCAGCCCCTGCTTGTTTCTTTTTCACAGCTCCTTTGTGTCAGAGGAGCCTGGCCCGCTGCGCGACCCGGCAGGCAGGACTCGGACGGGTCCAGGAAGCAGGCCCCAGGCAGCCGAGGGAAGGCTCTGTCTCTCCTGCTGTTCATTCTGACTTGGGGCTGCGGAGAAGTTTGGCCAGGGCTGGGCTGGAGCCCTTCACACCCTCCCTGAGGCCGGGCTTGCCCTCAGCCCACCTCCTCCCCCAGAGGAGCTCTGTCTACAGTGTGTCCTGCTGTCCTCGTGGTGGGGGGTGGGGGGTGAGCAGCTGGGACAGACGCACATCACGTCACTTATGGGGAGTGGGGCTGTGAGGCAGAGCGGGCAGAATGTTCTGGATGCCGCGTGAACAGGTGCGCCAGCCGCCAGCACGCTGTCGGGTTGCACTGGGCCTGCACTCGCTTTCCTGTAAGCCTCAGGTTCAGGTCCGGGCCGCAGCGCCTCTCCTGCCCTCTCCTACCCACTCCTCGGCAGGGAGACAAGAGAAAGCCTACGGACTGAGGTGGAGACAGGTCCAGAGCCGAAGCTTTGTCCTGGCTCAGCCCAAACTGTAGGAAGCTCCAGCAATCACTACTCTGGGAAGGGCAGGAAATGAGCCATGTCCTCACCCAGCAGCTTTTGTTCAGAAAACTGGGTGACTTCATAGCATGATCATGTATGTGTGGAATTAGGCCCAGGACCAAAAGTGGCTCCTAGAAGCTTTTTTTTTTATTTTAGTACTGGAGATCGAACTCAGGACCTTGTGCTTGTGAGGTAGCTGCTGCACCACGAGGTACATCCCCGGCCCCCAAAGCTTTTTTTCCTTTGGGGACCAGGGATTTAGCTTAGTGGTTCTGCCGCCTGCCTCGAAAGCACAAGGACCCAAGTTCGATCCCTGGTACCAAAAAAAAAAAAGCTTTTTTTTAAAGCTTATTTCAGTAATTTTTGTCTCAAGATCAACTAATGTTTAAAAGTTGGCTAAAGCTGGGCATGGTGGTGCATGCCTGTAATCTCAGCACTGGGGAGCCTGAGGCAGGAGGAGCACCAAGAGTTCAAGGCCAGCCTGAACTACATAGTGAGACTCTGTCTTAAAAAAAAAAAGTTGACTAGAAACTTGAGAATACCCAAACATGAAAACCTAACAGTCTCCTGTTCTCTCCAGAGTCCTTCTAAATTGCTAAGCCACCCTAGCTGGGCTCAAACCTGGGACCCTCCTGCCTCAGCCTCTGGAGTAGCTGGAATTATAAGCATGCCCACATCGCCTGGCAGAGTCTCTCTTCATGTTGCCTATTAGTGCCCTGCTTTTCCAGACTACAGGACCAAAGAGCACACAGCGGGCACCTTTGGTTAGGAAAGGTACTGCAGCCTAAGGAAGCTGCTGTGTTCCATGGCCTCGGGGATCAGGTCTTCGAGGCTCCGGAGATGGATTCCTTAAACCGTGACCACATTTTCCTAACAACAAAAATTCACCCTGGTGCCTGTGGACCTTACTTGGTACCAGGTTCCTAGTGATGCCCAACATGCAGCAAGCAACTCGATTCAACTGTTGGAAGGAAAGTGCCTTTCTGAGGTGAAAACCTGGCCAGCCAGGAGCAGCACACGAAGCTGCAGCCTGTAAGCTGAGGAACAATGACCACACAGCCATCCTTCCATTCCTACTGGAGGGAGAGAACTGTTAGAAATTTCTGAGCAAAATACTGATATAGCCAATGACTTCCCTTATGGTTTGTTTGTTTTTTTGTTTTTGGTACCGGGGATCGAACTCGGGACCTTGCGCTTGCTCAGCAGGCGCCAGAACCACTGAGCTAAATCCCCAGCGACTTCCCTTATGGTTATGCCACCTAAATTTTAGTTCCAGCTAAGCTGGTGAAATGTGGGAAGAACAATTTGAAAATTAATTCTAATTTGAAGCTAAGCAAATCCAGGATTAGTACAAGCCCAACATTTTCAGTATTGAACCATCTCTCATGCCAGGTGCTTTCAAAGTTAGCAAGGATCTAACGGGGTGTGGTGGCACACACCTGCATCCCAGCACTGAGGGAGGCAGAGGCAGGAGGAGACAGAAGGGCCAGAAGGGCAAGTTCTGTATGCACAACTGAGCATGACGCTGTCACAAAAACAGACTTGGAGATCAATGGAACAGAGGAGAGGATACGGAGAAAACTTACATCCAGCAATTTAATCTCTGATAAAGCGACCAAAAGCACATTGGAAGAAAGAGAAACTCTTTAACAAGTGGTACTGGGAGAACTGGCTGTCTCCACACGCAAGGTGGAGCCTAGGCCCAGTCATCTCACCACACACTGAACTCAAAAGAAAATGGATCAAAGGTCTAAACATTAAAACAGAAATAAAACGGGCTGGGGATTTAGCTCAGTGGTTTCATCGCCTGTTGCACAAGCGCAAGGACCCGAGTTCGATCCCCAGTACCAAAAAAAAACCACAAAAAAACCCCAGAAATAAAACAGGTAAAACTCATGAAGACAAAGGTTTAGGCAAGGACTTTTTGAGCAGAATCCCAACACCACAAGAAACAGTACCAAGAATCAGCAAATTTGGGGTCACATCAAATTAAAAAGGTTCTGCACAGCAAAGGAAACAAAGAGCAGAGTAAAGAGACAACCTTAGGGCTGGGGATTTAGCTCAGTGGCTCCAGTGCCTGCCTTGTAAGCGCAAGGTCCCGAATCCGATCCCCGGTACCAAAAAAAAAAAAGAGAGAGAGAGAGACAACCTTTCAGGCTGTAGATTTAGCTCGGTGGTGCCACTGCCTGTCTCGAAAGCACAAGGTACTGAGTTCAATCCCAGGTACCAAAAACAAAGAGAGACAACCCTCTATTTCCCACAGAATGGGAAATAATTTTTGCCAACTACTCCTCCAACAGAGGACTAATATCTAGAATATATAAAGAACTCAAAAAGAATCAGACCCCCCAATTAAAAGCCCCAATTGAGAATGGGCAAGTGAAATGAACACTCTTCTCAGAGGAAGTACAAATGGCTGATAAATACATGAAAAATGTTCAGTATCGCTGGCATTTGAGAAATGCCAATTATTATAAAACTACACTGAGATTCCATCTTACCCCAGAAAGAAGGGCCATCATCAAGAAATCAAATAACAAGTGATGGCAAGCCTGTGGGGAAAAGGAACCCTTCTAAACTGATGGTGGGAGTGTAAACTTGTACAACCACTACGGAAATCAGTCTGGAGACTCCTCAAAAAAACTAAAACTAGAAATTCCATGTGACACAGCTCTTCCCCATCTAGGTATCTTCCCTAAAGACATCATACCACACTGATACATGCGCACCCATGTTTATAGCAGCACAATTCATAACAGCTAAATCTTGGAAGCAGCCTACATATCCATCAACAGATAACTGGATAAAGAAAATGTGATATTTACACACCATGGAGCACTACTCTGCCACGAAGGATGACAAACTTGAGACATTTGCAGGAAAATGGATGCACCTTCAGACCATCATGTTAAATGAAATAAAAGACACACAGGTCAAATATCACATGGTTTCTCTTACATGAGAAACCGAAATTATAAAGAGCAAAATAAGAAGTAGATAACAGGAAGCAGGGAGACAGATTTTTCTCAAATGGGAAGGGGATCAAGCGGTGAAGGGCTAGGCAGGGGAGGGAAGGGGATGAAAAAGGAAGGAATATGTGTTAAGAACATGCACCAACTCCACATAAGGAATGTAAGCATTTCGCACCACAAAAATGCACTGATAAAACATTCAGCCCTGGAGTGTCCCTGAGGCCTATCAGCAGAACCACAAAACAAAACAAAAAAATTAACAAGGACCCTAAGAAGTAAGACGTCGAACTGTTAAACAGGTTTCACCCTTCCTGAGACTGAGTTTGAGCAGAGCCTGCAGCCTTCGACCCAGCCCCTCAGAGGCCAAGGCACAGGACTGATGGGCAGCAGCCTGGGCCACACAGCGAGACTGGCTCACAACAAGACAAGAAGACTGCGTTGGGAAAGTGGTAGCGATGCAAATTATTGATCATTTATACTAGAAAAAAATTCAAGTTAAATTCACTCTTCCATTTACCTGCTCTTCCATTAGCGCTGCAAAAGCCGAGCCCTTCCGGACGAGGGCAGCCCTTCCCTGGCCCGGCAAACAAGCCCTTCGCCTCTGCCTCCCTCCCTTCAGGTGCGGGTGCGCAGCCCAACCTGCTGCTTAGCTTCAGCCAGCTCCGCCCACCTGTTGTCCAAGTCCATCGGCTCAGGCTCAGGGCCTTCCCACGTGTTTTTGTTTTTTTGAACTCACCGAGTTCAATCTCCAGTGCTGCCAAAGTAAAAATTCAAAAGTGCTAGTGAGGACACAAATACAGTCCTCCGATGTCCAAACCAGTTCCTCGCTAAGTAGAAAAGACAAAAGCAACGACCTTTGCTGGAGCGATTATCCTTCCCTCCTTGTTACACATCTGAGACTACCGAGTAGCTCTGGGCTGGAAGGCTGTGTGCCAGCCCTCCCCACATTCCCGTCGCCTCATGAAGAGGCCGCGTCTTCAACCCCAAGGCCTGCGCCTGCTTGCTAACACTTGACACAGGGCCTCCTCTGTACTTCGTTGAATACAAAAATTTTTGGTTTTCTCTGGAGCTGGGGGTCAAAGCCAGGGGCATGCTACCACTACACTACACCCTAGCTCTTTTTAGTTCTTCAAACAGGGTCTTGCCCAGGCTGGCCTCTACCTTGTGATCCTTCTGTCACAGCCTCCCCAGTAACTGAGACTACAGGCATGTGCCACCACATTTGGCTCAAATTTTTTTTCAATCATTGTTTTTGGTTTTGGGTTGGGTTTTTTTGAGACAGCATCTCACTGTGTTCAGGCTGGCCTAGAACTCGGGGTGATCCTCCTGCCTCAGCCTCCTGAATGCTAGGATCAGGGGTGTGTGCCACCATTGTTTTCTAGAATATAAAATCTCATGCTATTTTTTCCTTTTTAGGTGCTGGGAATTGAACATAGGGACTCAAATATGGTAGGCATACTCTACACTGAGCTATACCCACAGGCTTTTATATTTTTTTCTTAAAATCATCTTTTTATAATGATTCCAAGTATTTCTATCCACTTATAGATAAACAAAAGAAAAGCCCAACAAAACTGTTTAAAAGTTTTGTATTGCGTCCTACAAACTGTCTTCATATACAAGTGCAAAAGGGAAAAACTCCCTTTTTCCCAAACATCACAGTAGGCAGGCCCCATTTTTGCTCATACATCACAAAGTTAAAACAAATGTCCCCTTCTGAATTCTGAACAGCTAATTCTAGACACTAGCTTTTCCATGTTTGGCTTTGGTGTTTAGTCTAGGCTGGCCTGGAACTCCTGATCCTCCTGCCTCAGCCTCCGAGGAGCGAGGATTGCAGGCGTGGACCCCTAGGCCCAGCTTGGTTTTTTTAATAATCTTGTCTTACACATCCAGTATGGACACGAATAGTTCCAGTGCCTTTCAACTCCTTCCTGAATGTCTCTCTTTGAAGTTCCAGGTCTTAATTAATTTGAATGCCCTCAGACTGGATAAAGTGGATTAGAGCTCATAAATTGCCTACGCTCAGAATAAAGCTGTGACTTACACGTTGTACCCTGACACCGTCTAGCAGTCCTCCTCAGCACCATCCAAGAGACTGGTTCATCCAAGGGGCAAACACGTGACAGAGACTGCCCCAAAGTCCCTGCCTGGTGGCTTCTATACGCAGTGCACGTTCACTTCTTACAGACCCTTCGGGCTGGCAATGTCCTCCGCTGCCTTGATGACCTTCGAGAATTATACAGTGACACTTCCTCGCTGGGTGCTAATGGCAATTCCCTAGGTCATCGGTAATGAGAAGCTGAGGCGCTGAACGTGAAAGGCCTGAACCAGTTTACACGAGGTGCAATATCACAGTGGAGCCGTGCTGCGTTTCTTTTCTGCCTCCCGTTCCCCGTACTGTGGTTCCTGAGACCCACAGACTCAGCTCGTGGCTCTCACTTCTGGATGGGTTGAGCACCCGAAACAGGGCTGATCCACTACAGAGTGTCTCAGGGTTTCACAAGGGACCACTGCTCAGAGCTAAAAATGTTCTATCGGTCACTTTTCTTTACATCTGGACCCTAGACCACTGATCTATAAAAACCCCACAATAACCCTGTCCTCCTGCCTTTAATAGCAGTGGAGAAGAGCAACTTGGGCCGGGGTCTTTTCCAGGGGTGCCACAGCAGGTTGCCTGAGAGTCGAGAGGAGATGAAGCCGCTCCAGTGACACTGCTACTCCAGGGGAGGTGCCGCCCTCGCCCTTCGGCGAGCACAGGCGTAGATCGCAGAGCGCTCGCAACCGAGTTAAAGCTGTTCCTTCCTAGGACTACAGTTTTGCAACACGCACACACAGCCAAGCGGTTTTCTCTTAGTCTGAACTTTGTCAAGGCCACGCAACCCTGAGGTGAACGCTGTAAGGTCCTTCGCAGGCAATCTGCAGGTTACAAACTACACGTGGACATTAAAGCTTCCAGACTGACCCAATGAACTGAAAAGCCACAGGCTTTTTTTTTGGTTTTTTGAGACAGGGTCTCACCATGTTCTTCAGGCTGGCCTTGAACTCGAGGCCACCCTGCTGCCTCAGCCTCCCCAATGCTGAGATTACAGATGCACGCCACCTGGCCACGTGCTCCCTTGGAACCCTGAGCCTAACAACTCTGGAGGTCAAGGAGGCACATCCATGACATATTCAAGCTCCTGGTGTCTCCTCTGTACGGAAGATGCAGCCGGCCAAACACGGGCCCTAAAAAGCTCTTGCCAGGGCTAACTCCTCTGAGCACAGAGAGCGAGCACGGGGGAGCAGTCTGCACCGAGTGTGGGTCCTTGCGGACACAGGCCTGCTCACGGCACTGGCTCTCCCAGCTTAGGATTCAGACACGGGTCAGCAAGCCAGTAACCGCTCCCAAGCATTTGCCTTTGAAGGGAAAGAAAGGCAAATCCTTAAAAAGTCTCCAGGGGAGAGCGTGACTTCGGCTCTCACCCGCCTGGGCAAGTGTGCGTTTCTCAGCAAAGCAGGCTCCTCCCACTCACACCTTGCAAGTCCCGCTCCTGCTCCTGCTCCAGTCTGCAACAGGAGCCAGCTCCTCAGCTGTCTGGGTGCTGGTCTTTCTAGCACTGAGTTCTCGTGTCTCCAGGAAGGGCATGCGGGAAGCAGGACCAGGCCCTGCCCTGGCGGTCCCAGGAAATGAGGCGGAGGCGGACAGGGCCCCGCTGTGCACTTGCTCACACACACACACAGGGCCACACACTCTCCTGTGCGAACGACTCCCGTGGATTAATATCAGCAACGTGACCCCAACAGTGGCAGATCAAGTCCTAATGTGACAACTGCAAAGCAGACAGCGCTCTGCTGGTTAATCAGAATCAACTAAGAAATGATACTTTAAACACCACATCACTGGAACCCCGAGGAGCCGCATCCCCCTCATCAGGTACTTTTAGAATAATGGTCATTAGCAGGAGAAAGAGCAGGCACCAGTCACTACTGCAGGTTATGGAGGGCGCTCGGAGCAAGCTCTGCAGCACACAGGGAAGCGCCCGCCTCCTCAAGTCACTGAATCCTTCTTCTTCCGGAATGGGGACTTCAGCCTCTTCCAGACACTGCTTCTGGGTTTAGATTTTTTCTCCATGGCCAGTACTCCCTCCTTTTCTTTCCTACGGATTTCTCGGACAAGTGCATGGAAAACATCATCAATGTAGTAGCGGTATGCAGCAGAAGTCTCAAAAAAGGGACAGCTGAATTCTCGGGCCAGAGCCAGCCCTTCTTCCTTGGTGACCTTTAAAACAACAAACATGACCAAATTTATAGCGGAAAAGTGGGAAACAATTACAACTGTTAAAAAACCAAGGGGCTGCCTCAGCAGGAAGACAGCTCAACTCTCCAAGTGTACAAGCACAGGGCTCCATAATACAGGGAGGCCCTACTTCATGACTTCTAAGCTTGCTTCCACCTTCAATATGCATTTTTTTTTTTTTGGGAGACTAAAAAAAGCTGTGACTATGCAGTTCAGGCTGGTCTTGAACTCATGGCACTCCTCCTGCCTCAGCCTCCCAAGTGCTGGGATTACAGGTGTCCACCACCATACCAGTCCTTCTATATGCAATTTTTTCTTCATGCTTTTTTTTTTGTTTGGTACCGGGGATCGAACTCAGGTCCTTAGCTTGCAAGGCAGGCGGTGGAACTACTGAGCTAAATCCCCGGCCCTTCATGCTTTTTATTTTAAGAAAGAAATGGGGCCAGGGATTTAGCTCAGTAGTTCCACCGCCTGCCTTGCAAGCTAAGGACCTGAGTTCGATCCCCGGTACCAAAAAAAAAAAAAAACAAAAACAAGAAAGAAGAGCCAAGCGTGGTAGTCCACGTCTGTATTCCTAGCACTCAGGAGGCTGTGGCAGGAGGATTGCAGTGAATTTGAGGCCAGCCTGAACTACATAGCAAGACCCTGTCTCAAAAAAAAAGAAAAAAAGAAAAAAAAAAAAAGGAGAACACAGGGGAAAGAGATATATACTGAAACTACAACACTGAAAACTTTTAGAAAACTAAAAGTTGATGTAGCCAATTACTTCAGTTATTTATTTAGTTTTGGTACCAGGGATCGAACTCGGGACCTTGCACTCATGAGGCAGGTATGGTGCCCCTGAGCTAAATCCCCGGCCCAGCACAATTTCATTTTTGTTTTGCAGTACTGGGGGTTAAATCAGGGCCTTCTGCATGCTAAGCAAGTGTCCTACTGCTGAGCTATATTCCCAGTCCTTTTGAATTATATTTTATGACAGGATTTTGCTAAATTGTCCAGGTTGGCCTTGAACTTGTAATCCTCCTGCCTCAGCCTCTCAAATAACTGGGATTACAAGCATGTGCCACCATCCTCCCAGCTCAAACACAAAATTTTAGTCATTGCTAACTTGAAGGGTTCACTTATTCTAAAATCATCTGCATCTTCTCTTGTCTCCTCTTCCTGGGTTCATAGCCCTCACCACAGGAGGGGCCCTATTAAATTTCTCTCCGAAGTCATCTGGTTATAATCCAGCGGATTCTGTCCTGTCAACTGATTCCTAAAGTCCAGATTTCAACCTTAATAATAGGAAACAAATACATATATGACAAATTTCAGGGTTGATTTTTCTATTTGAAGGCAAAGGAATCTGTAGCAAAAATCATTCACCCTACAGATTCCAGTGTTTTCTTTTTCTCACCTGTCTTAGCTGTTTCAAGTCAGACTTGTTTCCCACGAGAACCACAGGCGTGTCATCCGTGCGCCGAACGCGGTAAATAAGCTGTTTCAACTCGCGAACTTCATGGAAACTCCGGCGATCCGTGATAGAGTAGCAGATGATGAACCCTTCTCCAGCCCTCATGTACTGATCCCGCATGGCTGTGAACTCTGCCTAGAGGAACACGGGGGTCAGTATCGTACAGAGGCCGCCTGGAGCTACACAGACCAGCCACTTGGCTCAAGTGAGAGAAGAGGTGCGCTGGTTACCTGCTATCCTGAGCAGAGCGCACAGAAAAGTAAAGAGACATACTACTGACCTCTGTGTGACCTCCCCTGCCCTAACTCACAGTATCTGGGGATTTAATACCTGTCCAGCTGTATCCAAGATGTCCAGATTGGCAGGCTCATCATCAATACGGATCCGGATTTTATAAGCATCTTCTACAGGAGAAAGGAAAGCTGTACTGTTAACACACACACAGGAAGAAATATCTATTTTAGGAGGATCACAAGTTTGAACCCAGCATGGGCAACCTAAGGAGACCTTGTCTCAAAAAGAGAGAATTAGGGCTGGGGATTTAGCTCAGTGGTTCCACCACCTGCCTTGAAAGCACAGGGTCCTGAGTTTGATCCCCAGTACCAAAAAAAAAAAAAAAAAAAAACACACAAAGAGAGAGAGAAAGGGAATTAGCCAGGCATGGTGGCGAACTAGCACTCAGGAGGCTGAGGCAGGAGGATTACCCTGAATTGGAGGCCAGCCTGAACTACATAGCCAGATGCTGTCTCAACACTCCCCAAAATAAATAAATAATCCCTTGAGTTCAATCCCTTGTATCACACTCACCCCCTCAAAAAGAATCATCTTTTGAAGATGATTCCACTCAACTTCTTTCAAGTGTCCAAATTTCCTCAGGAACCCTGATAAATCCACTGAAAGATGTAAGCTGGGCCAGGGATTTAGCTCAGTGGTTCTGCCACCTGCCCTGCAAGAGCAAGGACCCGAGTTTGATCCCCAGTACCAAAAAAAACCGAAAGATGTAAATTGGGTGTTCAACTCAGGTATTATTTTTTCCATACCGGTGGTAATACAGCTTACTCATAGATTAAATTAACTATAATTCTATGCTACAAAGGTTTCTGAGACTGGCTGAGTTGGTTCACACCTATAGTCCCAGCCCTCAGAGGCTGAGGCAGGAGGACTGCTGAGAGTTCAAGGCCAGCCTGGGCTACATAGCAAGACCCTGTCTCAAAACAAAAACAAAAAAACCCCAGAAGGTCTTCAAATTAGAGTTAGATAAGAGATAGGACATAACCCAAGGCTGCTTCATTCAAAAGTCTGTGCACTTGATTATTATATACTATGGATCCTATTCATTTTAATACTACAGAAAAAGGAAAAAACCATAGTTTATATTTTAAAAATAATCCATATTGTCATAATTTCTCCCTTATAAAAGCAAATTTCTTTTCTGCATATATTATTATTATTATTTTAAGAAAGAAAGAGTTTCACTGTGTTGCTCAGGCTGGTCCCAACCTCCTGGGCTCAAAGATCTTCCTGCCTCAACCTCTCTAGTAGCTAGAATTACAATATGTGCCACTATGCCTGGCTTCTTTTATATGTATTATTATCATAAACCTATAAAATATAGAAAAGTAAAAAGGAAGAGAAATTCATTCAATATTTTTATTACTCAAAACCAACTGGCACTTATATCCCAATGAACTTCCTGATAACCATTTTTATAAATCCTTGCTTTCTAACTCCTCTTCAAAGATGAAGAGCCCAAATGTTTCTTTTCTTTTTTATTTTTTCTTTACACTAAGTTATATCCCCAACCCCTCTCCCAGGGAGAGGGGATCGAACTCAGGACCTTGCACTTGAAGGCAGGCACGGTGCCACTGAGCTACATCCCAGGCCCCCTTCCCAGCCCTGTTTAAAAAGAACATTTTTATTTTGAGATAGGGTCTCAGTAATCACTACCCATCCTCCCGCCTCAACCTCCCAGAGTCCCAGGATTACAGGTGTGTACCACCACACCCAGCTAAACCAAGTTTCTTAAACTATAAGTAATCATCTACTAGGGTTAATGAGTCGTGAAATCAACTTAATGGGCTGAGACCAACATTAAAATTAAAAACCAAAAACCTAGGGCCTGGGATTTAGCTCAGTGGTTTCGCCGCCTCCTGCACAAGCGCAAGGACCTGAGTTCGATCTCTGGTACCAAAAAAAAAAAAACTACCAAAAACCTAAACAAAATAGAAAATATGAGTGGGTACCACAGGTACTAAGGGAAATATAGTTTCATATTTTAGTTTCAGTGCAAACATATGTGCTAATAAAGAAGTATACCTAGACACACACACTTTTATGCTTGTATCTGCACTGGCTATATGCAGACTTTTCCCTCTTAGAGCTTGTAGCCAAAGTTTAAAACAAAAGATTCTAAACCGTCAACTCCATCACAGCGGTCACCTTGTTTCTGCCTGCCACTGTCCCCCAGGTCCTACCACAGTGCATGGCACATAGCAGCAGCTAGGAGCCACAGGATTTACTGTGGAATATGATAACACTGTCAGGGAGCTGACAACACTGAGGGGAGACAGGCAGATTTAAAAACTACCTCGTGTGAAGGCCAGGGCTTTAGCTCAGTGGTACCGAACCTGCCTCAAAAGTGCAAGGTCCTGAGTTCAATCCCCAGTACGGGCGGGGGCGCACGACTACCTCATGAAGCTGGGCCTGGTGCCACACACCTGTAGCCCCAGCATTCCGGAGGCTGAGACAGGAAGATTACTACAAGTTTGAGCCCAGGCTGGGCTACATAGTGAGTTCGAGGCCAGCCTGAACTACTGTACATAAGAAAGATCCTGTCTCAAAAAAAACCCTAAAAAGTTAAAAAACAAAAACCTACCTCATGGGGCTGGGGTGTAGCGCAGTGATAGGGTGCCTGCCTATGGTATGCAAGGTCTTGGGCTTGATCCCCAGCACAGAAAAGAAGAAGGGAAAAAAGAAGAAAAGAAAAATAAAAAGTACCCAACACATGAGAAAACTAAAAAGTACCTATTATATGGAACAAATATAAGAGTTTTTCTTTGAAGGAGATGTTTCTGGAAT
Source organism: Heterocephalus glaber (assembly GCF_000247695.1). Next base: position 1,283,003 of record NW_004624885.1, read on the forward strand.
TTTTAAGTAAACAATCCTAACCCCTGAAGGTTTTTTTTTTTGCGGTGCTAGGAATGGAACCCAAGCCCTCACACGTGCTAGGCAAGCTCTCTGTGTGGGGCTACATCCTCAGACCTCTAAACTGATTTTATTCCTAATTCTACACCCACAGGACAATATTCTAAATCCGATATACCAGGGCTTGGGTGTCACCCAGTGCCACAGTGCATAGCTGGCACACATAAGGCCCTGGGTCAGGTCCTTAGCACCCCCGGCCTGCCCCCAATCCACAGAAGCATCTACCCCATACGACGATACACCCAAAGCTGTGCTGCGGCGGACACCGTGGCTCTGCGAATGCGGAGCACCAGGGGCCTGGCCCAGGGCAGGGGAAATGCTTCCCACCGCCGGTGCGGAGGCAGACGCCACCGTGAAATGACACCAGGAGGGCAGACTTTGTGCCGCCCCGCCCGGGCTTTCGCACACGGATGTAACCCCTCAAAATCCAACCCACTTCCTGTTGCTTTAGGGATGACAGCCATGTCTCAGTCTGTGTAGAGAACGGCAATTAAGAAAATAAAAAGGTAAACCAAACAAAGTGACTTTTTAACTCTACTGGCACTGTGACAAAACAAAGTTAAAGACACGGAAGAAGACATCACTGTACAGAGAACTCCAGGTGTAAGGAAGGAAGTGAAAGGTTCCAGTGCAGGCTCCCAGACCCCGCAGGCACGCCTAGTTTTTAGGGGTGCAGTAGGCTGGCTCTACTTGTTTTTCTGCTTCCTTTTGTGAAAGTTCAAACCAGCTGACTCATTCTTAAGAGTCAGTCCCAAGTCAGAGCCTTAGAGAAGTCACAGCAAAAAGGCTTCCTTGGCAGCATGGACGTCTCCCCATGGTCTGACATTAGTCCGCCGGCCCAAGTATACAAAGAAAGTTGTCCTAGTTATGCCCAGCTCGCAACAGAAATAAAGGCACCTAGATTCGTAGAGTTAAGTTCGGAAAAAAGGAAACACTCAATTGCTTATCAACTTCTATGGTAACATTGTTTCTAAACAAATCTGAATTAGATGGCAAAGAGGAGAGAGGCTTTTAACAACTGGCATCCACCCGGCAGCTTCTCAGAAAGCAAGTTTAGGAAGCCACCCGAGGGTCTGACTTACCAATGGTGGGATCGTGGTCTTCTGGGAATCGATGGCTGATGAACTGCATGGTCATAGCTTCAAAACAAGAAACGAAAGTTAAGCCAGGCGTGTGGCACAGGCCTATAATCCCAGCACTCAGCAGGCGGAGGCAGGAGGATCGCCTCGAGTTCGAGGCCAGCCTGGGCTACATAGCGAGACCCTGTCTCAAAAAACAAACAAAAACCCAAAAGAACAGTCACCTACCGCTCTTGCCCACGCCGCCGGCGCCCAGCATCACCAGTTTGTACTCGCGGGACAGCGCGGCCGGGCAGCTGCAACCGCCGCCCCCAGGCCGAGCTCCAGCGTCCATGGCGCGCGGCCGCCCGAGCAGGAAGCGCCTGGGAGCAGAGCGGCCGGCGGCGAGGAGCGAGGCCCAGGAGCCCCGCCGCCGCCGCCCGGGACCCAGGTCGCAGGGGAGCGACTGACTTGGATGGCCCCGGGCGGGCCGCGCCGAGCGAGCGGGAAGATGGCGCCGCCCGCGCCCCGTTGGGAGGCCCAGGCCCCGCCCCGCCCCGCCCCGGTTCCGAGCAGCTGGGGCCTCCCCATCGCGACACGCGCCCGCCAAGGACCGCGATCTCTGCTCGCCACTCCGCTCGGGCTGTGAAAACGGGCAAGGGCAGAAGGGGCGACTCCCGCGCCCGGCGCGGCGCTGCTCAGAGTGGAAAGCGCCCACTCCCGACGCCGTCTCCGGCTCGGCTTGTGAACCGATTCGACCTCGAAGAGCGACGCTATTACCCGAGGCAGAGCTCGGGGAGCCCAGAACCTGAACGCGCACAGGAGAAAGTACAGAGAGGTCTGCTCTTTGAAGCACCGCTCTGGCAGAAAGGAAAAGCCCAGAACTCCCAGAGGCCTTAATTAGAGGCAGTCGCTGGGCAGCGTCCGGCACCGGGACTCCACACTGGACACTTCCGGGCCACTGCTGCCCGCTGCTCTTCATCAGTTTCCCCCTAATCCCCTGAAATAAAGGTGGGCAGCGATACGAAATGGAACATATCTAGGACGATCGTTACAATTTTCCCCTGGACTTTAAGATTATACTTTGCGGAGTTACGAACTCATGGAAGTAAATGCAAACTGTGAGTCTGTATACATTAGGAGGTGGGCTGTAACTGCATTACAGCTGTGAGTCAAAAAGAAAAACAATTTCTGTTGTTTTTTGAGGCAGGGTCTTGCTATGTAGGCCAGGTTGGCGCTGAAATCACTGTGACCCTCCTGCCCCAGCAGCGAAGGGCTGGGACCACATTGCAGCTGTTTTTGTGATGGATGGGTTGTGGAAGAAAAAGAACACAGAAACCACAAGCAGAATATTTATACATTTATTTATATTGAAATTATGGTCTAATTATTTACAACATATAGGAAACCAGAGAATTAGGGTTGTACAAAGCCAGCCTGCAAAGTATTCAAATGTGCAAAAATGACAGTTCAGAATCTCAAACTACTCCTGGCTCAGCAGACTAGCTCCTCCACTTTCACACATCAGTATCTGATACAAAAAAGTTCTTTTGGCAAAACCTGTAATGCCAAGAAAAAAGAAGCTGCAGTTCAGTCGCTAAGTGCACCGTCCCATCGGGTGCAGTCAAGTCTCTTGTAGCTGCACCAGCCCTGGGAGAGACAGACCGCTGTTTCACGTGTGATGAGAGATCAGCTTTTAGCCAAGCAGCGGTCTCTGACCCAGCCGGAGGCACGGAGCTTAGAAGGGCAACAAGAACAGCCACAGCTGTCTGAACAAGTGCGCCTCGCCTGAGGGCACCAGCTTCACATCATCCCAATAAAAAGACACTTACAATGAAAGGTAATTTCCTTTTCCTATTCAGGGTCCATCTGTATCCAATATTTTTAAATTAATAAAACAGTATTTTTCAAAACAAAGAATCCAAACTGAAATAGGGATGAGGATCTCTGAGAATTAAATATTGAAAGTAAAAGACAATTTTAAAACTATTTCCCCACTACTGAATAGTAAGGCTTTGTTTGTACCCAGTGAATATCAAAACTGACCCAACAGTAGTAAAATACAAATAAATCTTTATGTCAGGTTTGTGGCTATGCATGTGGAAAAGGCTGGACCTTTCAAATGTACATGGGAATCATCCTACTGGAATGCATCGTCTGACAAACACATTTCACCAACTGTTAGAAAAGCTCTGAGACAAATTTGTGACCTTAAGTAAATTTTAACAGAAGTTAATGTCACTGCAGAAATAAGAATGTTTTTAAAAAGGAATGGAATCCCTTTAAGAAAAGGGACACTGCATTTCTAACTTCTGCAAGGTCCACGATGGCTCCCAGGCACAGGCCTCAAGTCTTGTTAAATCAAATGCATGCATTATTGCTAAAAGTCTCTGAGGTCAAAACTCCGTTCCACTGCTTCCTACGGGGCCATCCAGAATGGCATCTGTTGCTTAGCTCGTGGCTGTGATGACGGGTACTGATAGCCCAAACTCCAGCCCTGTGGAAAGCTACTTGCATTTTTATGACCTCCATGCTCCTCCTCTTCATCAGATGAATCTGCAGCATAAGCCACTAAGCCAAATCCCTTCTCTGTAGTTTTCATCTTCTTGGCGGGATAATCTAGAATAGAAAAAAAAACAAAACCCCAGCCCCATTCCCCACCAAGGGAAAAAAAAAAAAGATAATACCATAAATTCGTTAATAAAAAAAAAGATGTTAATTGTAAGTAGTTAGTTGGACACCATTTTGAGGTCACAGGGTCATGGTCACCCAAAAATGTTGAAGATCACACGAAAAACAGCACCAGCATCAGCAAATGTGAATCCACCAGAACCATGTAAGAAAACAGAGAAAGAAAAAAGAAACACACACACAAAAAAAAAAAAAAAAGAAAAGAAAAGAAAAAAAGGAAAGTTAGCAAATGAGTCTCTGGGGGCTGACAATTCACCTTTTAAAGAGTTAAAAAGAAAAGAAGTCAAGAAAAGAAAAAAATTGTATTTTCTTCTCATTTTTATTATGACTATAGGCAAAGAACAAAACTGACCCCATGCACCTCCAAAGGATTTAGGGTTCTGGGATTCTAGAACCTCAGCTATAGGGGCTATGGCTCAGCTCCCAGTACAAGGAAAAACCCATCTTTACCAAGTCTGTAGCCCATGGCCTTCTGGGATTCAGACAACACTGACCACAGAATTTTGAAATGACCTACCATTCATTAGTATCTCCTAGGATTTGTATGTCACTGATGCTATGTGTAACAAACAAGTCAACTGACTCTTCTAGACACACGGTGGTAGAAAATAAAAGCCTCATAAATTTTAAGAAGAAAGTATTCTCATTAGCCAGTAGATTGCAGAGGTTGGACTAAACACCTGAATGATCATCATGTTAGAAAACCAATGGTTTAAGATCAGTCCTACTCAGTCACAACCTGCTCGCCCAGCTCCACCTTACTCACCATGGCTCCCAGGCAAGGTCCCAGACCCATTCCTTTCATCAGACTCTGTTTTTATTCCAGTCACTGGAAAGGCTGGTGGAGGCATCAACTGCCTGTTAAAAGAAAATAAATATTTCTGTCAAACTCAAATTTTTCACTTATCCAGTAGATAAGAGAAGTCCAATAAGGTCTGCAGATAACCCTTTGCTCACTTCCCCCACCCTCCAGTCTTCAAACCACTATTAGTCTAACATTAGAAAGCCTGTCTGTGGAGAAAAGCCACAGCAAACACCGAATGAACTGCTGTTCTCAATCTAGGAGAGGAGACTTCGAGCTCTGGATGTTCTCCCCAGCAAGTGTCTCCACCCATGGCATGCTGTGTTCCTAAAGCAGTAAAAATGCCCAATTGTGTCACATTTCTGATCCTGCCCACTCTCAGGAAAATGGCTAAGAAGATGGGCCAGGGATTTTAGCTCAGTGGTGCCGCTGCCTGCCTTGCAAGCTCAAAGTCCTGAGTTCAATCCCCAGTACCAAAAGAAAAAAAGTTAGAAGGAAAATGGCTAAGATCACACAGTAAAAGTACAGAGGTACCTCAGTGCACAAACTGAATTCTTTCCACAATTCTGGTTGCAAACCAGATCAAATTTTGTGGTTAGGCTCAATGTTGACCGTATGGGGAAATTTGATACGGTTTTTGTCCAGGAACCAAAATCGTGGAAGGAAATCTGTGAGCCGAGGTAGCACTGTAGGTGCAGATTCTCAGCGATTGAGTACTGCAGCATTCACAGCTGGACATGCTCCACTCCGTGAAAGACGTGCCATCACATTTTCCATTACCGCTTCAGTTATAACAGGAACTTCTTTGATTCAAATGCTGTCACTTCAGAATACTGAAGCTTAAAGCAATGATCCAAAATCACACTAATGGTGCAAACACGAGGCATCTGAACACATTCCCAGAATTGTCCCTAGTAACTTACCTGTCCCTCTCTCGCTCTTTGCCTGAGGAACTTGCTGGCTTCGATCCTGCACCTTCGATCTCATTCTGACTGGAGAAGCCTGTACCTAAATTAGTCATATGAATGGGTCCATGCTATGAGCAGAAAAATACAGTAGCATTAGCAAATCTACAACTGCTGTATTGACTTCAGCTCCTTAATGTAACTGTCAAGTGTCTCATCTTTCTGACAAATTGCAATAAATTAAACTGCACTACATACTCTGGCACTGGCATTTAACTAGTCAAAGTAGATTTTTCTGTAAGACTCAGGCATGCTGTAATTCACTATCTTATGCTTTCAACTGACTGCCCTAACTCAATGGATTTCTAAAAGCCTAGTTATAAACTGTAAAAATGCTCTGGCTTAAAGAATGCCTCAAGGGTTCTGGCATGACATAAAGGTGCTTCTCCCGATAAAACTGCACCTACCACCTGAGGTGTCTGGGACTGAACCCATAGCCTTCCTTACACATGCTAGGCAAGGGCTGCACTAGAAAGCTACTGCTCCAGTCCTTATTCTTTCACCAAGTTCTTTTCTAGGGGAGGGAGCTGGGGAGTAGGAGGGTCTTAAAAAAAAATCATTCTCTTTTTTAAAAATAAGGGCCGGGGCCAGGGATTTAGCTCAGTAGTTTCACGCCTGCTGCGCAAGCGCAAGGACCCAACTTCGATCCCTGGTACCACACACACAAAAAAAAAGGGTGGGGGGGCACAAAGGGAATAGCAAATTGAAAGCCAAGTTTAAAATTGGCAGATTGATAGCTTCTGGTGAGATATGTAGGAGAGTAAGAAAAATCAGAGGCGTTCATGAGCCTACTGTATCAATATCGGGAAACACAGAACTCTATAGAGACCATTCCAGACATCAGTCATGAGACTTCTAATCACAGAGCTTTGTATTTTCTCATCACACTGATCCCAACCACAAAACCTACTCCAAAGAAATTAATTCCTCAAGAATAAAATCTTAACCTAAATGGATTCCAGAAAGCAGAAATCGTAGTACTAGGGCAGCTGATATGGATGTAAATGTATCTTTCTTTAAAGGGAGAACAGAGTAGGAGGGTAAGACAAGTAAAAGAAGGGTGTTTTATTTAACCTGATATCCAAGAAGTCCAGACTCCCGTTCATCTGGCAGCTCCTCTGTGAACCGCCTCTTCTGTGCCTGAGGCTGCGATGGGAGTGGTGGCTGAGGCTGGGGCTGGGGGCCAGCAGGCAAGGCAGCTTTGACAGGAGCAGCAGGAATAAAAGGACCACTCACTGGACTCTGGGACCAAACAAGCCAAAGAGAAAACGAAGTGTGAGGCTGTCCAACGAATGAGTAAGTAAACGACCAGAAGGTACGGTAATGAGTGTGTGTGTGTGTGTGTGTGTGTGTGTCTTTCACCTTCTGGTGCTTCAGCTCCCTCCTGTATAATCTGGCAACAACAGGGGCCGGAGGTTTAGCTCAGTCGTGCCAGCGCCTGCCTAGCAAGTGCAAGGTCCTCAGTTCGATCCCAGGTTCCGCAAAAAAAAAAAAAGAAAGAAAGAAAGAAAATCTGGCAACAGCACTACCTAGCCTTCCAGCCTTCATCCTTGGCAAACAGCAAAGTGACAATCTACAGGTAGTTCTTTGACTTCCAAGGAAAAACCAGTTGTGCACTTGGGGTATTAAGAATAACATGAACAGGGTCAGGGATTTAGCTCAGTGGTGCTACCCTGAAAGCACAAAGACCCAAGTTTGATCCCCAGTACCAAAAACAAACAAACAAAACAACATGAACATTAACATAAGCACTCCAGCCACTTACTTAGCTCAGAAGCCTCTTATTTAAAGTCCTTTCATCAATGTGATTGGCTCTTTCTGTATTATACATGCTGTTAATGCTTGCGGCAGAGGCAATTTCATTTGCTACTTCCATGGTTACTGAGTTACCATATCAACAAGTCTGACTAATGTTTTTAAGAGATTGTTCCAAAAAGGAAACAGGGGCAACCAACAACAGTATATACTAGAGAAAAATTAGCACATTTAAAAAAAGATTATTACTAACAAACAACTTTTTTTTTGAGCCATGGTCTTCCTATATAAATAGTCTGCCTGGTCTCAAACTCAGCAATCCTTTTGCCTCCACCTCCAGAGTGCTGGGATTACAGATGTGTACCACCACACCCAGCCTCAAACATTTACTGACTGCTTGGATCATCTTAACCACTGCAATCCTTTGAGATTTTTATGATTATATCCATTTTATATGTAAGGAAATTCAAACCCTAAATAGGCTCAATTATATCCCAAGATTGCACAGCTCAGGTTCCACCGCCTGCCTCGCAAGCGGAAGGACCCGAGTTCGATCCCTGTACCAAAAAAAAACAAGATTGCACAGCTCAAAAAAGGAAAGCCTGATGAACCCTGGCAATAGAACAACCACCTCCCACTGACAAAGGGCTATAGCCCAAAGCTGAGAACTACAGATTTGTCTAAATATGAAAACAATTCGGATTAGGAACTATACACAGAATTTAGTTCATATGTCTCGTTTTTGTGGTACTAGGGACTGAACCAAAGACCTCTGCAGTGAGCTATGTCCCCAGGCCTTCTTCAATTTTTTAGGCAACTGCTAACTTGCCTAGTCTTGAACTTGCAATATGCCTACCTCAGTCTCCCAGAGTCTTGGGAATTCAGGTATGCGCCACTACATCTGTATGTTTCCCCCTCCCTGAGAGAGGGTCTCACTATGTAGTTCAGGCTGGTTTTAAACTATGTAGCTCAGGTTGACCAGAACTCTAATCCTCCTGCCTCAACCTCCTAAGTGCTGAGATTACAGCCGTGCGCCACCATGCCTGGCTCATATGCCCTTTGTGCTACAAACTGTGTAAACTTCAGTGCTCACAGCCCACAAGCAGTAAAGCTGGGCAATGGTTTGAGGCTGCAGTTTACTCTGGCATGGGTACACTATGAAAGGCCCACACAGAAGAGCCTACCATAAATCCATTACCATGGTGTCAAGTCTCCCTGATGTCTCCAAGTGTTACACATACGCCACTCAGATGAGTTAGACATCTACTCTTTTCTAAAATTCCACTCTTACCTAACTTAAACTTATCAGCCTTTGTAATCTTTTTTTTTTTTGAGACAAGGTCTCACTATGTAGTTCAGGCTGGTCTTGAACTCACTATGGAGCTCAGGCTGGGTCAGATTTGCGGTGAACCTCCTGCCTCAGCCTCCTGAGTGCTGGGATTACAGGTATGTACCATCATGCCCAACCCCAGCATTTATAATCTTTTTTTTTTTTGGTACAGGGATCCAACTCGGAACTTTACACGTTTGAGGCAGGCAGCCAGAACCACTGAGCTAAATCCCTGGCCCTGCATTTGTAATCTTTGCTTAACTTTTTTTTTTTTTGGTACCGGGGATCAAGCTCGGGTCCTTGTGCTTGCAAGGCAGGTGGCGGAACCAATGAGCTAAATCCCTGGCCCCAAGGAGATGAACTTTTTTTTGTTGTTGTTTGTTTTTTGGTACAGGGGATCGAACTTGGATCCTTCCACTTGCAAGGCAGGTGGCGGAACCACTGAGCTAAATCCCGGGCCCCTGCATTTGTAATCTTTAAGACTGGAAAGTTCATAAATCTCAGGCTAGAAACACCTGTTTATGCAATGTTTCTAACATCAAAACTGAAAACTCAGTTCCAAGCACTGAGAGGCATGCTACCAGCCAGCTCCTTTTCCCTGAAGACTACGTTAACACTGGAAAGCTAAGAGCAGGCAAACTATCCCCACAGTATGGCCAACAGGGATTCTGGCCTGCCACTCATTATTATAAGTAAAGTTCTAGTGGTTACAGCCATGCTCCCTTGTTTAAGCTTTGTCTATGGCTGCTTTTGTGGTATAACAGAATACAGCAGCTATGCAAGTCTATTTGACCCCCAAATCCTAAAATATTTACCATGAGGCCCTTAACAAAAGTCTGCCAAATACCCCCACTCCAGACAACTGATACCAAGAATTGTGAAAGTAACCGTAAACCTTACGATGATGTTTAAACATGTACACACTACAAAGTACTCAGGTAGGCTCATCATGCAAACACACAGATGGTAGAAAAAAAACAGCTCACATGACATGATTTATTATCTGGAATACCACTTGTCTCTAGTTTCCCCTAAATTCAATGACAGCATGTTGCAGACTGGCATCTTACCTGTCCAGTGCTAACTGGAGGTTGCACTTGTGTTATCGGGTATTGTGTTGGCACAGGTGGGACTCCAGTAGGTAATGCTGGCAAGACTCCAGGTGCCAATGAAACAGCTGGTGGCACTATGCTTGGTACTCCATAGGGAGGTTGAACTGGCTGCTGAGGAGGGGGAACAACAGGGTAACCAGACTGATAGCCATTGGATGGATAATATGGTGGTTGAGGAGGGACACTACTTATAGCAGAGGGTTGTGAATAGCCTGAGGGGGAAGAAAAAAAGTGTTTAATCAGCTGCAGCAGAATGAGACATTTTAGATGAATATTAAACTTACTATCTAGGGAAGAAAAACACTGAGGCACGAATGGCTTTCCAAATTAACCTAGGCTGAAGGGAACATTACTAGCAACCTGTCACAGTTACTCTAGTCTCACACCTAATATCACTAGCAAAATATTGTTAAACACTTCAAAACATACATACCTGGTAAGGGTACAGCAGTATTAATTTGATTCACAAATCTAGAGTATTCCGCATGAACCTAGGAAAGAGGGGAAAGCAAATTAACATAGGACAGTCTAAACTGACTATTTATAACTTAAGTGTTTTTTTGGTACCAGGGATCCAACTCAGGACCTTGCGCTGCAGGCGCAGTGCCACTGAGCTAAATCCCCAGCCCTATAATACAGTTTTATATTGTCTCTATATAAATATATATTATATAGCTTTGGGACCAAAACTATTAAAATATTTTCATTGAGGGCAAGGGATTTAGCTCAGTGGTGCCGCTGCCTGCCTCAAAAGCCCAAGGTCCTGAGTTTGATCCCTGGTACCAAAAAAGAAATATTTTCATTGAGCTGGGTGTCGGGACACACAACTATCATCCCAACTATCTGGGAGGCTGAAAAAGAAGTTTTTTTGGCTAACAAGCTCAAGGCCAGCCTGAACTATGGACCAAGACCCTGTCTCAAAAACAAAAACAAGAAAAAACCAAAACCAAAACCAAAAACAAGGCTGGCATGGTGGTGCATGCCTGTAATCCCAGCACCCGGGAGGCCAAAGCCACAAGTTGTTTTCTTTGTTTTGTTTTGGTTTGGTGTTTTTTGGTACTGGGGATCAAACTCGGGTCCTTGGGCTTGTGCAGCAGGTGGCGAAACCACTGAGCTAAATCCCCGGCCCCCAAGCCACAAGTTTAAGGCCAGCCTGGGCTACATAGTGAGACCATGTCTCAAAAAACAAACATATGTACCCAAAAAAACCCTCAAAGTTTTATTAAAAGGGGGGAGGCACATTTCCTGGGGATATAGCACCATGATAGAATGCTCCTAGTCAAATTTTCATTGATATCCTTGTCTAAAATTGAATAAGACAAACCTATAAACAACTAAGCCAAGTTCAGGAAATCAGGAACATGTACAATCCTAATATCCCCAAACTAAACTCAGTTCTGGGGTTCAACATCATTTAGAAAGCCACAGAAGTCTTGCAGTTAGGAAACTTCTAAATTGCTAGCACAACTAATGAAAACTTGTTCGTTTTTACTGGGGGATATGGTCTCTCAAGGAGCTCCTAATTTCTCCAATCTTATTTGAAGCATCTGACTAACCTGTAACTTCAAGTACTCATAAACAAAAAGATTACCAAGGAAATTATCTGATACAAGTGTTGGTAAATCTGGTAATATGCACAAAAGCAACCACTAGCTTCCCAAGAAGGTCCCTTTAAATACCAAAGAACACAAGGTTAGGGCCAGGGATTTAGCTCAGTGGCACTATGCCTGCCTCACAAGCGAAAGGTCCTGAGTTCAATCTCTGGTACGGGGTGTGTGTGTGGAGGGGGAATTATAAAAGAACACAAAGGTTGAACATAATTCAACCTGAAACCTGATTTTAAGTGCTATCAAAGAAGTCAGAACTTTTTTCTTTTTTTTTTTTTGCAGTGTTGAGGATGTAACTCAGAGCCTTCCCACTAAGCCATATCCACAACCTTTTTTTATTTTAAAATTTGAGAGTCTAAGTGGCTAACTTGCCCAGGCTGGGCTCAAACTTGTGACCTTCTAAACTCAGCCTCTTAAAAAACAGTACAAGGGGGCTGGGGATTTAGCCCAGTGGTTCCACTGCCTGCCTCGCAAGCCCAAGGACCCGAGTTCGATCCCCCGTACCAAAAAAAAAACAGTACGGGGAAGACAGCCACAAATCACTACACCCAGCTATGACTTGACTCTTAGTTATTTGTTTACAGAGTATAATGGAAGCTGAGTGTGGTGGCACACTAATCCCAGCATGCTGAGACAGGAGGATCTCCACTTTCCAGGCTAGACTGGACTACACAGTGAGTTCAAAGCCACCCTGAACTACACATCGAGACCCTGTCTCAAAAAAAAAAAAGGTACAGGGCTAGGGATTTAGCTCGGTAGTTGTCAGGAGCAATGCTATGTAACTTTGGGGAAAAACCATTTGATTAGGCCTAGTTCTCCTGCCTACAGGCCAGCTATGGCATTTGGAGACATAATTCCATTTTGGCCTCCAGTCACAACTGAGACCTCAGTGATGCTGTGATGCTCCAGGACAAGATTACACCAGCTGAAGACATCCTGGGAGGAACAAATCACCGGCATAGTTCCTCACTGATCCAGGAATTCTGCTCCTCTCCAGTCACCTATTACATGTACCACACTGGGTCTTTCGTCTTTGCTGCCCAGAGCAAAACTGATCAGGCCCAAAGCTCAGCTTCTTCTCAAACTCTCATTTTTTCTACCTTTCCTGTATAATAAGTCAATTTGCCTTGCGCTGCCGTGGCTCACAGGAGACTAGGACTCAATGCAGAGGTCCTAGTAACATCCCCTTTCCCTGTTCCCTACAAGTGGTGCCGCCGCCTGCCTCGCAAGCACAAGGTCCTGAGTTGGATCCCCGGTACCAAAAAAAAAAGGTACAAGGAAAACCAATTAAGCAAATATCCCAAAAACTTTGCTAATTTTTTGTTTTGGTTTTTTGAGACAGGGTCTCCCTATATAGTTCAGGCTGGCCTTGAACTCATTGTGTAGTTCTGGCTGGCCTCAAACTCCTAGGGATCCTCCTGCCTCAGCCTTATGAATGCTGGGATTACTGACACGTGCCACCATACGCAGTTGCTAAATGGTTTTAAACTGTCATAGCTCTGTTGTACTCTTTTTTGGGAACCGGAGATCAAACTCAGGATCTTGTGCCTTCGAGGCAGGCAGTGCTCTATTGTACTCTTTAGACAGACAAGCCAAAAAAGGCTAACACAACCACCCTTAAGAAGTATTCAAAGATCATCAAAGGGGCTAGAGGTAGAGCTGTGGTAGAGTGTGCTTAGCAAATGGGAGGCCCTGGGTTCAGTACTCAGCACTGAAAAAACATTCCAGAGAGAATCAACAATCTTATCAGGACCTTGATTTTAAACTCCTGGCTTTCTAAAGTGTCACAGAATAAAATTCTCTTGTTTAGTCCACCTAATTCATGACATTTTGGTATGGCAGCCCTACGAAGCTAATACAGGTAGATAAAACATACTCCAAAAGCAGCTCTTTTGAATGAGTATCAGAGAAATATAACCCGTTGGGGCTAAAAGTGGGGATATGTGTCTTAAGTCCTAAATGCATGCTTAATATATGTTAACAGCACACACACGCGCACGCACGCGCACACACACACGCACACCCACAACTCACTGTTTGCAAGAGATTCTCACAGAGCTTCTTGGCAGCAGCAAGGCCTTCTGATTTAGGATGGCTGAAAAAAATATGAATCAGGAATTCAAAGGAGAGAATAAAATAAACGGTAAAAAGTACTATATCCACTTTTCATGTGGGGTGTCTTTTTAGGTACTGGTGACTGAACCCAGGGTCCTTTGCACTGAGCTACATCCCAAGCCTTTTCATGTTTTATTTTGAGACAGGGTCTCACAAAGTGGCTAAATTATTCAGCCTGGGCTTGACCTTTCAATTTTCCTGTCTCAGCCTCCAGGGGTGCTGGAATTACAGGCATATGCCACCATACCCAACCTTCATGACGTTTTATATATTCACTGAAGCTCAAATCAAGGCCTCTGGAAATCATAAGGTTGGAACATAAACGACACTATATAAGCCTTTTAAGATGTAACTAAAAAACAAACGCTAAAAAAGGAAAAAAACAAAACAAAAAACAACAACAAAAAAAACTGGTGTGATGGTGCATGTCTAAAACCCCAGCACTCACAGGGTGAGCCAGGAGGATCACTGCAGTCTGAACTGAATACCGAGACCTTGTCTCACACACACACAAAAAAGGATGTTATTAGTACAATGTAATTACCACAAATATTTTATTGGTCTCTGGGTAATGACGCTTCTTGATATAAAAACATTTAAAGATTATAAAATACACTAATACAAGTTTTAATGTAAGCTATTTTGGGCTTTTCACAACTCATTTTATGATCACAAACTTGTACAAAACTTAATGACTTGAATACTAAAACACATAATTATGCTTCCTAATTCAGTTGTTTGTATCAATTACTTATAAAGTGCTTACTCCCAGTGTTTATGGAAATCTCTCACGCTGCTAAGGCAATTTACTCTTGCTCCTTCTGAATCATTCCAATCTGTACAGAATAATTAACCAGACTGAAATGCACTCCACCCCATCCATCCATACCTGATGTAAATATACATAGGTTCGAAAGCTTCTCGGCCGGATGCTGGCTCAATGCAGCCTGAACCTTTGCCCCGCAGAAAAACTTTGGCACCTGTTTCAATCTGAATGTGCTGCAAATACGAGCACCCAGGACCCTCCACCTTCTCCTTGACATTAAATGTGGGCACAGCATGCTCTAGACCCACAAATAATTTATCTTGAACATAATGCATCTATAAGAAGAAAAGAACACATCGGATATAAGAGTACAAAATTAAATCCTAATCTTATAGAAAATTATTACACAAAATATGTTAACCCTTCAGATACTTCAGATCACTTCTAGAAGTACCCTTATAATTTCTAGGAGAAACTACCAAAGAGCATAATTTAAATAGGAACTCCAGGAATGTGTGGCTCAGAGATAAAGCCCCTGAATAGCACTCTGACATACAGAAGCCCTGCATGTTTATATATGTACCTAACCTACAAGATAAACACCTTGTTCTGCTGAGCAAAACACATTCACAAGGCAAGCTAGGATCCAATATTCAGAAAGCACACTCTCTCAATCCAGAACTACAGCAAAGACAGTGCTGTAGGCCTGGAGTAGAATGTTGGGTAGTACAGTCAGCCCCATGGCTCTCCAATTTGGGCTGCTCTCTCCGACCCGGTTCTCTAGGAGGAGTGTATCAGCAAAGTCTTGCTTCATCAGACTCCACCTTCTTGATCCTCCAGTGGCCACCAAGTCTACAAATACAAAGTAAACCACCCTCCTCACACTGTGCTAGGTGCACACCCTTTGACCTAGCCATCTCTTTGCTGTATTCAATCAGAATGAGGACATGTTCGTTATATCTTGAAAACCTAGAGTCTATAGACACCTCAGACTGGAATCTCAGTATTATACTTCTTCATCTGGACTATTTATTTAACATGAATCATTCTGACAGGAATAATGATCCCTGGCCAAGACATACCCCTGACTGGAAGGGGGGCTTCTGGCTAACCGCTGGAGACAGCTGCGTAATGGGTGCTGGCTGGTGATAGACAGTGACTGTTGCACCATTAAAAGTTGGACTCGTCCCTGTCGCAGCCTTTACTACCCCATTGGTGATAATTTCTTTGATCCGGTTTACAGCTCCTAGGGAAAAAAACACAGACAGTAAGAGACTACCAAAGAAACGAAAGAACCGATAATAGGCCAGCCAGGTATGGTGGCTCATGCCTGTGATTCCAGCACTCTAGAAGGCTGAGGCAGAAGGACTTCAGGGCCAGGGATTTAGCTCAATGGTTTTGCCACCTGCTGTGCAAGTGCAGAGACCCGAGTTCGATCTCTGGCACCAAACAAACAAACAAACAAACAAAAAAACCTAACATTGCTCTGGCTGGGGATTTAGCTCAGTGGTTCCGGTCCCTGGCTCGAAAGCGCAAGGTCCCGAGTTTGATTCCCAGTACCAAAAAAAAAAAAAAGTCTCAGAAGGACTTCAAGTTTGAACTCAACCTAGGCAACTTGAAAAGATCCTGTCTCAAAATTTAAAAAAACAGAAAGAGCTAAGGATATAGCTCGGTGCAAAGGTCCTGGATTCAATACTTAGTACTACCAGAAAACACACATACACACACCTAGTACGCACCCACGCACAGAAGCCAGTGTTGAATTACTCAAGCATTAACCCACTGTTTAGGTTCTCCAGACATGTGGCTTCCCAATTCTCTAAACCCCATACACAGTGTATGTAATTCACAAACAAGAGCAGCCACCAGACAAGTGTTACACATTGCTCGTACTTTGCCCTTCACAAAGGGTTATGTAAGCAAAAACATTACTTACTGTCCACCAATTCTCGTGTCTGGCCTTGCACATGAAGATATAATGGACGATCCCTATAAAGGGAAATACAAAAGGCTGAATCCTGATTGGTCAAAACCAAAGGAGATAAATGGCTCAACAAATCTAAATAGTTTCCAGGTTTAAAAAAAATAATAAAAAACTAAAAAAGAATTTTCACTAGCTATTTTCTAATAAAAGTTTTATAGGTGGGGAACATATTTTTCCTGTTGTTAAAAGTTAACTACCCACATAGGGTTAAATCTGTTCACGTGGGCTCATTAGTGTTATTCCATCAGTGGAAATAACCTAAGGTTCAAGAACAGGATGCAGGGTTGGGCCAGGGATCTAGCTCACTGGTTTCGCCGCCTGCTGCGCAAGCGCAAGGACCCGAGTTCGATCTCCAGTACCAAAAAAAAAAGAACAGGATGCAGTTCTGTAATCCCAGCTACTGAGAAGCTAAGGGAGGAAAACTTCAAGTCCAAGGCCAGGGTGGGCAACTCAGCTGCGATGTGGTTCACTGGTAAGCACCCCAGGCTCCATTCCCAGCACTGCAAACAAAGCGCAGAATTCCTTTTGTGGCTAATAGCTTACAGGCAAATGTGGCCCTGGGTGATGCAAAATAATGGAGAAGGAGTGATGTGGGGGCTGGGGATGTAACTCAGTGGCACAGCGCTTGACTAGTATAGGCGAGGTCCTGGGTTAAAGTCCCAGTAACAACAACAGAGTGATGGTGACATAGAAGCTTTCTCAAAGGCCTACATTAACTGAGAAGACTCTGGATTCTAAAGGTAAAGATAGTTTAGATTTAGATAACAGTGAAGAACATGGTTAATAACCACATACAATTATAAAAAGTTGTAAACTAACAAACAAAAACAACTGATAGGTCTCCCACCACCTCAGCAGCTATTATGTATAGTAGCTGCCCTCTTCCTATAGTGCCTTGGCCCCTCCCCTGTGTGATGTCATGCCAAGATGGTTGCTCCCACCAAAGAATAAACCCTTCTTCCCAGCATGCCCCTGTTCCCACCTAGAAAGTAACCTAATACTCGCTCACCTCCTACCACCTAGTGACATCACTGGCTCCTCCATTCCCTAAGTCACTACCTCACTCAACCCCACCTCAGCTCCTACAAACCCCACCCCAGTCTCTATAAAAGACTCTCCCTGGCCCAGCCATATAGCTTTGGCTCTCCTTTGTTCAGAGACAGCCCGGCAGATCTATTCCCCTAATAAAGGCTTGTTGTGGCCTGGTCTGGTCTTGGTCTTCGGCCCTTTTACCTGACAATGACTAAGGTCAAAACAGCAGCTACCACATATACAAATTTAAAATAAAACTTTTGGTTTGCTGCTGGAAGTAAACTTTGCCTTCTAACTATATTTAGTTTAAACTGATGTTAATTTCCTGCTGGGAGTGTAGCTTCATGTACAGCGTGTGCTTAGCATGTGAAAGGCCCTGTGTTACATTACCAAGCACAAACATCAACAACATAAAGTTTCATTTTCTGAGTACAACTGATGGTAAAGAGAAGCTAAAACATTAAATCATGGAATGAAAGAAACTAAACAGATTAACCAGATTACCAATAGCCAACGATCATCACTGAGGCAATAAAATAAATTTTCTTCTTAAAAAAAAAAGGGGGGGTGTAGGGATTTAGCTCAGTGGTTTCGCCACCTGCTGCGCAAGCACAAGGACTGAGTTTGATCCCCAGTACCAAAAAAAAGGGAGAGGGCTGGAGGTACTTCAATGGTAGGCCTGTACTCAGCATGGGTGAGGTGCTGGGTTCAATCCCCACCAGGGGATGAAGGTTGGTTTACAACAAAAAATGAGCCCATTTGTGGGGCAAACTATTTCTACAGCATAAAAGTTTAGAAGTACATGTATTAAATATTAACCATTATCTTTTTCTATGTTTTCTTTTTTTTTGGTATAGGGGATGGAACTTGGGTCCTTGCGCTTGTGGGCCAGGCAGTGGAAACACTGAGCTAAATCCCCGCCCTCTATGTTTTCTTATAACTTGTTTCCTTAAAAAAAAAAAACAAAAAAAACTGTGAAATAAAAATAGAACACTGGGGGGGGGGGGGGGGGAGGTTTTAGCTCAGTGGTTCTGCCACCTGCCCCGCAAGCACAAGGACCTGACTTCAATCCCCAGTACAAAAAAAAAAAGAAACCCTGGGAATGGTGACACATGCCTATAATCCTACTACTTTCAGAGGTTGAGGCAGGAAGATCACAAAGTTTGAGCCCAGCCCACGCAAGCTGGCAAGATCTAGAAAGGAGGGAAAAGGAGAGGTGAGGGGAAGGGAGGAGGGGCAGACAGAGCTCAGTGCAAAGGGTTCCAGCCCAATTCCAACCCCACGGTGATGGGAAAATAAGTAGATGCCAGTATTTCTTATACTCAAGATTCCCCAAATTCTGCCATAATACACACGTGCACACACATACACACACACACACATACGGCCCCCCTCAAGCTACTAACCAAACATACTACACATACGGAAATGTGTTTTCAGAACAGAAGGTAATACGAGCCCTAAGCTAGCCAGTCCCCAAGCCGGAGGGTAGGCATACACACCCTGGTCCCACTTTAGCCTTCTCTTCTGTTGTCATGAACCTCCCTCGGGTGGACACAGCAGCCCCACTAAGTCGGCTGATCTACAAGGAAAATTTTTATGGAAAAGATGATGTATAATTATCAAAGGATCACAGGACACCCCATAAATGCAAACATTAAGCCCAACTCTGATTTAGGTCTATGACCCAAACTCACTGAAATGTGCTTCTAGTTGTGCTAGGAGATGTCTGGGTCTGATCCCTCCCCTCCCCAGAGACCCGCTCCATACCTCGTCCTGAGTTTGTCCTCGGGTCAACAAGTTCCTGCACGTCAGAGGCACATCATTGATTTCTACTTCAGCTACCACCAGGTCATCCTTGCTTTTGTTGCTAGTTAGGCCTTTTCCAGGGGCTTGAAGCTACAAAAAGAGAAATTAAAGTTTAGGGGCCAGGGATTTACCTCAGTGGTTTCGCTGCCTGCTGCACAAGCGCAAGGGCCCGAGTTCGATCCCCGGTACCAAAAAAAAAAAAAAACAATAAGTTAATTCACCAGAAGGCCACCATCAGATTCTCTGTACCCCTGGCCGTGTGTGTGTGCGTGTGTGTGTGTGTCTCTGTCTGTGCGTGGTCACATCATTAGAGAAACTGTATCAATTAGAAGTTGCATTTTCTAAAAGGAAAATTAAAAGGCCAAGTTATGATGTTTTATAGCCCAACTGACTGGCTGTGCACGTAGTAAAATAAGGAAAGCAGACAGAACGCACACAGTCCACAGACCTCACACATGCAACCAGAAACTGCCTTTGTACAAACCCTGTGGTCACCACATCCAACCCAACTAATCCATCCTTGCAATGGTTTCAAAACCCCTGAAATTACAGCTAATCAATTGTTCCTTTCCTCTTTATTATGGAAGAAGAAAGAGAATGGATGAAAAGCTAGTCAGATCCTACAGCCTGAACTGGTTCCAATTTAAATTACAAACAACTCCAAATAGCTGAACTTGAGTAGTATCTGAGGAAATGTTACTGAGACTGCATTCCTGCAACCAATGTCTACCAAATCTCCTCAAGCAAGGTAAAACATCGTTTACTTCAAGCATTACAGTTTTTAAACTGTGGAAGCAAAACTAAATACAAACTCAACAGTATCACTTAAGCTTTACTCAGCCCCTTATAGTACTTACTTACATATTTTGTCAGGCAGGCGCCAGAACCACTGAGCTAAAAATCCCTGGCCCTTTACTTACGTATTTTATCTTGTTGAATCTTTACAACCACCGTTAAAGGTTTACATCAACACTGTCCAACAGAACTTTCTATAATAATGAAGTGTTCTTGAGCCAGGCATGGCAGCACACACCTGTAATCCCAGCATTCAGGAGGCTGAAGCAGAAGGACCGCTGCAAGTTTGAGGCCAGCCTAGGCTATATAGTGAGTTCAAGGCCAGCCTGAACTACATAGTGAGACCCTGTCTCAAAAGTGTTCTGTATCTAAGCAGTCCAAATGGTTTGTCATTAGCCATCAGTCTTTTCAAAGCCCTTGAAATGCAGCTAGTGTGACTGAAGAAATGAATTTTCACTATATTCTATTCAACTTTACATACTCACATGTGGCTGGAAACTACTGCACCAGACAGTGCAGGTACATACTACAGAGGAGAAACCGGAGATTCAGAATGTCAAAAACCATGTAACCAGTTACTGTGGATTACAGGTGTCGAACAGATACTGTGACTCTCAATACAGTTTTTATATACTCTGATGCCTTCTACTGAGTTCAAGTATCATTTGAAAGATTATTTTTTAGGGAAACAAACATGAACATAAATAATTAACACCAGTACTATGAATATGGATAGTCAGGCCAGGCATGGTGGTGCATAACTATTAATCCCAAGTACTTGGGAGGCTGAAGCAGAAGAATCACAAGTTCAAGGCCAGCCTGACCAAAGACTATTCAGGTAGTACTCCACCTTTGCCAATGCGTTATTTTTCTACATGGGCCTTAGCGATGGGCAACCAATTCATAAGATCTTTGCAAACCATAAAAAATATAATCAATATTGCTTTTTTTTGTTGTTGTTGTTGTTTTGGTACCGAGTATCAAACTCGGGTCCTTGCGCTTGCGAGGCAGGTGACAGAACCACTGAGCTAAATCCCTGGCCCCAATATTGCATTTTTATTCACTCAAAGTTCTCACTAACTCTGCAGAATTTCAGTAAACATCCAGAGAGATTATGGCTTATTGATAGATATCCCACAGAAGTAAATGGAAGGTCACTAAGCACTGCATTTTCTGTGTTTGACTGTGTAATCTTTTAGTTATTTTTATTGGTATGTATTTGCAGTATGTAATGATTACATTCATTGTCGGGAGCTGGTACATGTACGTAACACATCTTCATTCTTTTTATCGCTCCTTCTCCTTCTCCAACTCCCAGTTAAACACTGAATTTTCAAATATTACTTCTTCAGAAGTATTACAAGAAGCAAATTAAGCCAAATAATTCTTTTCAAACGGTATTACAGTGTAACAAACTACACAGGAACACAATTCTAGGTTTTTGGGCAAAAACTAAATACTAATTTGTGTGGTAACTTTATTTATTTATTTATTTATTTATTTATTTATTTATTGTACCAGTGATCGAACTCAGGTCCTTCGTGCTTGCGAGGCTTATGTGGTAACTTTAAAGTCATTGCACCCTTGGACAAATTATATCTATGAGTCTAATTTTCCTTATGACAAAAAACTTTCCCCCTTGTTG
This sequence comes from Heterocephalus glaber, assembly GCF_000247695.1. Next base: position 1,304,526 of record NW_004624885.1, read on the forward strand.
CAAAGAATTTTTTTAATTTACAAGGCATGCAATACTAATAGCCACCACTGTTATAGTAAGTCTTGCATTCCAGGTCAAAGGCTTCAGTCAGACCTCTTCTAATTGTAAGGTTCTAGTTATATAGGCAATTTTTATAAAATAACCAATGTCAGGGCCGGGGATTTAGCTCAGTGGTTCCGGAGCCTGCCTTGAAAGCACAAGGTCCCAAGTTCAATCCCCAGTACCCCCCAAAATTAAAATAACCAATGTCTTCACTATTTGTATGAAAGCAACAAAATCAGCCAAATATAAATTGTACCACCATTTTAGTTCATGTTTAATTCCATTTAGTCATTAACTACCTATATTCTAATTAAAGGTGACAGTTTAAAGCTCGAGTTAGCAGAGTGGTTTTTTTTGTTTGTTTGTTTTCGTTTTTTTAATTACTGGGAATTGAACCCAGGACCTTTGCTCTGAACTCTTCCCAGGGCCTCCTTTTAAAATTGGAGACAAAGTCTGGCTAGTTGCCCAGGCTGGGCTCCAACTTGCAATCCTCCTGCCTCAGCCTCCCACAGTGCTTGGATTACAGGGCTGTGACACCACGCCTTGAATGTTTTTGTTTTTAATCTCAGGGAAAAAACCCACATATATCCAAACATCACTGTGCTTTCAATGATTAGATGGATAGACCTGAAACTCAACTAAGTGCACAAGGACAAAATAAGCTATTTGGTTCATGAATGTGAGGAGTCCAGTAAAAACTGCCTCATAAAAACGTATGACAAAATACCACCTGAAATACTCCAAAACTAAATGATCTTTAAATTACTGTACCCGTTTGCTCCTTCAACACAAAAGACTCTGAGATTACTGGATTACAAAGAGCCTGCCGAAACTGCAATTAGCTGGGCCTCCTCGAATACCTTCTCAGCAGCGTTCTGGGTTGGTTTCAGCTTCCCTTTGGCCATGAGCATGGCATTGATCTTGGCAGCCACGGCGGCAGCGGCATCCAAGGCTCCCGAGGGAGCAGCCGCGGCGGCCCCGGGGCTTCCCCCGCTGCTGGTGACCTCTGCACCCGCGGCGGCTGGAGGGAGAAAGAGAAGAGGGGCGGGAGCTGGCTGGTCCCATTTGCTGCGGCGCCTACAGATAGGAAAAGGAAAATTTTTGACCGTAAAGTCCCATTTATGTAATGCTGCCCTTACTGGCCCTGGCATCCCTTTCTCCCAGGTCGTGTTCCACGCCCATCGCCTGCCAGGTATAAAATGTCCACCTCTCGGTAACCAAGCCCATCTCCGCAGATGCCCGCTCTTCCAACCCTCTCCCCGCATCCACTTCCTTTCTCCTTCACCTGTAACCAAACCCTGCCCCCGACGTGGCAAGCCCTCGCGTTAGCCTTCTCCTTGGCTCGCCCTTGTAAACTGCCCGTTCTCTCCGCCCCGATCCTGCCGGCCCTCCTCGGGCCCAAGGCCTGCGCGCTGCTTCTCGAGACGCGCCCTTCCGGCAAGCACTTCCCACACAAGGGCCCCGCCGCTTCCCCAGTCCCTCCGCCTCTCCCGGGCCTTCACGCTGGCTACGAAGCCTGCGCCCGCGAAGCTTTACCCGGCAGCTCCAGGATGTGTCGCGCTCCCCGCGGACATGGCGACCGGCTCCACTCAACCACCCGCCAACTACCCCGCTACCGCCTTGCCGTCACTTCCGCCCCGACTCCCTGACGCACAGCCTCTTCCGGTCGTGAGGCAGCGCGGTTCCGGCGAGAATGCCGATTCCGATTGGACACTCGGCGATTTAAAGGCGCTCGGCATTTCCAAGGCCCGGTAGAGTGTGACTTTCCGGTTTGCGCCTTTCCGTTAAGGAAAACTGCTGCTTTGTCTAATTTAAAAGTGGACTCGGGAAGCAAGAAGAATTCATCTTTGTTGTGGGAAGCTGGACGAGTAGAAGACAATGCGCATGATTCAGGGAATAAACAGGCTTCTCCCCAAATTCATCTTCATTTGTGTGGAGTCCCAGCTTCGGGCTGGGGAGAAAGTCTTCCTGTGGCTTTTGCATACCTCATGTTTGAGCTACCTATTTAGGAAAGGGAAATGTTTCGTTCCAGTGGTCAATCGAAGAATTCTGGTTTTGCTGGGCATGGTGGCATAGGCCTGTAATCCCAGCATGTGGGAGGCTGAGGCAGGAGGATTGCTGTGAGATCAAGGCCAGCCTAGGCTACATAGCGAGTTCAAGGCCAATCTGAACTACATAGAGACCTACATGGACTACATGAACTACATGGAGACCCTGTCTCCAAAAACCAAAAACAAAAAGCTGGTTTGGTTTTGTTTTTTCCATTTCTGTGTGCCTGGCACACAGAAGATATAATTACTGTATATAAATATGAATAATATGCAGGTCTTGCTTTTCTGCTACCTCTCTTTATAGTACGTGGCCAAATGTATGATAACCAAAAATCAAAGAAGACAAATTACTCAATTTTGTGGGGCATTTGAGAAATGGAAGCTGAACAAGCCAACTGAGGCCTGGCAAGGTGGAGCTAGGCATAGATTATGAGACACCAGGTTCTGGGAGGTGAGAATTTACTGCTGGGCTGGGTGAAATGTGGGGACCAGCTAATCAAAGGTCTTGAATACTGAGGACCTTGACTATGGAAGTCAGAGGTTTTCAACATTTGGGATATTTTGAAAATGCAAGGACTCTTAAGATCAAACAAAGTAGAACACTTTTTCAAGGATTTTATATTCCAATAGATTTTTTTTTTGGTACCAGGGATCGAACTCCAGACCTTGCGCTTGCAAGGCAGGCAGCGGAACCACTGAGCTAAATCCCCCGCCCTAGATTGTTTTTTAAAATTCTGAGACAAGGTCTCATTAAGTCATCCAGGCTGGGTTTGAACTTGTGATTCTCCTGCCTCAGCCTCCCAGAAAGCCAGGATCACAGGCCTGTGCCATGATGCTCAGCTAACTTTTACTTTTATGGATTATACTTCTGATGCTGTATCTAAGAAATCTTTGCCTAACTCAAGGCCATAAAATTATATATATATAAAATATATATGTAATATTTATAATACAATGTAACATATAAATCTCTACTACGGGTCAGGGATTTAGCTCAGTGGCGCTGTACCTGCCTTGCAAGTGCAAGGTCTTGATTTCAATTCCCTGTACCAAAAAAAAAAAAATCTCCAGACAGGCTGTCAATGTCTCCCTGACAACCATTTCGATTTCCCTCCAAAGCCTGGAGCCCCCAAGGGCAGGGCCTGGAGCTCCTGACGCTCAAGAAGGCCAGGGGATGATGGGCGGAAGAAACACCTGCGGGGCTTATGAGGTACAGAAGAGTCACTTTCCGGGAGTCAAAACCACTATCGAAGTCCTGTCTGTGCCATCCTCCGCAGGTAACCTCCAAAAGTCATTTTCACTGCATCTCAAGAAGCCGAATCAGACGACCTCACAGATGCCTTCCGTCTCTATTATTTTCTGCGAGGAAGGCAAGCGTATTTTATCTCTCTCCCCAGCATCTAGCACAGTGCCTGGCCCATAGTAAGGGCTAGAGAAAGAATGCTGTGATTAGTGAGTGAATGTATGACATACGAGAAAAAGGAGGTTCCAGATATGGCCAGCTGGTGGCATCACCTCTGTACATAAGCACAAGGGGCGGTTGATAGTCTCAGACCAAAGGAAAAGCTTTAGGGTAGAAATGCATAAAGGTTGGGAGAGGAAAAAAAAAAAAAGGAAATGATTGGAGGACCGGATATCTTAGAGACAGCAAAACCCTGGCATTGCAGCTTCTTTTCCTGAAGCCAAGGGAGGACCCATGGGAGCTGTTTTAACCGCCAGACTGGCAGGTGACTCTGGGTGGGCAGAAGGCAGGCGTGGCCCTGAGAGGAAGACGGACGGGCAGAGAGCCATGCAGGAGCAGTGTGCGCGGCTGGGCGGGGCCTGTGGTCCTCCGGAGGCTTGCGCGGGCGCGCCCCTCTGCTGCCCTTCCGCACCCCTCCCTGGCTCAGATGCCCCGACGGCTTGGCACCGGCCTGCGCCTCTCTCCCGTGGGTTTCTCACACAGCATCAAGCCGAGAACTGATGACTGTCCCCAAGGAACCTCAACTTCTTCAGAACCCTGAGAGAACGGAACCTCGGATATTAACCTGCTTGCCGAGCAGAGGACAAGGTGTCGACTGTAGCACTGGAATCCCTGAGGAAGGCCTCGCTCTTCTATCCACCCACTCCCCAGTTCTCTTCTCCGCATCGCAGCTCGAGAGCTAGTGAGGCTTGTCGCAACTGGGACACATCCACATCTCAGGGAGAAAGGGCGGGGTGTGGCCAGGGCATGTCGCAGGTCCAGAGCTCTGAAATGGGGCTCAGGGCCGGAGGACAAACTGCTGAGCCCCGGCCCTCAGACCAGGGTGGGAAAGGTGAGGCGGCAGTGAGAGTGGTGAGGGCGCACAGTGAGGAAGAACCCAGAGCAGGAGCAGAACTGAGGCCAAGCCCAAACTCTTGACATCTCAGGCCAGGGCTCCCAGTGGGGAGGGAACAGGAAGCGCTGACTTCCGCTCTCTCCTTTCCCTCCCTGTTCTCAGCCTCAAGGTCATTTGCTGCTGAGATGAATTCCAACCTGTGTTTTAGTTGGCACAGTTCCCTGGGCATGATGCCGATAGCTGCTCAGTGTCTTGCTTCCTTCCACTACAAACACCCCAGACTTCTTTGAAATAAGTCATTGCAAAGACAGAAACCGCTGTCTGGAGATGCGTTATGCACATGTACCGACTCCCCAGGATGAATATAATCATTATGTACTGCATACATGTACTAAGAGCAATTTATTAAACAGTGCTGTCTAGGGCCAGGGATTTAGCTCAGTGGTTCTGGTGCCCGCCTCGCAAGCGCAAGGTCCAAAGTTCAATCCCTGGTACCAAAAAAAAAAAAAAAAAAAAAGAAAGAAAGAAAGTGCTGTCTCGCATGTATTATTTCATCACAGCAATCCCTTGAAACAGACTTTTATCAGAATTTCTCACAGTTTAATTTTATTTTGGGGCTGGGGATCAAACCCCAGAGCCTAGCACATGCTAAACACTCTCTGTACTACTGAGTTACCACTCCAGTCCCTGACAAAAAACTTTGAGACTGGGTCTTGCTGTGCTGCCCAGGCTGTCCTTGAACTCCCAGACTCAAGTGACACCATTGCCCAGTCTTTGGAGCAGCTGGAACTGTGGCTGATGCCACCATACCCCTAAACCCTGAAGGTCTGGGCCAAGGAAACGGGAGCACTGTGACTCACCCAAGGCACGAGGCCAGGAGCGGCAGGTGTAGGACTCCAACCCTGTCAGGACTGCCCAGACCCTGGTCCTGGCTCCCTGCCTCTGTTCCGCAGCCCCACCCTGGGCCCAAGGGAGCACGTTCTGCACCCTGCTCCGAGTAGGGCGCTCTGGCTGGGCCATGGTCATCCGGGAGTTAGGCAGTACCAGGCTCTCGTCCTGGGGCAGAAGCTTAGGGCTGCCAGGCAGTGGGATGATAACTCCCCCTACTTCCTTTCTGCTGCCCAGAGCCTTTCTTAAACACACACACACACACACACACACACACACACACACGCACGCATGCACGCACGCACACACGAATTGCCTCAGCCCTGCTGTGTGGGCCCCGCCCCGCCCCCACCACTGATGGTGCCCAGCCCAGCCAGGAGGGGACAGGTGGGTCCCTCATCCACACCCCTCCCTCCAGATGAGGGCGTGAACCCGGGCTGTGCAGCCAGGGGCCCAGAGACGCACACGGCCCCAGAGCCTCCTGCCGAGAGCCTGCGGTGGCTCCTGCCCGTCTGGCAGGCACCTGCTGGACCCTCCACCCAGCACCACCAACCTCTGCTGCCCTGCGATGCCCACACCCAATATTTCAGCCGCGCTGCCCACGTTCTTTTGGGTCAACGCCTCTGGAGGAGGGGTGCTGAGTGCGGACGAAGCCACGCTGCCTGTGGAATTCTTCGCCCTGAGGGTCCTGGTGGCCCTGGCCTATGGGCTTGTTGGGGCTATCGGCTTGCTGGGGAACTTGGCTGTGCTGTGGGTGCTGGGTAATTTCGGTGCCCGGCGAGCCCCTGGCCCGCCCTCTGACACCTTTGTCTTCAGCCTGGCACTGGCAGACCTGGGGCTGGCGCTCACTTTGCCCTTCTGGGCAGCCGAGTCGGCGCTGGACTTCCACTGGCCTTTCGGAAGTGCCCTCTGCAAGACAGTCCTGACAGCCACCGTCCTCAACGTCTACGCCAGCATCTTCCTCATCACAGCACTGAGCGTTGCCCGGTACCGGCTGGTGGCCGTGGCTGCGGGGCCGCGCACCCACCTCTCGCTCTTCTGGGCCCGTGGGGCCACTTTGGCAGTGTGGGTGGCAGCGGCGCTGATGACGGTGCCCACGGCCATCTTCGGGGCGGAGGCTGAGGTGTGGGGCGTGCGCCTCTGCCTGCTGCGCTTCCCCAGCAGGTACTGGCAGGGAGCCTACCAGCTGCAGAGGGTGGTCCTCGCCTTCGTGCTGCCCTTGGCCATAATCACCACCAGCTACCTGCTGCTGGTGACCTTCCTGCGGAGGCGGCAACGCCGGCGGCAGGACAGCAGAGTGGTGGCTCGCTCCGTCCGTATCCTGGTGGCCTCCTTCTTCCTTTGCTGGTTCCCCAACCACGTGGTCACTCTCTGGGGTGTCCTGGTGAAGTGGGACCTGGTGCCCTGGAACAGAACTTTCTACACCATTCACACCTACGTCTTCCCTGTCACCACCTGCCTGGCACATAGCAACAGCTGCCTCAACCCGGTGCTGTACTGTCTGCTGCGGCGGGAGCCCCGCCAGGCTCTGGTGGACGCCTTCAGGGACCTGCGGTCCAGGCTGTGGCCCCAGGGCGTGGGCTGGCTGCAGCAGGTGGCCCTAAAGGAGGTAGGCAGCCCGTGAACAGCGAGCCCCCCCCGCCCCCCCGCCGGAGAGCTCATGTGCTTGCAGAAGTGCACAGGGGGTACCTGGCTGAAGGCCGAGGGCCTGCTCTCTCTTTCTAGGACCTGCCGGACACAGGATCCACACACCCTAGGGACAGCTGTCCTCCCAGCCAGGCCATGGAGTCCCACGGCAACTCTGCTCTCTGACCACCAACTCTGGGTGCGGGGAATTGGGGAGGCCAGGGCCCAGGTCGGGGCTGGGTGTGACAAAGCTTAAGTCTCTATTTGGAGGTGAAAAAGAAGAGGAACTGAGAATAAACATCTGGATTACCCACAAATTGTCTTGGTTTTTTAATTGTTTCATTTATTTTGAAATTTTTGAGACAGGGTCTCACTAAGTTGCTCCGTTGCCCAGGCTGGGCTGGAACGTGCAATCCTCCTGCCTCGGCCTCCCAGAGTGCTGGGGATACAGGTGTGTGCCAGCACAGCCAGCCCTTTTTCTCGATCTTTTATCCCAGTTCCAACTCTAGTTTAGTGTGGGGCAGTTTTTACCCCATCTTTGCCTTCTGCAAGAATTTCCAAGGTATCTCCCTTAGGGGGTCAAGGCTAACAGACTAGAGGTCCATGGCCATTTCTCTTTGTGTGTCCCCCACCCTCACCTCAAAACAGGTCCCTTCTCCTTGTCTAGTACCAAGACCCAAACTGCCCGCTTCCCTGGCCAGGTGCCTGATGCCAGCAGAGGCCTCCGTCTCAAAGGGTGTACCTACCCTGCTACAGGGCCTGGGGTGGGGTCTTGCTGGCATCCCCGGGACCTGCCGGACCAGTCTATCACACCTGGCACTGATTAGAAGAACCTGTGTTTCTCTTTATACGAGGAATTAAAGGGAGATAATGACAAGATAATGGCAAGTAGAAGAGGTGGGTGGGGAGGAGGGAGGTGAGAGATGCACAAAGGGCTTGGGGGGAAGCTGAAGTTGGCCACAGCGGTGGTGCTAGTCCCCCTCCCTGCAGAAAATGCTTAGCTCTGAGCACAGCATCACCTCGGCGTCGGAGCACCTGGTCTGCACCTGGAACCTTGGGCAGATGACTTTATCTCTCTATGCTGTAGTTGTCTCTTCTCTAAAATGGGCTGTTTGGCATTCGACAATACCTGAAGCATTTTCATACTGTTCTCACACTCCATGTAAAATGGAGGAGGAAGTAAGGGGGCAGCTGGGAGGCTCGGGGCGTGGGGAGCTGGAAGTTCTCCTTCGGAATGACTTCACTTTCTCTGCAGAATACTGCAAGTCTTACCGTGAGCTGCAGGGGTGTCCCTCCCTCAGCACCTCTGGAGGTGTATCTCCGGGGCAGGAGGCTCCCCTTTAATTCCCACGATCATTGTAACCTATCCGTGATAAGTCGCTGGAAGGGACTTTCAGCCAGGCATGGTGGTGTTCACCTGTAATTCCAGCAGTCTGGGAGGTTGAAGCAGGAGAATTACAGTTTGAACCTAGCCTGGGCAATTTAGCAACATCCTGTCTTAAAATAATTAAATGTGGGGCTATAACTCAGTGTGGAGGATCTGGGTTTAACCTCCAGGGCAGGGCCATAACAGGGTTAGGGAAGGAAGGGAGCGAGAAAAGGGGAGAGGGAGGGGAAATGCTTGGAGCTCCCACTTCCACTCCCCCCAGCTCTGGCCATCTGGTAACCCAGGATGACACTGGGCCCGCAAACCCCAAGAGCTACAGCGCCCCCTCTGGAAAGGAGGCCACGGTGCCTCCGGGTGCCCCCGCTAGTTAATTGGGTCGCTGAGAAGAGGTTCTGAAGAGCCACCCAATTCACGACGCATTAGGCAATGGGAAAGAGTTAATTAGCCTTAGGTATTTAATTTCCTCCTTTTGATAATGTTTAAACTGGTTCTAAAACTCCAGGTCTGTTCCCAGCAATTGAGGAAGGTGGAAAATCCTCCCCCACCTCCAGCAGCTCCTGGCTGGCTCCGGATATTGGCTCCTCTGGGGGCATCTCCGCTTTATGGGACCCGGAGGTAAATATTGACAGGAAGTACACAGGTCCGAGTTGGAGATGAGTGACTGGCGTAGACCTGCCTCCAGAGGGGGAGCGAGCGTGGAAGGGCGCAGGGCTTGGGGCCCCAGGGGCGGAAAGAGGTTCTGGTGCAAGCTGGGCCCTGGCTCCCTTGAGCACAAAGCCATGGAGCTTTGAACCTGCCGCAGAGACACAGGCTAAGACTGAGTTCTCAAGCAGGATTAGGGAGGGAACAGGGACAGAACGCCCAAAGGCAGAGGGAGGGCCTGGCTGCCAGGAGGCGGCACACAGGAGACCCTTTGGCGCCATCTTGGGGTCTGAAGACAGGAAGGGTTCGGCGAAGGGGCAAAGAACCAAAGCAGCGCTGCTCGCTGGGGAGATGTGGGCTTGTTCACACCCTCTGGGATCCGCCCCCAGGTTTCCCATCTGGATCCTGGACCCGAGGGATTGAGGAGGAACCCACACGCCCTTCTCTTGGTGGTCTTTGGGGCTAGCACCCCCCATTCCTACCAGGCCTCTACCTTGCAGGTGGGTCTTTGCTGGCCAACGTGGAGAGGAGCCGCTGAGCCCTGTGTGGTGTGACTGAAACGTGAAGCTCGGGTGCTTTCAGGCAGATGGGGCCCCGACTCTTCCTGGCTCGCCTACCCTAGCCCAGCAAGCCTTTTGCACCCACAGGTATAACGAGAACAATCCCTCCCACTCGAGATTCCCATGAAAGGTGAGGGCCCCATGCCCCCGCAAGGGAAGGTGCTGGCTGCTCCTTCTGCAATTTCAATTCCTCTTTTTAGCAGGGGTCGTGAGCCCCTTCCTTCTCTAAGGCTCCCAGACACAGCCTGAGACACTCCTGACCTCCGTCCCCAGGCAAGCACGGGGTTCTTGATCAGAAAGGAGAAGTGAAAGAATCCCAACCCGCCCCCCCGCCCCGCCCGCAGAACTGAAATCAGCTCTCTTGCAGAGGCAAAGAGCAAATGAGCAGCTCTCAGAGGGGTCACCCCAGGCTCTGACGCTGGGCCGCACCAGGGCAGGTGGGAGCTGATCTGAAAAGAAGTGACCAGAGGAGATGGTAACAGGAAGTGCACCACAGGGACCCTGGGGAGATGCGACTGCTGAGCACAGTATACAAATAAGATGACAAGTTTTCTGGACTGGAGTTTCGAACAGCCACTGGAGCAGAGTGCCACTTCATTTGGTCCTTGTTTGTAAATTTTTTTTTTTTTTGGTACTAGGGGTTGAACTCGGGACCTTGCCGCTTGCACAGCAGGTGCCAGAACCACTGACCTCAATCTCCAGCCCATTTGTGAATTTTTAGTACAAGATTCACAGTGGTTTCCTTTCCTAGTGCCATGGCTCTTCACTGAGGCAGACAGGCCTACGGAGCAAGAGGAACTGAGGTTGCTGCCCGGCTCTGTCACCATCGCCCTGGAAAGTGGCAGACATTACAAGACACCACCTCATAGGGTTTCAGGTCTTTAATTTTCCCTGCTTGGTTTTTCTTTTTCTTCTTCTTTTTTTTTTTTTTTTTGTTGTTTTGTTTTGTTTTTTTAAAACAATCAAATTGGCAGAAAAATGGCTGGAGTTGGTGGGTGCTGTCCATTGAAAAATCCCCCGAATTCACAATGAGGTTTCAAGTCATGGTCGCTGAGGTGGGCAGTGAGGCTAGGGTTCGTAGAGATTTCCCAACCCACCCTAGAACTTTCGGAATAGGAGCCCTATGAATGCAGGCGGTGGGAGAAATCAGTCTTCCCCCAGCCCTGACATTGAGATGTGGAGATAGAAGAGTGTGATCTCTAATTGCCTATGTCTTCTCTTAAAAATATAAAACACGTGCAGCTGGCTTTGGTACAAAAAAGAAAAGAAAACAACAAAACATTCTGGTCCCTGTGGGATTTTTCCCTCACCCTCAACAAACCATTGTAGCCACCCTGATCTCCACTCCATCCACCTGGGAGCAGGTCATCTCCCCGGGGTTCCTGGTGGATGCAGAGAAGGGGCCCAGCAAGAAGAGGGTGAGGGGCGTGGGGAGAAGGACACGGCTGCCCACAGCCCTCCGCACAGGGGCAGGAGTGTCCTGTGGCTGCAGTCTGTCAGAGGTGGGTGCTGCTGGGGACAGTCAGGAGTAGAACCCAGCGGCTGCTGGAGAGGCCTGAACGTACCCCAGTAGTGAGAAAGGACAAGGCCCCTGATCCCTATGGCTTGGTTCCCATGTCCCTGGTCCTTTAAATCTTCCTTCTCCCCCACAACTAATAAACAATAAATAAATAAATTTTCCTAAAGTAGAGGGAAGAAGGCATGACAAATTGGCATCTGTGGTGTAGCTTTTGGATGCCACCAGGGGGATTGTGACTTAAATCCCCCAGGTTCCTAAATGGCCCCAGGTATCCAAGGATCCCAAGAGCTGACAAGGACAATCAGCAGTTCTTTCGAATGTCCCCTTGTCACTGGCAGCTTGCAGTCCCCGACATTTGCCCCAGCAGTGACGTTCTTCACTGGGGCACAGCAGGGGCAAGGGCCCCTTAGCTCTCGGAAGCCAGCAGCTCCCCGTCGCGGCTCTCGGTCTCCTCAGGGATGTCCTGCATTCGGGTGAAGTCTGAGGGGGGCAGGGAAGCCAGTGCGTTAGTGCCTCCCTCAGGCACCTGCACCCCTACACTGACACCTCCCCGTCTGCAGGCTGAATGACTCCTGGGGAGAGAGGAAACCTCAGTCCACAGAGTCAGCAGTGCCCCCACATAAGTCCTTGGTACACTTTGGAAATACTGAGATACACGGGGATCAGTCACATACAGGACAGTTAAGATTCTAACATGGACTCACTGTAGCTTTTTGGTTATTTTGCATTTCCTGAACCCACTATTAGAGGTCTTACATTAATTTACTTTAAAAATTTTATTTCAGGGCCAGGGATTTAGCTCAGTGGTTCCGCAGCCTGCCTCGCAAGCACAAGGTCCTGAGATTGATCCCCGGTACAAAAAAAAAAAAAATTTATTTCAGCTTGAAAAGTTTAGGGGTTAGCTCAGTGGTACAGCACTTGCCTACCCTGGATAAGGTGCTGGGCATGGTGACCACAGGCCTATCATCCCTGCACGTGGGAGGCTGAGGCAGGAGAATCGCCATGAATTCAAGGCCATCCTCAACTACATAGTGAGACCCTGTCTCAAAAACAAAAAACAGGGTTGGGAGCCACCAACCACTTGGAGGAGAGCCCCCATGACAGCACTGCCTAGAGTTCCACCGTGACTCAGCAGCACAGAACGGGGGGTCCTGCCTCCCCCAAGAATGGCTGTTCAGGGCCCTGGGGCCACCTTGGCCCACAGCCTCACACCCAGGCTGCAGCCCACCACTGTTCTGCGCTCCACGCCGCCAGGGCCTTACCTCGTGGACTGTGGGGTGGAGACAGACGACTGCTCCCTTCCTCCTCACTGCCTGTGTCAGGATCGCTGTTGTCCTGTAGCCGCTCCTCAGGGCTGCCCAGCTCCTGCCTCTCCCGGTCCTCACAGGGTCGGTGCGCAGAGCGATTTGTCCCCGGCAGATCCAGGCGGTCATGGCCTCGGCCAGGCTGTGCACAGCGGCAGCACTGAGCAGTGTGCAGGCTGCGGATTCTGCTTAGCTGGGACCTGTGCTCTCCCCACTGTGCTCCCCGGCAGCACCACCACCTGATCTGGTCCGTGTGACACCCAGGTGACTTCCTGTCAACACTCAGCCCTGCACTCCTCCAAATGTGCCTGTGTATGTGGTACCGGGATGGAGCCCAGGGCCTTGGCACTGAGCTGCCTTGCCAGCCCTTCTTATCGCTCACTGCAAGGCAGGGGCTCCCTACGCCACCCAGCCTGGCCTTGAACCTGTGATGCGCCCAGCGTGCTGAGATCGCAGGAGTGAGCTCCCACGCCTGGCTGCCAAGGCTGCTGCCTGACTGACTTGGGCCCCAATCCCACCAGCTCACTGTCCTTCAGGTCCTGTGGGCCCGTGCCTGCCTCAGCCAGTCCTCCACTCCAGGTTGCTCACCTGCGGGGGCGTGAAGCTCAGGTACAGGGCATCGCCGGCTGGGAGGCTGCGGCGCCGAGGGTCCAGAGGCCTGCGAGCCCAGGGCGCCTCAGCTGGGAGCGGCTCAGCATGGCCCAGGGCCAGGGCGGCGAGCTGCCTGCGTGCCTCTTCGGCCTCCCGCTCCAGCAGGGCCCGGGCATGCTCGCTCTCTCGCAGGCGGGCCTCCAGGCTGCCGGCCTCCGTCGCCCGCTCCTCACCCAGCCGCCTGCAGCGCCGCAGCTCCTCCTGCAGCAGTGCGTGTTGTCGCTGCAGCAGCGCCAGCTCTGTGGCCTGCTTTTCAGGAGCTGCAGGGGCAGCTCCTGCCCTGCCAGCTTCCCCGTCCCGAGAGTTAGCTCGGGACAGCTTCTCCCGCCGCTCAGGGCCTTCAGGGAACCGGGCTTCCATCAAAGTGTCCTGCTGGGCCACAGCCGCCTGGGGTGGAACAGGGCAAGGGAGCATGAGAAGCCCATTTCCTTCTCCCACCCTCAGTGCCCACGGCTGGCCAGTGCTCCTGGAGAGCGAAGGAAACAAGGACAAGCTGCTGGCCTGTGGGAGGCTATGCCTGCCTACACAGGCATCTGGGCCTCGTGTTCCCTGCTGCAGCCCTGCCTGCTGACCTGCAGCCCGTGCAGCAATCCGTAGAGGTTGACCAGCCGCTGTAACACCTCCTGAGGACAGAGAAGGGGGGACACCGAAGCTGAGCAGCTACAGGTGTGAGGACAGCGTGCGCAGAGCTGCTCACCCACACCTTGACACCCCGGCCTGCAGCTGCTCAGATGAGAACACACCACCCCCCATCTCTCATGCCACCAAGCTCTACCTCACCTCTTGGGGAGACCTCAGCTGATTTCCATTCCGATCCTGCAGAAATGGGCAAGGACGGGGGTCAGCAGGCAGGACTGACCAACCTACTGTCTGCCCACCCTCCAGCTAAGTCCCAGAAGCTCTGGAGAACCCACCTTCTGACTGGAGTCCGAGTCAGCTCTACAGAGCTCGATGGAGCCGTTGAAGGTTCTGGCCTCGCCGTCTGTTGGAAAGGGGAAAGGACGAGCTGACCCCACTCCGCTAACCCAGCCCATGCCCCCTCTCTGGTCCCCTCCCCACACTCACTGGCAGTGACCCCAGGACTTGTGTTCCCACTGCTGTCCAGTTCCAAGGGCTGGGCTGGCTCCCGGGACGTCAAGAGCAGCTCCACGCCAGGCCCCACCAGCAGGTCTTTCAAGCCCTCCACTGAGGAAAAGAGAGGAAGTGAGGACAGGTGTGTGGAGCGTGCAACACGCACGGGCCATGCAGGCGTCTGGGGAAGGGGGATTCACTCGCCCACTGCACAGGAGACCAAGGTTATTAAGGATGCCCACGGGGGACAGGAATGCAGTGAGAGGCCAAGCAAAGCCAAGGACTGCGCCCCTCCTGCCCTGGATTCCCAGGTGTGGGCACAGGACAGGCACTGGGGCATTGACAGACTGCGGGCCGGGTGTGTGTGTGTGTGTGCGCGCGTGCCCAGGCCTCGCCGTGTGTCTGTAAGCTGTGATGCCTCCTGTGGGGACGCCCTCACCCTCACGGATGGCATCCTGCAGCAGCCGCTCGCCACGGGGGGACTCGAGGGACTCGGAGCGGAAAAGGCCCCTGGGCAGGGTGGGCAGGGGCACCCCACTGATGCCATCCTCCTCCGCCTGGAAGTGGGTCATCTCTGCAAACAGCCCAACCTTCTCCTGCAGCAGCTCCACCAGCGCCCGGTCCTTCTGCTGCAGCTCCACTGTGGGAAGCAAGAGGTGAGCAGGGAGGGCAGATGGGGCCGGCCAGGGCCAGGACTTCGTTTACAAAAGAGAAAAAACTTTTTTTGCGGGGGGGGGGGGGATGTAAAAAATAACATTTACTTTCTATTTTTTTTTGGTACTGGGGATCGAACTCTGGTCCTTGTGCTTTTGAGGCAGGCAGTGGAACCACTGAGCTAAATCCCCGGCCCCTTACTTTTGTTTTTATAAACAAAAAAGATCTGTGACAAAGCTGTAGGTTATCTACACCAGCCTTCCCATTCTCCTTTGAGTTTCACCTGGCACTGGGCTCCTGGTTTTGGACAGTTTCCCAGCCCAGCTTGCAGTTAGGCATCGCCGTGAAACTAAACTCTGGTCTCTGGACGTAGGCACCTTCCAGATTTCCCCTATATTGTGCAAACCTGAAACCCTAGCACTCAGGAAGCCGAGGCAGAAGGAGTAAGTCTGAGCCCAGCCCAGGCAACTTAGAGACCTTGTCTCCAAATAAAACATAAATAAAAAGGGCTGGGGGCCAGGGATGTAGCTCAGTGTTCCCAGGATTCAATCTCTTCCTTTTTTTTGGTACCAGGGATCGAACTCAGGACCTTGCACTTGCAAAGCAGGCATGATGCCACTGAGCTAAATCCCAAGCTCAGGATTCAATCTCTTCTGAAAAAATTTTTTTAAAAAAGAGTACTGGGCTGGGGATTTAGCTCAGTGGTTTCGCCACCTGCTGCACAAGCACAAGGACACGAGTTCGATCCCCAGTACCAAAAAAAAAAAAAAAAAAGAGTGCTTGCATATATTAAAAAAGAAAAAAAAATGTGTATAAACTGTATTCCTTTCTCCTTCCTGCTAGCTGGGAGGCAGATGTGATAGTGGAGATGGAGTAGTCACTTTTTTTGTGAGGGGTGGGAGGTGTTTGAGACAAAGTCTCACTGTGCAGCTCAGGCTGGCCTCAAACTCTCGGTGATCCTCCTGCCTCAGCCTCTCGAGTGCTGGAATTAAAGGTGTGCGCCATCATGCCCGGTAGTTTGGACATGCTGTTGAAGATGGCAGAACTGCACCACTACCCTGAACTTCCCAGTTTGGACTCTTGAGTGGAGAGGAATAATTGATTTTTTAAAAGCAACTTATCCTCAAATAGCAATCAGGTCACTTAGACCCAGCTCATAAATAGCTCTACAGCTTAAATTTTCTGCCCAAACCCAGTCCTCCTGGCTCCCCTTCCCAGAGGCAGCTGCAGCAGAGATGTTACTCACACAGAAAAATGACACATGTGCACATACACTTGCCTGTATTACTTTTACACAAATTGCAGCATATACTTGACTTTGTTTTAAATCTTGCTTTTTTGCGCCCCGTTTTGGCCCACATGGGCCATCAGTGCCCCGGACCCATCTGCTCTGCACAGGCTGCACTGCGTGAACGTGCACAGCACTGAGCAGCTGGCGGACTTACTCTTGATGCGCCGCAGGTAAGCCTCATCTTCCGTCTCGATCAGGGGGAAGTCCTCCCGGGACGGGCACCTGCAGGGGCCACAGGGCAGGTTGGATGGCGACAGGTGCATATTACACGCCAGGAAGCAGCCTCTCCCTGAACGGAGGTCCTAGCTCCCCTCTTCTGGGGGACTTTTCAGCCCTGGGCCCCGGCTTCCTACACCACTGACCTCCTTTACCGGGTGCTAGTGCTGATACTGTGTCTACCACTGTGAACTCCCCAGATTACAGATATAAAACCCTGGGCTTGGGCTGAGGATTTAGCTCAGTGGTTCCAATGCTTGCGTCGCAAGCGCAAGGTCCTGAGTTTGATCCCCGGTACCAAAAAAACCCCCCAAAAACAAAAAACAAAACCCCTGGGCTGAGGTACAGCCCGGAGCCTCACATGCACCAGGCCTTAGATTTGATGATCCCTAGCACTTAAAAAAAATCCTACAGGGCCGGGGATTTAGCTCAGTGGTTTCACCAGCTGCTGCGTAAGCGCAAGGACCCGAGTTTGATCCCCAGTACCAAAAAAAAAAAAAAATCCTACAGTTTTTTTGTTGTTGTTCTTTAAGAGTTCACTCTTCAGCCATAATCTTTCAGAAGTCATTGTCTTATTTGCCCAGCAAGCCAGGCATGGTGGCACACAGCTGTAATTCCAGCACTTGGGAGGCTGAGGCAGGAAGATCACCACACGTTCAAGGCCACCCTGGGCTACATAGTGAGTTCAAGGCCAGTGTGAATTACATATCCAAACCCTGTCTCAATCCCCCTGCCAAAAGAAAACATTATTTTCCCAGCATGTGAGAGGTCCTAGGTTTGATCCCCAGAACTGAAAAAATTAATAAAGAGGCTGGGGATCTAGCTCAGTGGCACCACGCCTGCCTCACAAGCGAAAGGTCCTGAGTTCAATCCCCGGTACCAAAAGAAAAAAAAAAAAAAATTAAAAGAAAAAAGCCAAAACCAACCATTTTCAACATTTTGCCTGTGCTTTACTGACTTTTCTCCCCACCATGTTAGATACGCAGCTGGCTGCCTGTGGCAGGACGCTAACCACTTTCCTTCCTGCCTCTATCACACTGAGTTGTAGATGAGATCTGTTCACCATCCCTGTAGTGTCCACAGTTTCACTATCCTTTTTGGGGTTTTTCTGGTACTGGGGATCAAACTTCAGACCTTGCACTTGCAAGGCAGGTGGCTGGGCCACTGGGCTAAATCCCCAGCCTCTTCACTATCCTTTTCATTCTTTTTTAGAAAATAAAGGTTAAATGCAACGCGATCCAAAGGATGGCCCTCTGCCCACAGACCAGGATGTGAATACTGCGGGAAGTGGCCTGCTGGCCGGCAGATGGGCAGCTGATACGGCTTCTCAGTGCTCCCTGCCTGTCCCCTGTTGCTGCGTTTGAAGGCAGCTGGGGCTACTGCACATAAAACATGACTTTGTAAGATAGAAGAGCACAGGCTGCCTTTCCTGCCTTGACCATCTTGCCTCTCCCTAGACTCTGAATGTAGGGAGAACTGGGTCTGGTATCCCTGCCACAGGTACCCAAGGCCACGCACTCCCAGCCGCGGGCACACTCACACGCGAACGCTCTGCTGAATGGCGCGGATCCAGGTGCTCCGGTCATCCCGTGACGCTGTGTGTACCTCATACATCTCGGGTGGGGCAGCGCTGATCAGAAACATCCCTTTCTCCTGGTTGGCAATGTCCCGTACAATCAGATTCTGCAGCGACACCACTGATGGCTTGTCCTACCAGGCAGGGGAGAGGACGGATTGAGCCTGGCATCCTGACCCTTAATGGCTTGGGCCTGAAGGATTGAAGAAGACATCCCACACAGACCAACCAGAAAGGACCCGGAAGCCCGCATCTGTGCTAAGAAAGGGCAATAAAGGTCTCACCAGGGCAGGGAAGATGTACTTCTGGTCCTTCTCCTGGAGAAGCACCAGCACATCTGTCATCAGCAGCATCAGCACATCTGCCGGGGATGTTGGGACAAGAGCACAGTCAGCACCGGGGGCCAGAGCAGCTGTTCACTCCCCCCCGGACCAGGCCTGCTCCATCAGATAAAGCTTCCCATCCCTCCACCCCAGCCTCCTCTCTTCCCTCTGGATGCTTCCTCCAGCACTTTAGATGTTAGACCTCCCACCTCCTCATTCTTTGTGGGTGTGCGTGTTACTGAAGATCCAACAATCCATCCCAGGACTTCATGAAGGCTAGGCAAGTGCTCTATGCTGAGCCACATCCCTAACGTCCTTTTCAGATAGGGTCTCACTAAATTGCTCAGACTGGCTTGGAACTTACAATCCTGCTACAGCCTCCTGAAGTGCTGTGATCACAGATATGAACACCACACCGAGCCCACCCCCCCTTCACAGCGCAAGCATGGAGAAGCAAACACAGATTCGTGAGCTCTCAGACAAAACAGCTCCATGGGCTAGTCGAGGCCATCCAGGTTCACTCAATGCCTTTGGAGAAAACTCTGTATCCAATCACAATCAATTTTTTTTTTCTTTTGAGACAAGGTCTTGCTCTGTAGCCCAGGCTTTAGACTTGTGATCCTGCTGCCTCAGCATCCTCCGTAGCTGAGACTACACACTGCACCACCAAACCTACGTAGGGTCAGGATTTTTTTGAGTCATTAGGATTTTCTTTAAGTTCCACATCTGACACCTAACTAATGTACGACCTTTTCAGGCATCTGACCTGAGGATATTCTCACCTCTCGCTACACTTGGGAGGAATGGAGAAAAGTTACTTTCCTTTCACTAACGAAGGACGGACGGGCCCTCACCCATCCATCTTTGACTAGTCAGTCCTATCCCCGTCCACCCTGGCAGGCCCTGTCTCACTTCCTTCTCTCTCCCGCCCTCCAGGCTCTCAGGTCCTCAGGGTCCTGAACCCTACTACTGACGGAGGAAGCAAAGGTCCATTCTATAAAACTTGGATGTTTCATTCAAGAAAATGCCCACTCACCCTTTGCCCTTGGGGATCTCACTGAGCTGTGGGCACGCAGAAGAGGAGGGCTTTTGCAAATACTGCAGAAATAGAGCTCTCCAGCCCTGCTATTTTTAACCCCCCAGGCTTTATATTCTTAGCTGCTGCGTGGGAGGGATGGGAAGGAGAGAAAGGGATGGAGAAGAGACTGGTGAAGACTGACAATATCCAGGCCTTGGCAGTGAGGGTTTCAGCACATGGGAGCAGAGGCTCAGGAAGGCTCTGGCCACAGGTACCATGGGTTATTCTGTCCCCTGATCCTCACTCCCAAGGCAAGGCCTGCTATTTTCTTGCCCTGATTCAGACAGAAAAGACTGCCAAGTGCAGACAAGTCCTGGGAGGCCACTGGTGGACCCCAACATGGCTCCTCCATCCTGCCTGTCCCTCTGGGCCTATCCCCCCAGCCCTGGTGGCCGGGATCCCAGCTGGGAAAAATCAGCCACCCTGCCCTCCTCTAGCCTGAAAGCTTCTGTATTTTCATTAAAACTGGTGGCTCTCTGGCCATGCAAGGGCCAGAGAGATGAGTGCACGCTGAGGAGGTCCCATCCGCCCAGGGTGGAAAGTGCAGCATCTGCACGGCCACTGCTTCAGACACTTTGCTCTGGCCCTCCCAAGTCTCGCCCTTGGTGGAGGGCTGTGGAGAGGTCTAAGGCTGGATGCACCACCCACTGCTGGCTCAGGACTACTGCCCGCTCTTCCGAGCAGACCACTGACCTTTGAAGCGCCCCGTCGCTGTCTTCCAGAGCAAGCAGCCATCATGGATGAGCTTGCGCCGCAAAAGCTCCTCTCGGCCAA
This sequence comes from Heterocephalus glaber, assembly GCF_000247695.1. The sequence goes on from NW_004624885.1 coordinate 1,324,476, forward strand.
AGGGGCCCTTGCCAGGCACCGGTGCCTGGGCCCGAGGGTCCATGCGGTTGTAGATCTCCTGCAGGCGGGCCCCTTTCTCCAGCTCATGCACATCCTGGTCCACGTTGGACAGCAGCTCCTTCACCAGCCCCAGGGCTGCTGTCAGGTCCTGCTGCTCCTCCTCCATCCCTGGCACCAGAGGGTCAGCATGGGGACAGCTCTGCCAGCTTCTTTCCAGCCCCAATTCCCAGTGCGTCTTGATCTCACCTTGAGAGGCTGCGCAGAGTTCCACACCGACTCCTTCCCCTCCCCCAAGCCCAGGTAGCCCTGAGCCTCCCCTTCCTCCCGGGCCCCCTGCTCACCGTGGGAATGCTGCAGGATCCGGCTGATGAGCACTGGGTACTTGGTGATTCGCTGGGTCACCAGCAGGATACACTCCTGGACCCCGTGCCGCTTCAGCACAGCTGAGCGGGTCACTTTCTACGCGGGAAGAGGCAGCGCTCAGGGCAGCTGGAAGGCCTGGGGCTGGCCCAGCTTTGGCTCTTCACCTCATGCTGGCCTACGTAGCCACATCCAGGAAGGGGCACCACCACCACGGGTCACAGTGAAGACCGACCGACCAGACACAATTGTGAGAAACAGGGGAAGCCATCAGTGTGCTCTGCCACTCTGAGCTGTGGCTATGGGATCCACGGGTGGATGACAGGGTGTCTGCCCTCTTGTGTGTTGTGTGTGGTATTGGGGACTGACCCTGAGGCCTTCTCCAGCCCTCTTTATTTTATTTCAGGTTGAGACAGGATCTGGCTATGCAGTTCGGGCTGGGCTTGAACTCACTATGTATGTGGCCCAGGCTGGCCTCAATCTTGCACCAATCCTCTTGCCTCAGCCTCCAGTGTGCTGGGATTACAGGTGTGCATCGTTCAGTTTTGAGACAATGTTTTGCTAAGATGATAAATTGCCCAGGCTGAGCCCGAACTTTTGATCCTCCTGCCTCTGGTTCCCAGAGTGCTGGGATTACATTTGTGCATCATCACACTTGGCTGCTTTTTTATTTTTAGACAGGTTAAGTTGCTCAGTTGCCCAGGCTGGAGCTGAACTTGCACCCTCCTGCCTCTGGGATCACAGGTGTACATACCCCACCATCAGCGGGGTGCTACAGGGTGTGGGCCGTGAGAGGAGCCTCTGAGTATAGATCCCAGGAGGTAGGCTCACCCGGATGAACTGTTGGAATCGTTTGTCCCGGGCATACAGCTCCTTATAGAGCTTCAAGGCCTTCGTGTGGCGGCTGCAGAACTCCGAGTAAGTCTTCCGCATGTGCTCGGCACTAGGACCTGAGAACTGAAGTCAGGGAGTGAGGCGAGGTCAGCTTCCCCCTAAGCCGTACTCATCCCTGGACGCACCTCTGGCCTCCTGCCAGACAGGCTGGCTTCCTGCCTCTCCCGCTCGCCCTGCCCCCGCCAAGCCCCCGGGGTCTGGTCAGTCAGGCCCAGCTCACTGCAGGCACATGACCCAGGGCTCCCGCCTTTCCCACCTGGCTGATGAGCAGGTCACCCAAGCGGTGGATGACAAAGTTCCGGGTGCTGCCAGGGCACAGGGCGTGGCGCCTGCGTTCCAACAGCTGGCTGAGGAAGCGTGTGTGGATGTCACTGAGTTCATCCACACAGGGGAACAGGCCCTGCACCACCCCTGGCTCCAGCTGCAGCTCCTCCAGCATGCCCGTACGGAAGAGGCGCGTCATGATCTTCAGCGTCCTCACATGGTGCAGCTCCGTCTGGATTAGCTCTATGGGGACAATTGGACATCTGGCCTCCTTCTCTGGCTTGGCCACCGTTCACGAGGCTCTAAGCCCGTCCCTTTTGGGTTAAAATCTGCATTGTGGTGATTCTCTAGTTTTTTGTTTTTCATCTTTATGCCTTGTCGTCTCAAGCCATAAACTCCTTTAGGGCAAGACTCATGTGTCTTCCACACGTCTGGGTTTCCCACAGGCCCCAGGACAGAGTTGGGCATGAAAGAGGCAAAGTAAGGACAGAGGACTGAGTGGAAAAGGGATGAAGATGGGGCCTTGGAGATCAATGTCACCACAATGTGGGGGCACAGGGGACAAGCTAAGGCCAAGCAGGGCTGTGGGGCCCACGGGCTAGGAGGAAAGGGCCTCGGGAGGCAGAGGCCGGCAGAGAGAAGGACACAGGTCAACAGGTGAAGAAGAGGACGACCAGGGCGAACTCAGCTCACCGTAGATGACATCCTGCTGCTTCATCACCTCCTTCTTGTGCTGCTGTAGAAAGCTGCTATCCACAGCAAGGCTCCAGGAGTCGGCCGCGAAGTCCTTCTCGTCCATCTCAAAGTCGCTCATCAGCTCACTGTAGATCACCTCTGCACCTGACACAGGGAGGCAGCAACTCAGGCCCGACTCTTCTCGGGGCCTTCCTGGGAGCCCCGCCAGCCGCTCCTGCCCAGCCCTCTCATCTTCCCGTCTCCCCGAGGCCCGGCACACTCACCTTCGTCAATAAGCGATTCCACAGAGTGGGTTCGGTTCCGCATGTTGAGGGAGTCTGTGGACTGTGACAGGATCCGGCGCAGCCCCAGCGGGGACTCATCGTTGAAATGTCTGCAGGAAGCAGAGGCAGTCCGCATCACCCCAGCCGGGCCGGGCGACCCAGGCAGGGAACCACCGGCAGGCGCCGCATTCTCCTTCCTCCCCATCTACAGTTCTGAGCTCCAGGACGTGAAGGGCCACTCAGCCCCCTGGCCTCCACGCTCTCCACCGCCTGCCTCCCCTTCCCAGAGAGGCTCACCCAGCAATGTTGGTGGTGGAAACACTCTTGGCCAAGGACAAGGAGGAGCGGCCGCGGCGGGAGCCCAGGAGAGACTGTCGAAAGCTGTCGGAGGGGTAGATGGCGGAGCTGGGTCGCTCTCGGATGGTTGCTATCGAGGGCAAGAAGCCGAGCGGGCGAACATCAAACTCTAGCGCCTTCCCAGGACTCCAGCTCCCTGGTCCTCGCCTGGAAGCAGGGCATCCTCACCCACCACCCTAAGGCCCTAGCTGAAGGACAGCAATGATGCCACCGAAGGCCTGCGACCTTGCACTGCTCACCAAGAGCTTTCTCTCTCTCTTTTTTTTACACAGGGACCTGCTATGTAGTTCAGGCTGGTCTTAAACTCACAGCAATCCTCCTGCCTCAGCCTCCTAAGTGAAGAGCTTTTTCTTGTCGTATCTGCTTGCTGAAACCAATTATGAGCAAGCAGAAGCTCTGAAGGCTGCAAACCCCCGTCCTGGGTGACCCAGCAATGGCGAGCAGAGATGCAGGCTCCACTCAGCACCATGCTTTCTTTCTGCTACACCAGAGCTGTCTGCACTGACAATGGATGGGTACTACCAAAACGCCCAAAAATGCAATGTAAATAACCAATGCCCGCATTCAGATGCCCAGCTGCCCCAACCCCCATCTCCCCTGGACCCTCCTGTCCTGCGCCTCTAAACCCACCCTTCCCACGCTGTGCCCAGGAATGACCTCAGGGGGGCAGCAGAGCGTAGAGGCTGAACAGCCTGGGGTCCCAGGTCTTGGGGGGCTGCCCAGGCCTCACTACTCACTCTTACTGCGGAGAGAAACAGACTGCAGGGCAGAGTTGTTCTTCAGCAGAGCGGCTTTCTGTTGCTGTGAGACAGCAGAAAAGACACAAGCACAGTTGTCACCCATGGCTCGCTCCCATGGGCCTGGGGCAGAGCCGGGCAGCTGGCACCTCAGGAAAAAGCTGGCACTATGGCTAGGGCATCGGGCGGCCATGCCCAGGGCACGGGGCCTGGGGTTGAGGGTCTGGGCAGAACCCCCGCCCTCCCGCCTTCTCACCTTCTGCTTGACCTTGGTACAGTTGGCCAGGGCATCTTTACAGCGGTTGTGGATAGTCACACTGCAGGCTGGGAGGACGGGGTAGAGAGGATGAAGGGGCCGGTGGCACAGGAGGGGACAGTCCCCATCCGGGCCCCCAACGCCCCCGGCCACACGGTCCTCGGACACTGGCCCCCTTCCTAGGCTTCATCCCCTCTTGGGAAGTGAAGTGAGAGGGGTCTGGGTGAGGAAGGAAATCAGCAGTTGGAGGGGTGGGCAGTCATGAAGCAGAGGGCCTGGGGGTGGGCTGGAGGGGAGAAGGGGTGACTGCTGCCAGGGATGAGCTCAGGAGGCACGAAGGAGGCTGAGATGGCAGATGGGAGAGGACTCCCACAGGAGGGGCTCTGGGCAGCAGCTGGAGGCTGGGCAGAAGTCAGTGTCCCCGAGCTCTGGTCCGCTGCATCCCCACAGCCCCTCAGGCTGACCAGCTATCTGCATTTCACAGGCAGCAAAGTCACCTGCCTCGCTCATGCAGCTGGTGTGTAGCTGGGGCTTAAATCTGGCTTGCAGGGTCTACAGGCCGAACGCCTTCTGTTGTCCCCTGCATGTCTGCCCACGACCTCTGCCCAGGCCTAAGCAGCTCCAAGGCTGACAGATCTGTGGGGGGCCAGGACTGGCCTTGCCTGCCCTGTTCTTCCCTGTCAAGCCTGCCAGCCCTCTGCACCAACTCCAGGCAGGCTGCCTCCTCCCTGCCAGGCTGGGGGAGCCCTGTTCCCTGTGTAAAGCAAACCCACAGCTCCCACTCTCCATCTGCTTCTCCCCCATCCTTTGCCCCCTCTTGCCATGGGGTAGGAGAGAAAAAGAGGAGAAAGGAGTTGCAGCCAAGCCCAGGCCCAATACCACTGTCATCCCTTCCCCAGCAGGCTCTCAGCCCTTGGCCCTCCCGGCTTCCCCTCTGCGTCCCACACTGGAAACTGCTAACTCCTTCAGACAATACCCAGCACCACGCTCACTTCCACAAATACAAGGCCAACAGGGTGGGGCAGAGGGGCAGACAGAGTGGGGGCTGCACGCACCCCGCCTCCCTGGAGCTCCCATCTCCTACCCCCAACACCTAGCATCTCTGGATCGAACCTCCGCTCTCCACCTGCTCTCAAAATAGCCCTGCTGCCTCCCTAGTTCCCCTGGCAACAAGCTTCCGGATTGGGGATGTTGTCAGGTCTCTAGAGGGATCTAGATTGGGGTTCCCTCCTCATGCTCCTAACTTTAAATAGAGCAGAGAGGTCGGAGGGAGGGAGGCCTCCCTGGTTCTTTATGTGGGTTTTTTCTCCCAGTGCCGCAGGGACTTGAGGCTGGAGCTCTCCTCCTGCTGACTAGTGGCCAGTCACAGTATCTTCCATCCTGCTCTAATCAGAGGCGACTCTTTGGTCTCAATTCAGGAGGAACCCCGGGAAGGGCAGCGCTGAAGCCCCCTGCATAAGCATCCTGGGGAGGGAGGGAACCCCCTGCTCATGCTCCAGAAATGCAGGCCTGGAGTCCTAGCCCCTGCCTCACAATGCACACCCGTTCATGCTGTACTCCCTTCTCACTGTCTTGTCAGGCTGGGAATTCGGGAGGAGACTCCCGACCCCATCGTCTCCTTGACAAAGTAGATTCCCGACTCCACCCAGGCAATAGGAAAGGACAAGGGACTCCTAAGTCCCAAAGGCCAGTTCTGCCCAGGAAGATGGGCAGGGCCAGCTGCGAGGCTGGCAGCTCCCTGCAGTCCTGTCACCCCTCGTGCACATTCCTGCTCTTCAGTCAGCTCTCCCCAGCCTCAGCAGCTGTTCAGGGAGCGAGGGGAATGCCCACAGGGTGACAGCTGCACAGGGGCCATCATCCCGACAGACCTGCCCATGCCACGTTCCAGCAGCCACCACCCTGTGCAAGGAAGGAAGGCAAGAGACCAAATCCCGGCCCCAGCACTCGCCCCAGCTGGGGCTCCGTGGAGAGCTCCCTTACAGATCCCCGGCAGAAAGGTCGGATGGCAAATTAGGTGGGTGGGCAACACATCTGAGTGACAGGGGCCAAACAACTTACTTGGACAGATGAGGGCTTCCTTGGCCGTGATGCTCTTGTTACAGGCATAGCACATGGTCATGCCCGACACTGAGATGGTGGTGAAGAGGTGCCCGTTGGTATACCGGGCATCCTTGGCTTCCTTCATCCTGTCCTTCTCCCGGGCCTGCGGAAGGGACAAGAGAGACAGGAAGTGAGAGTGGACGATCCCTGGCATCTGGACAGAGAGGCCGAGGCCAGGGGCCAGGGAGGAGCGCCTGCCTGGGAGGCTGGAGACCCATCCCTAAGCACGGCCAGCCACAGGAGCCAGAGGCAGCTGTCCGGGAGCAGCTGGGCCCTGGGACACAGAGTCGCCAAGGGCGGGCGTCTGGGCCCAGACCTACCTGGCCCCTGCGGCTGGGCTGCCTCCTGTTTCCACTCATGTCCCCAGCTCCGGATCTCTGCGTCCTCACTCCACCTCCCAGCCCCAGCTCTGTCGCCCCCGAGCTGCTGTATGTGCTCCTCCTTGCCGTGCCGGGTGCCGGGGGAAGATGCGCAGAGGAGGGGCGAGCAGGCACAGCAGAGGGTGCCAGCTCACCAGCGCTTTCCAATCTATGGGAGTTAGCTCTTCTCATAACCATGACAACCGGCTGGGAGCTGCTGTCTCCCAGCAGTCAGGGTGGGGGGTGGGGGGTGCCCCAGTCAGGCTGCCTGGAGGACACAACACTTCCCTGGTCACTCCCAAGCCAGAGGTCAGGATCCCCAACCTTTGACTCTTCACTCCACTCAGCCAAGGCCCACTGGGCTCCTCGCGGGGAGCCGCTTGTCCCCCACGGGCCCCAGGTGGTCACTCTTGCCCTCCGGGACTTTTAAGGAAGGAAACTCAGTCAGCTCGGTTGTCTGGGCAGGAAACTTCCCCTGCAGGCTTAATTTTTATGCCTTTCAAACTACAGCTCAAAGACAAAACCTAGGGAGCTCTGTGGACGGTTCCTCTGTGTGTCACCCCATCCCAGCCAGGAAGTCCTTTCTGACACTGCCTGCCTCCTCCAGCTCTGGTTTCCACTGAAATGGGGCACCGTGTCCCCCCCCACCTCTGAGGCAGGCCTTTCTGTCCCTCCTCAAGGCCTTGAGCGCCCCCAAAAGCCCGACCGGGTGAGGAGACAGAACATCATTCCTTCCACCTATTCCGGAACCCTCAACCCTCCCCGGGGTCACCTCTGGTCTCTGCTCTTTCCCTCCGTCCTTGGAGAACCACCACTACCAGCAGCTGACCACTCCTTTGAGGGTTCCCAGCCTCCCAGAAACCAAAGAGCAGTGAGGAGTGGTAGCCAGGCCTGGGATCCCAGCTATCAGGAAGTTAAGGCAGGAGGGGCCACAAGGCTGAGTCCAGGCTGAGCCACCCTGTCTCAAAAGGAAAATAAAAAGGGCCAGGGATGTAGCCCAGTGGTAGAGTGCTTGCCTAGCCCATGTGAGGCCCTGGGTTCCATCCCCAGCACTGTGCAAGAGAGGGAAGGAACCAGCAGGGCAGGGCAGGGCAGGGCAAGAAAAGAATTTTTACAAAGAAACGTTAAAAGGGGTCCGGGATTTAGCTCAGTGGCATCAGGCCTGCCTCACAGGCAGTTCAACGCCCCGATCGATCGATCCCCCACACCAACAAAATGCCGAGAGGCTGAGTGGATGAACCCCAAGCAAGCGGACCCTGGCAGGAGGCTGGGACACAGAATTCCAGCTCAGTGGGAGCCCTCAGCCCCGAGGGCAGAGACCAGAGTGGGGGACGGGACACGGACTGCAGAAAGGGAAGCGTGAGGCCTGGGGCAGTGGGCAGACGGCCTGGTGGCCTAGAGCCTCCTCTCCCACCGTTTCCTCAGCTCGGAGGGAGCTGCCTGGCGGCAGGTCATTCCCTCACCTGGCCCTCCCCACTCCAAGGGCAGCAGGACGGGACGCACTCTCTCCCCCTCTCCCCCCCGCCCTCAGCTCAGGCTCTCCCTCCTCTGCGCCTCCACCTCCTTCTTCCTTTTCCCTGCCGGCCTGGCTTCTGCTTCTCTCTGCACCCTTCCTCTCCTCCTCTGGGCCCTGCTGCGAGCTTCGAGCTGCAGCCCCCTCTTCTGTGCTGAGCCCACCTGCTTGAATGGCTAGCAGTCTCCTGTGGGTCCTCTCTCCATCCACGTCTCCAAAGGCCTGGCTCTTCAATGGATTCATTGTATTAGAACAGAGTCACCTGTGCATCACCACCCTGTAGGACTTCAAAGCCCATCTTCTTCCCCCTGCCTTCTGCTCCCTTCCTTCCCTCTCTCCTGCACTCTCAGCCTGCTCCGTGACAAGCTTAAAGTCTGAACACTTACTACCTTCAATTAAAAGTTAACAGGGCCGGGGATTTAGCTCAGTGGTTTCGATGCCTGCTGCACAAGTGCAAGGTCCTGAGTTCAATCCCCGGTACCAAAAAAAAAAAAGTAAACAAATGTAAACACAGCGTTACAAGGAACAGGCCTGGCCAGGTCACCGAAGTGCTGCAGCTCTGCCCTAATGCTGCCGATACTGTGCCAGGGCCCAAGCCTCTGGCTCCACAGGGCTCTACCACTTCGTACTCAGGCAGTGCCAGAGGGACCAAGGGCTGGGGCAGACAGCGCCCGGGTCTCCAGTGGCCCTTCCCCTTCCTGACATTGATGCCCCACAGGCAGCTCAGGTAGTCTGGGCCCTGCCTCCTCCACCGCCCAGTGCTTACCTTCTCTTGAAGTGGCCCCCTCTCAAGGTGGGCCAGCAGTGGGCAGCAGCTACAGCAGCAGCACATCCCAGCGTGGGCACTGCCCAGCAGCAAGCAGCCCTGGTACTGCCTAGCACTATTGTCCCTGAGGTGCCCTGTGCCCGCCCCGGGGCTCAGGCTGCTGAGGGTGGAAGGGCACGGGATGGAGTGAGCACGCTGGTTTGATTCTTTGCCCCATTGCAGGTATTTTTAAGAAAATCACACTGGTTTCCATTCACTGGCCCCCAGGCGGGCAGCCTGCACTCAATCCCAGAGCCTGCAGGCCCTTCCTGCTCGGCCCAGGCCTCTGCTGTCCAGCATCTGTGGTCCTTCTGTCTGTTCCTCAAGGACCTTATCAGAAGGCCCCTTATTCACGGCGTTCCTCTGTGCATGGCTACATGGAGGGCCAAGTGCATAAATCAGGTGCGCAGGTGAGTGGCCCCCAATCTTCAGGGGCAACATATATTCCCATATGTGTTTGGAAGTGCAGGACGCAGGGATGAGAAAGGAGCAGGGGGACACCAAGATGCACTCTCGGTAGCACCCTGCTCTGGGGACCCCTTCATTTCTTATGAGAGGCTCCAGCCTCCTCTCTCCTCTCCTCTCCCTGCTCCCAAGGCTCCCGGCCCCTCCTGCCTACTTCTTTTGAGCTTAGACCTCAGGGCTTTCCTCTGAAGGTCAGAAAAGACCGACAAAAACCTCCCTTCCACCATCATCCCAGTTCCTGGTCACTCTTGGAAAAGAAAGACGGGCCAGGGGCAGGGGGCGTTAGGGCTGAAGGTGGGACGTTCGAAGGCAATAGGGGGACATGGTCTCCCCTCCTCACTGCACCTGGCTTCCCAGGCTGAGATGGAAACAGTTGTGCTGTGAAGGACAAGGCAGTGACTCAGCCTGGACTCTGCCTTCCTGTGCCCCCGGTGCACTGCAGGGTCTGAGTCAGAGCTAAAGAGACCCCAGCCTCACAACCCCGACCTCTGGAGCCAGGCCCACCCTCTTGCCAACTCCATCCAGGAAGTTACACGGTGCTCAGGGTTGCCTGGGCTGCAGAGCACCCGCAGGAGTCCCTCCCCAGGATGGCGAGGCCTCTGTCCAGACGCTGTGTGGGGACCAGAGGGCGCCTGGAGGGGGATTCAGGTCACCTGTGGCTCAGCCGGAGCACAGGCCCTGGCTGTGAAGGGCATGGAGTCGCAGGGGATGAGCTCCAGGGTTGGACAACATGAGGGAGAGGGTTCCTGACGTGGGACTGGGGGACCTGGGACGGTCTCAGCCAGCCTGGCTCCCTCAGATGAGGACAGGAGACTGGGAGAAGGTGCCGGATGGATGGAAACACTAACATCGCCAGCAGCAACACAGGAAGACCACTGCACACACAAAGGCACTGAACAACACTTGCTTAATGAATGAGACTCGCACAATGGGGCACACACAGGTGCAGCGGGAGAGGGGTGCTGAGGGCCAGGGAAGAAAATCAGGCCACAGACCCTGAGCCTCAGCACCCTGGACCCCAGCCTGCCTCCCACCGGGCCACACCTGTCGGGCCAGGAGAGAGAAGGAGTGTGTGTGTGTGTGTGTGTGTGTGTGTGTGCGCGCACACATCCAAACAGAAGGGCATTTGTGCAAGTGAACAATAGCTGTGCCAGGACTCCCTGCCCTCCTGGCACAGGGCCGGCTGGCTGGGTTAGGAGGGGGGCAGCTGCTGCTGCTGCAGCCCCGCCCCCACCCTCCCCCAGGAGACACACACAAACCCAGAAGGGTCCACACAGCTCCCCTCGGCCATCCTCTTCCCAGTCCCCAAAGCCTGGCCAAGCCACTCACTCAGCTCCTGCCAGACACGTCAAACCACAGGCTGAAGCTAAGAATGGAACTACTTCCCATGTCCAAAGGGCACAAGTCACAGCTCCAACCAGTAACCCGGGGCATCTGGAGATAGACAAACATACACACACGTAACAATTCAGATCTGTTTCCTCCCTGGTCCCGAGGACTCGGCCCCAGAGCCAGCGGGACTGAGATCTGGTCCTGACTCCTCTGGTGGCCCCAGCAGGTCCTTCCCTAGGCACCAGTGCCCCTCGTGCCCTCCCGCAGTGACTTCCCTAGGCTTTTGTCTAACCTCCATGACCCCTAAAACCTTTTCCTAGTCCCTAAAAGCCTCAACTCTCCTCCAAGCCTGCCAGCTCTCAGCTCCCTCCTGGGCTCACCCAGCCCTTCTGGCACTGCCCTGGTCCTGTACACAAAACCAGCCACCTCGCCAGTTTGCCAGTCCGGAACAAAGAGTCTTCCTCTCGCTCACTCACTTGCTCGCCTCCACCTGCCCACCACACACCCCGTGCTGGGCTCCTGGGGATACCAGGGAGACCCCCACCTCCAGAGCCATCCCGGGACCTCTGGCAACTGCATGGCAGAAGAGGACCCTTTGTTCTGAGGGACATGAAGGTTAGGGCTTGGTAAGGAGGGAGGGAGAGCAGGGGGTAAAGAGGACGGGACCTGTGCGCTGTGGGCTTGAGGGCTTGAGGAGGTAGGAAGCAGAGCAGAGAGAATGGAGGGGTGGAGGGCTGAAGACAGCGAGGGGAAGAAAAGGAACGGAGTAAAAGGAAAAGGGAGCACGGGGCGGGGTCTAGGCAGAAAGCGCCCGTGAGGGTGGAGAGGAGGAAGGGGCAGGGTAGACTTCACTGCTCCCTCAGTGAGAGGTCTGAGAACACCAGGACCCATCCCTGATCCATCCTCTAGACTGGTAGCGGGGGGGCCCGTCTTCCTCAAATAATCTCACTTCCAGCGAGCCCCCTCTACTTCCCACCACAGCATAAAAAGAACTGAGACAGCTGGCGTGCGTGGGGGAGGGGGAAGAAGAGATCCAGGGTTTGTTGGCTAAGAACCAACTCCCCCCTCCGTAACCACAGCTTTCCGGAGATGGCCCTCCCCTTCCGACTAGCCCAAGCCAACGAATCCCCTGCCTGTGGCCTCCTGGCCTCCCAGACCCACCCACTCGGTCCCCAACTCCTCACCCCAAATCCCCCTCCAAGGCCAGCCCGGAGTGGAAAGAGCCAGGCTTGGGATCCCCAGAGCCCCCACTATGGGGTGGGGGATCCGGGCAGAGGACCCAGGTATCTGGCCTCCCAGCGACCCCCTTAATGAAGAACAAGACCCCAGCATTTACCTTCCCAGAACCTCTCCCTACACCCCTCACCAGGTATCTGACCCCCAGCTCCCCCGTGGCTTTCCTTTTTAGGGTGGAACCAAATTTCCGTGGTTTCAAAAAGCTTCTCCCGCCCCCTTGGCTCTACTCCAGGGTCTCAGCTCAAACCGTTGAAAAAATAAACAGATTGGAGCCTGGCCCGGGCGGCCTGCAAAGAGCCTGTCTGCCACCCCGCTGTCCCACCACGCTTCAGCATCTGACCCCGGCCTCTGTCTTTGGAACTCCTCAAATTCCTGGTTGCTTTCCGGTTAGCAGAACCTTGACCCGCTAAGCAAATTCCTGCCTCCGCCTTCCCTGCCCTCCCTTACCCTTGATGGACCCACTCCCAGTTTAGCATCAAGTCAGACACCCCGCGAGGAGCTAGGTGGAGGGGGGTGGAAGGTCCCCGTCTCCGGAGGGTTCCGAAGGGGTCCCGCTCTCTTGTGCTCCGCTAGACCGGGCACGGGGAGGTTACTGGGCTGGGAGGGAAGCCGGCGCCGAAGACTGAAGTAGCCTTTCTGAGAAGGGGTCTGGAGCCCCAGAGAGGGGCAGTGAGCCGCGCCACCTCCCTGCGCGCTCGCTCACAAGTCAGCACTTCCTGGGGCTGGGGAGGCCCCGACAGTGGGGAGTGGGCCTGGCACAAAGGCAGGGAGGAAGGACCGTGGAAATGAGTGGGCCAGAGCGGTGTGTGTGGGCTGGGAATGAATGACAGGTGAGGGTCCCCAACAAGAGCAGAGGAGACACGGGAGCTGAAGGAGGTGCAGGGCAGGCACTCAGCGCCCCGTCGGCGGAGTATTTCAGAGCTGGGAAGCCGAGAACCCGCCGCGGGTGGGGTCCATGTCCCTGCGTGCAGGCACCAGAGGGCTCGGGGCAGGGCCGAGCCCAGTCACACAAAGACCTCTGCTGCCTGCACCTGAGGGTGACGCCGGGGGGAAGTGAGCTTGTGCCGTCCAGACCCCCGCCACCCGCCCACCCGCGGGGAGAACTGACTCACAGCTGGAAAGTCCATCGGCTCGGGAGGAGGGGCCGACTTTTGTCTTGGAGGTGGCGGTGGTGGTGGTGGGAGGAAGCTGGAAACCATCCCCTCCCGCCCCTCCGCCCGGATGGCGGGGACAAAGGGGGACCGACCGCGCCAGAGTCGGGGCGGGGGAGCGCCCGCGAGCAACCCCGCACGCGGGACCGGGGCGCAGGGCGCGCGCCTGCCTCTCGGCGCTCAGTCCCTTACCCGAGCAACTTTCTTCCGAGCCGACCCAAACACCCGGCCCGCAGGATCCGCGGCGCCCGGAGCCCGGTGCGCCTCTCCGGGGGCTCGGCGCGGATGGCGCGGTCCCCACCCCCACCCGCTCCCAGCTTGGCGAGCTCCGCGCAGGCGGCGGGCGGGGGCCGGGGCGCAGCGGGAGCGGGGCCGGGGCGCGCGGGGCGGGGCCCGGGAGCCCACCTTGCTCGCCAGCTCTTTGCTCCGGTCGATCCGCGCCCGCGTGAGGGACTCGATCCGAGACATAATCCGAGGCGGGGAGCCGGAGCGCGCGGCGTGGACCCGGGGGTCCCGCGTGGCGGGGGAGGGGAGGGGTCCGGTCGCACGCGTCGGTGTCGGGGACAGGAAGTCTGACTCCCCTCGCCGGCACCCAGCGCCAGTTCCTCAAACCCGAGTCTCCTCCCCCGCCCGCCGGGCTCAGGAAGGGGGAGGCGGAGCGCTCCGGAGGGCGGGCGGGTGCCGGCGCGCTCGGGACGCCAGGGTCTGCGCCGGGGCAGCTCGGAGAAGGACCGGCCGCCTGGACCGCCCCTCTGCCTTTTCCCCTCCGGCCCCACCAACCCGCCTCCTCGCTCTTTTCCAAACACTGGTGCCCAGTCGGGGCCTCGCCGGACCCTAGGCCCTTCCTCTGTCCCTTCCCCCACCGTGCAACTTCGGTCTCAGGCCCGCGGTACGGGTCTCAGGGTCCAGTCCGCCCAGCCGGGGCGCGGGGAGCCGGGGCGTTCCCTCCTGGCCTTCAGGGCCCTCAAAGTGGGCCGTGACGGTAGAACCCTTTACGACTGGGGGAGGGGAGGCGAGAGAGGGGCGATCACAGAGCGACTGAAAGCGGGGGCTTCCGTGGGTCTGACGCGAGGACCGGCTCCCAGGAGCCCGGGAAGGAGAGGAGACAATTACCCCGCCGCCCGCCCAGCCGTCCCTTCCGGCCGCGCTCGGCCCATCCTCCTCCTAGCTCCGCCCCGCCAGCTACAGGGGGGGCGGACTCGCCACCTTTGCTGCGCGCTAGGAAGCCGGGGAAGGCTGTCCTTTCAGGTATTCAAGACCCGTTCTCGCGGTTCCGACTCCGAGCTGGAACCAGGGACTGGAAAACAGTCTGCCCTCAGGCCTCCACCAGAGCCCCGCCCAGGTGCGGCTCGGACCCTTCGCACCGGAGCCAACCTCGCGGCTGGCGACGCCGCTGCTGGGAAAGTTGCTGCTCCGTTCTAACTGCAGTCACTCACGGCACTTTTCATTTCCGCTTCTCGGGGTCTCTGATTTCTCTGAGGGCCAGGACAAAACTGCTCTATCTGCACGGTGCAGCCTGATTCTGAGAGAGGGTGACGGTACCCTAGGTCCCCGCTCCCTGCCCCAGTGAGCAGCGGGGTGGGCTGCAGGTTTGGAGCCCAAATCAGCACTCTTCTGGTAGGTGCCAATTTTAGCCTCTGCCTCTATTTTGGGCTCCCGGCCTCACCACTGGCTGAGCCGAGCCGGCTGGGCTCCTCACCCCTCGCCACCCCCACGCTGCTCCTCTGGCTTCCCCTCTGCCTAGCAGCTCCGACCTCGCCTTCTTCACCCATTCCCGTTTAGGAGCCTTATATAGCAAATGCCAGGAAAAGGGGCGAGGAAGTAAACCGAGCCCAGGCCAGGCTGGAGGACCGCACCAGAAAGGACTTTTCCCAGGGCCAAAGCTGCGTCCCCCAGGTTGACACCTGCGGGGGAGACCTGTGGGGAAGCCAGAGAACTCTGAAACCGGCAGTCCTGAGGTCGCCGGCTGGAGCCCCAGACTTACCTCCCCCTCCGCCGTCAGCCAAGACTGAGGAAGGTGCTAAATTTAAAAACAGGCTGCCGGAGGCCGGAATCCTGGCCTTGTGGCTCCACCCACCCGGGACCCTGAGAGCAGGATTGGGCTGGGATTTAGCTTTTCTCTAGGCCTGAGTCGGAGGGAGGGTGCGGTGAGCTGAGCACGGAATCTTAAAGGACCCAACTCCACCTGGGTACCCAATAAATCTTGTTCTTGGACCCCAGCCTCTGAGGGATGTCTTAGTACACGGAGGGTCTTTATGAAAGAAGTGGGAGCCAGACACAGTGGCACACGTCTGTAATCCCCGTACTTTGGGAGGCTAAGGCAGGAGATCACAAATTCGACCCCATCCTAAGCAATTTAGCAAGTCCCTGTCTCAAAATAAAAAATGAAAAAGAGCTGGGGATGTAGCTCAGTGTGTTGGCCCTGGGTTAAATCCCCAATACCTACACACACACACACACACACGCACGCACAAAGAATGGACGTATTTCACTTCCCAACCCTTTTTCTGTTTCCCGAACCACCAGTCTTCCTTCAACTGCCCATCCCAGCTACTGGTCCTTACGCTGCCCCTCACCCTAAACCCGTGAGGTCTTTTTTTTTTAGTACCGGGGATTGAACTCCGGTCCTTGCGCTTGCGCAGCAGGCGGCGAACCCACTGAGCTAAATCCCCGGCCCCCTTGTGGTCTTTTTAAGCGACTAATAAAAAGGAAGTGGAAGAGGGGGAGGCTAAGGAAAATTACCTTTAAAAACCCCTGGATTTAGTGAGCTAGGTTGACTCAGTTTCCAGTTTCTGTACCTCTAGAACAGAGAGCGGCTCTCTTTTCTTGGTGATTCCTCATTTCCCAAAACCCTTTTTCACTCCGACTCCCCCTCCACTCCTATTCAGTAACATCTTCCAGATTTTCAGATATTATTTTTATATGCACACAAGCAACAATTTCTTCCAGAATCTATAAGTGGGCACCACCTTCTTTAGCTCTTTTAACTGGACAAAATACGTCCTCCCATTTCCGGCCCAGAGCCCGGGGGATGTAGCTCGGGGTAGAGTGCTTGTCTGGCATGCACAAGGCCTTGAGCTCAGTCCCCAGTATGGAGGGGGCTGTTCAGGGCTGGAGCGGAAGTTCAGAGAACGACCTGATCGCCACCCTAGGCTTGCCAGTAAGTGGGCACCAAGGGCCCCAGAGCTGCCAGGCCCCGGCTCTGCACTGTCCAGTGGAGGTCTGCATTTCTTGTCTTCCCCTGAACCTGGCCATTCTGAGAGGGGTCACTGAAGCAGAACTGCCACCAGGGGCACCCTGCAGAAGCTGGTGGAGGAGGAGGGGTGGCCCGGGTGTTGGCTGACTGAGAGCCAGAGCCCACAGGGTGGCAGAGCCCCTCCCCTTAGGAGCTTCCAGACCTTGGGCCAGCAGCTTCGCCTGTGCTTTACTTTGTCTGTACACTGGAGATTAAAATACTTATCTCTGCCTGAGTTGTTGCAAGAATTCAGCGTCATGACCTCTGGCAAAGTGTTTGCCAACTTTGTGATGCTGCTCTAGTGGGAAGGAATGGGCCACTTCCTTCTGTTGCCGCCAGACCAGCTTCCTGCCAGCCCCACCCCTGTTTTTACCTGCTGGCCACAGAGGCAGGGATCGAGTGAGCGTGGAGGAGTGTGGACCAGGGGATGGCAGAGAGGGAAACAGGAAGATAGGACTGGCGACCCTGCCGAGGAAGGGCCCACTCACTGCACTGCCCCTGACTTAGTGTGTCTCCTTCCCACCATGTGTGGGCACCACAGTCTGCCTACGGTTCCCTTGGCCAGGTCACTTAACCTCCCACCTGACTGTTCATAAGGCCAAGGGGGAGCAAGTAGACTGATCTGGATGTCCTGGGGGAACTGCCAGCTTCCCCAGCATTCCCATTCCAGGGGAGGGGACAGTTCTCCCCGAGACCGCCTGCAGGCAGAGGGGGCTCACTCCAAGGGCTCCTGCTTTGCTTTGCTTTGCTTTCTAGAGACCTTTGGTCCCCAGGAGGGAGGAGTCCCCCATCCCACCCACCTCCCCCAGGTCTGGCTTGCTAAGCTTCTCCCCTGCTCTGGTGAGACAGCCCCATCTCCTGCCTCTGCTCCCGCTGGTGGCCTGCTTCCAGCCCACCCAGAGGACCAATAAAGGGAACCCAGCTCAGAGGCAGCCCAGAGAGCCCTGGCTGTAGGCCCAGGGCTTGGGGAGGATCCCATGGCTCCTCAGGTGAAGAGGATGGTGTCTCCTCTGGAGTACCTCAGTGTTCAGAAGCCACCGGGTTAGGAAGCAAGTGCATACTCAGGGAAACTATTAGAGGAAGAGGGGGGTGGCCCATTCTGCCAATAAATAAAGTAAGTGGAAATGAATTCAAGCCGCAGGCAGAGCTGCCGGTTCACCAGCACTGAGGGCTGGTGATAAGGAAAGAGCAATGTGCCTTCACTCCCTGGGATCAGAACACACACAGACACACATGTGCCGTGTGCATATGCTTTATAATCATATACTTTCCTAGCTTCACAGTGCCTATGGGCTTATTTCAACTCCTTCAGCTGCTGTATCCACCCATAAAATTACGAGTGTAAAAGCACTTTGCAAACTCCAATACTCCATGAAGAAGAAAGTATTACTGTAATTATTATGTCCAGTGGGTAAGATTCCTGCTGCCCACCTCTTAGCTACATGAGGCCTAAAGTGAGGGAGAGCTAAGCCATTCCTCAGCTTCTGAGAGAAACTCCTGGCCCTGTTCGTCTTCCAGCTGTTCACAGCTGGTTGCTAAACTGAAGATACTGGAGGAAAACAGAGAAAGGTGATTTGCTGGGACATGGACACAAGATGGGAGAGATGCCTGTGTTCTCTTAAAGTCTGAGTCACTGCCCTGAGTCTCTGATAGGGAGAGCTAGGGAGCGAGCGCTGGCATGGTGGGATTTGGTGGAAAGGAACTGGGAAGGGTCTGGGCCTCCCTCTTCCCCCACTGACTCCTACCTTGGCCTTGCCGGTCATGCCCAAGAGGAAGCTGAAGGTCCGTCGCAGGGAGGAGCCTGCCCAGGTGCCTGACCCGCCTTCCAGCTGGCCGCAGCTGCAGAGAGCAAAAGAAGTGAGGAGTGGAGACACCAGAAAGGACGGAAAGGCTCTTCCTGGCGAGATGGCGGGCGAAAGCGCCCTGGCCAGCAGACAGGGAATGGAGATATGAAGACGGGCACTGAGAGAGTGGGGGAGAGAGGGAGGCTGGGAAGAAGAACAACCCCCACCTCCCAGAGCCTGGATGCGGACGCTTCAGCTTTCCAAGCCCCTTTATTTATGAAGGAAACTCCAAGCTCCTCCCAGATCCATGCAGACTCACCCTCCTACCTAATCCAGGCTCCTGGCCGGATGGGGATGGAGGGACAGCCCAATCTCCTCTCTCCCTGCTCCCCAACGGAAGTGGAACTGGGTGAGGTCCCTCCAGGGGGGCATTTTCCCCTCTCAGAACAAGAGCCCTGTGTGCGACCCTCTGCTGTTTGGAAAGGGCCTCTGGGCCTAAAGCCAGTGAGGACTGCATTTCCTGGGATTTCATCAGCCCCATCCCATGAGCTAATCCCAAGCCTGGAGCCAGGAGAATGTGTCAGCTGGAGGATTTCAGGACCACAAACTGGGGCCTGTTATCTTAAAGGGCCCACTGCTTGGTCACGGCCATGCTGTGGCGAGTGCTGCCCGCTCCTCAGGCCTGGGCCACTGGAGCCAAATAAACAGGTGCTGATTCTGCATGCTTGTTCACACTGCCTGCGAGATTCTGGCCTCCCTCCTGAGTCCTGCACCACGCCTCCTGGCCCTGCTTCTCTGGAAGCGATGTAGCCCATGCGAGGCTCTCCTAGGGCCACTGTCCTCGCTCAGGCATCTCAGCTGTCTAGAGCCTCGACTTCATCCTTGGTCACTGGACCAGGACTGAACCAGGAAGGTCCACGGGTCCCTCACTGCCACCCCGACACCCTGCTACTCCCTTTCTTTGCCTACTTTCCCTCCCCATCCCTTGGGGCTACCTTGAATCTAAGGAAGAGGGTAAATTCTGTGCCTTTAACCAGCAATGATAAGGGAAACTGTTTCAGGAAGCAAAGGGACCCTTGAGGCCAAAAAATCCATGGTGCAGACCCATGGCTCCTCCCCACCTAGGCCTTGGAAGGGCTGCCCCCAGACTCACCGAGTGCTGAGGTCAGTGGCAGAGGACTGGGACAAATTCCCTGCCAATGCAAGAGGAGAAGAGAGGTGTCCAGGTCTAGCTAAAGCCAGACAAAGGCACCCGGTGCTGCCTCCCCTGCCCCTCCACCTGGATCAGGTTCCCAGGCTGCAGGTGCCTGTGACGCCATTCCTGAGGGCGGGGTGGGGAGCAGGGACAAAGGGCGGGGTCTGAGCCAGGCAGCGAGGACGCACTTGGAGCCAGGGTTCTGGGAAGGAGGCTAAGCTGGCAGTGTCTCAGGTGCTTGGGGTTTCACACTGCTCTGTCTTGAGGACGAGATGTGCTGCAGGGGACTGTCCTCTACCTCAAGTGACGAAGGCTGGAGAGCCTCCCTCTGTCCTATGCCCCCTTCGGTGACAGAGGAGTCTTGGAACTCCAGAGTCCTGAGTTGAGATCTCATTTGAATCAAGGCATTTGGGGCTCTCGGGGTGTGCAGTTGGAGATAACCAAGGACATCTGGACCCTAAGCAGCTGGCTCTGAGGACCAGGGGTGAGGGGGATAGGGAAGGGGATCCCCTGCTTTGCTCACCCTCTGGGTCCGAGTAGTCCAGGAGGCAATTGATGCCGCTCATAGACACAGACTTGCAGAGCGTGCGTGTGGTTGCGGGGTCCAGAGAGCCCATGGACAGGTGGCAGCACGGACCCTGAAATCAGGCAAGAGTCTCCACCTTCCGCCACCCTCCCACTCCCCAGCAGTGGGGCTATTCCACTTGCAACAGATGGGGAGTCCTTTCTGCTATTCAGACCATTGCCTGTTGCAGTAAACAGGCTTCCCCCTTTCTAAAGTATTTTTAAATGTATACGTGGTAGTTCACCTAGTCATGGAGTACAGTGTGATATTGTGATATGTGCACACATTGTATACCAGGCTTTCTACAGGAAACACCCTCGAAAATTTATCCTGAGTGATTCCAGAGATGACAAACTCAATTGATAGCGGCCAGGCAGGAAATGCAGTAAACTGAGGCAGTCCGGGCTCAAGGTAACAGGGAATAAAAATACTCAGACTGTGCCCAAGCTTTAGAGAACTTTTTTCCTCTTCAAATCTGCATGGAGTATTACAAAACTGGCCACATATTAGGTCATAAGGCAAATTTTAACACGTGCCAAATAATCTGTATCACAGACATCTTAGCAAGTAACCCAGATCTTCCTCTTTAGGAGGGAGACTCGATAAAGAATCTGTGAAATTGTATACCTTGAAATACTACTCAACATTAAAAACAAACAAACCACTTCTCACTTAACAATATGGAGACTCCTGCAAACATAATGTTGAGTGGAAGAATCAAGACACAAAAGATTAGCTGGATGTGGTGGTGCACACATGTGATCCCCGTACTCTGGGAGGCTGAGGAAGGAGGATCACAGGTTTGAGGCCAGTTTAGGCAATTTAGTGAGACCCTCCTCCCAAAATAAAAAGGGCCTGGATTCAATCCCCAGTACTATCAAAACAGGGAGAAGAAAGAAAGAGAGAGAGAGAGAGAGAGAGAGAGAGAGAGAGAGAGAGAGAGAGGGAAGGAAGGAAGGCAGAAAGAAAGGAAGGAAGAAAGAAAGGAAGGAAGGAAAGAAGGAAGGAAGGAAGAGAAAAAGATAACAATGTGGGAGATACCCAAAGTGATATTACAAGGGCACTTTGTAGCCTTAAAATGTTTACAGTACATTCCACCAGCTCTTCCGCTTCTAGATATCTTCCTAAAAGAGTTAAAGCCATCATATTACAGTGGTACACACGTACCCATGTTTATAGCAGCACAGTTCACAATAGCTACATCTTGGAAGTGGCCTACAGGCCTATCAACAAATGAATGGATAAAGAAAATGTGATATTCATGCACAGTGGAGTACTACTCTGCTGTGAAGAAGAATAGCTGGGTGCAGAGCTGCATGCCTGTAATCCCAACACTGGGGAGGCTGAGGCAGAGGATGGTTGTGAGTTTGAGGCCAGCCTGGGGTACACAGTGAGTTCAAAGCCTCAAAACCACCTTGAACTACATAGTGAGCCTCTGCCTCATAAAAAAGATTAACTTGGGCTGGAGATTTAGCTCAGTGGTTCTGCTGTCTGCCCTGGAAGCACAAGGATCCGAGTTCAATCCTTGATACCCCCCCCCAAATACAAAAGATAAACTTGAGTCATTTGTAGGAAAATGGATGCACCTTGGGACCATAATGTTCAGTGAAATAAATCAGGCACACAAGATTAAATATAAAATGGTTTCTCTTTTCTGCCTTGCAAGCGCAAGGTCCCAAGTTCGATCCCCGGTACCCCCCCCCAAAAAAGGTTTCTCTCACATGAGAAACCCAAGGTATAAATAAAATAAAGAGCAAAATATGATAGGAAACAGGAGGTGGATCTTTTACAAATGAGAATGAGACCAAGAGGTAGAGAGAGGGGAAGGAGGCAAGGAAAAGGGGACACAAAAAGAATTAAGATGTGTCAGGCTTATGTGCCCACATCTCAGGATGAATCTAATGTTAGTACCGCAAACGTGTACTAATAAAAATAAAAAATTTTAAATGCATATATTAAAAATTTTAATAGCTGAGGGCTGGGGATTTTAGCTCAGTGGCACTGCACCTGCCTTGCAAATGCAAGGTCCTGAGTTCGATTCCTGGTACCAAAAAAATAAAATTGTAATAGCTGAAAATTAATGACCTAAGCCAATTTAAGAAGTTATAAAAAGAATACAACAGGGCGAGGGGGAGGCGGTTAGCTCAGGGGTGCTGCCGCCTGCCTCACAAGTGTAAAGAACCGAGTTTGATCCCGGCACCAAAAAAAATAATAATAATAATAAATAAAATACAACAAACCCAAAGAAACCAGAAGAAAGCATAAAATAAAGATGAAATCAACGAAAGAGTAAACAAAGATAAGACAGACAGGATCTATACAGCCACGAGTTGGGTTTTAGGAACAGGCAAATAGAACACTTTTGATAAAAGTGATAGAGAGAGAAAGCACAAATAAAGTGGGAATGAAAGGTGCCTCTAACTATAGAAGGAGCAGGCCATAGAAAAGGAATACTGCACGCCAATAACATTGGAATGCAAGCAAACATGCTTACTAAACAACAAGAACAACACACAAACATATATATCTTACCAAAGCCGAATGGGGAAGAAATAGAAAGTCTGAGTGATCCTATTAAAGAAATGGAATCAGTAATTAATCTTCCTATAAACAAAACCAAATGAAAACACTAGGCCAGGGCCGGGGATTTAGCTCAGTGGTGCCACCACCTGTCCCACAAGCGCAAGGTCCCGAGTTCGACCCCCCACCCCCACCCCCTATACCAAAAAAACCCCACTAGGCCAAACCACTCTGGGCAGATCTTTCAAGAACAGATCACCAACAACTTACACAAATCCTTCCAAACAATAGAAAGCAAAAATAAAAAACAGAAATGCTTCAAAGTCTATAAGGCAAGAATATCCTTGATTCTCAAACTACACATGGATAGTAAAACAAAAGAATATTATGGGCCATAAGTTCAAAATTTTCAAACAAAACATTGGCAAACTGTAGTAATTTTTTTGTTGTTTTCTGGAACCAGGGGATTTTAGCTCAAATCTAACTCAGGACCTTGCGCTTGCCAGGCAGGCGCAATGCCACTAAGCTAAACCTGCAGCCCTGTAGATTTTTAAACACCACAAAAGCCAGGCACGGTGGCACATGCCTATGATCCCAGTGCTCCGGGAGGCTGAAGCAGGAGGACCACCTTGAGTTTGAGGCCAGCCTGGGCTCCATAGTGAGTTGAAGGCTGGCATGAACTATATAGTGAGACCCTGTCTCAAAACACCAAAATAAAAAACAAAACAGAAAGAAAGAAAAAAGAAAGAAGAAAAGAGAGGGAAAGAAAGGAAGGAAGGAAACAGAAATAAGGGCCTAAAAATAGACTTACACAAATAATTTTCAACAAAGATACCACATGTTGCGCAAGTGCAAGGACCTGAGTTTGATCCCCGGTACAAAAAAAACCTCAAAAAACAAAGATACCACACCCAGTCACTGAGAAAAGTAAGGTTTATTATTTTTATTTTTTGGTACCAGAGATCAAACTCGGGATCACTGATCTAAATTCCTGGCCCCCAAAGTAAGGTTTTTAAAATGAATGATATTGGGGTCGGGGATTTAGCTGAATGGTTTCACCACCTGCTGCACAAGTGCAAGGACACGAGTTCGATCCCTAGTATCCCCCCCCCCAAAAAAATAAATAAAATGAATGATACTGGGGCCAGGGATTTAGGTCAGTTGTTCCACTGCCTGCCTCACAAGCGCAAGGTCCCAAGTCCGATCCCCGGGACCAAAAAAATAAATAAATAAAATAAAATGTCCGCAGAATTAAAGAACAAAACAAAACAAAAAAATCCTCATTAAAATACACTATTGGTGGGGCTGGGGGTTTAGCTCAGTGGTACCTGCGCCTGCCTCACAAGTGCAGGGTCCTGAGTTTGATCCCCAGTACCACAAAAAAAATAAATAAAATAATAATTTGTCAACAGGGAAATGCAAATTAAAACCAGAATTAAATACTTCTAAGATACCACACCAGTATGACTAAAGTTAAAAACTTGACCAAAAAGTACAATCTAAATCTAACATAAAAATAACCTAAACTAGGCAGGCTGCACTACATAATGAGACTCAGTCTGGGAAAAAAAAAAAGAATAACTTAATAACATAAATCTCATCTACAAATAAATCTAACACATCCACAAGACCTGTGTGTGGAAACTGTACCTTTTTTTTTTTTTTTTGGTACCTGGGATCAAACTCAGGACCTTGTGCTTGTGAGGCCGGTACAGCACCACTGAGCTAAATCCCCGGCCCCTTTGTACCATTTTTTATTTTTATTTATTTATTTATTTAATTTATTTATTTATTTATTTATTTATTTTTGGTACCAGGGATCAAACTCTGGTCCTTGCGCTTTCAAGGCAGGCAGCGGAACCACTGAGCTAAATCCCCGGCCTGTACCATTTTTTAAAAGACATTAAATAGGTGGAATAATTTTTATGGATAGTAAGACAAAATTATAAAGATGTCAACTTTCTTTAAATTAATCTTTAGATTCAATGTGACTCCAATCAAAATCTCAAAGGTTCTTTAACATATGCTTTGTATGTATATTTCAAAGAATAATCTCCATTTTTTAATTAAGAAATTCTATTTATTTAAAGATACCATAGGAGAGGGAAAAGACAAACGACAAATTGAGATAAAATCATTGCCACACATATAACAACAAAGAATTAGTATTCAGAATATATAAAGAATATATTCCAGACAATAAAGGAAAAGCTCCAAAACAATTGATTAAAAAATGGGCTTACACGGGGCGGGGATTTAGCTCAGTGGTTCCGGCACCTGCCTCGAAAGCGCAAGGTCCGGAGTTCGATCCCTGGTACAAAAAAAAAAAAAAAAAAAAAAGGGCTAACAACATGAACAGAAATTTAATGAAAAAGAAACACAAAAATGCTCAGGTGTATTTGTAATAATAATAATTCAAATTAAGACAATAGTGGCCAGGTGTGGTGGCAAATACCTGTAATCCCAACACTCTGGGAGGCTGATGCAGGAGGATCACAAGTTCAAGCTCAGCCTGGGCAACTTAGTGATTTAGTGAGACCTCGTCTCAAAATTTAAAAAAAAAGGGGGGGCTGGGGATGTAGCTCAGGGAGAAGGTCCTGGGTCCAATCCCTAGTACTGAGGGAAAAGGAAGAAGAAGGAGGAAGAGGAGGAGGAAAAGTCTGATGTCACAAAATGTTGAGTAGGACATAAATCAGAGGGAACTCATATCCTCATATCCTAATTGTAGAAAACAATTAGTTATTATCTTGTGCAAATGTAAACCTGCATACTCTATAACACCACAGTTCTACTCTGAGGTTTACACCCTGAAGAAATTCTGGCAAATGTGCCCAGAGATTGGATATGAGCCTGTTCGTAGTGGTATTCTTCACGATAATAAAGAAAAGAGCTATCCAAATATCTATCAACAGAAGAATGGAATTTATTGATACTTTTTTTTTGGTACCGGGAATCAAACACAGAACCTTGAGCTTGTGAGGCAGGCGGTAGAACCACTGAGCTAAACCCATGGCCCAGAAGAATGGAATTTAAATTACAGATTATATTTGCAACATAAATAAAAATGAAAAACAATGTTGAGTAAAAATACAAGTTATATAAAATTTTGTACAATATGATATCCTTGCTTTAAAACTCAATCAAAGGGTCAGGGATTTAGCTCAGTGGTGCTGCTACCTACCTCACCAAGTGCAAGGTCCTGAGTTTGACTCCCAGTACCACACACACGCACGCACACACGCACACACAAAACCTCAAACAAAAGTAAGACATATTAATAAGTAAGACACAAATATATGCTAAAACAATGTTTTTTTGGTGCTGAGGATTGAACTCAGGGTCACTCTACCACTGAGCTATATCCCCAGCCCCTTTTTTTTATTTTTTATTTTTAGACAATGTCTCAATAAACTGCTTCAAATTTGCCTGCCTCAGCCTCGCAATTAGTTGGGACTACAGATGTGCACCACCACACCTCGTGTGTTAAAGCAATTTTTAAGGGCTGGTGATAGAGTACTTGACTAGCATGTGTGAAGATCTGGTTTTGATCCCAGCATCAGAAAAAAATTAAGATACATTAGTAATAAACAAAATTCAAGATATTGGTTACCTTTCATGGGAAGGCAAGGGAATAAGGGAAAGAGATCACACGAGCAAAGGTAGAGACATTAGTGATGTTCTACATCTTGAGGTGGGTGGATGATTTATTGAGCACAGTTCAGGCTGGCCTTGAACGCATTATGTAGCTCAGGCTGCCCTTGAACTTGGAGCAATCCTCCTGCCTCAGCCTCTCAAGTGCTGGGGTCACAGGTGGGTGCCACCAGGCCCAGCTCTCATTTTTAATATCATATGAAAAAGACATAGGGAGAAATACCACAGAAAGTACTAACAACTCTGGCAAACTGGAGAGCCAGGTCCCATTTAAGGACATCTGAATTTTCAAAAGCATAAGCATCACAGTGGCCAAAGAAAATAAATTTTTGAGCCAGGTTTGGCTCGAGGATAGTCAGCCTGCAGCCCCTGGTTTAGTCTAGTGAATCTCGGGCTTGGTCTCCAGACTTGGGAGAAGTATTACAGCAAGAAAGAAAACAACACTGAACAGAAAGCCAGAGGAATTAAGGGGAAGACTCAGCAAATGAGATGAAGGGACAGCGCAGTCAGAGTAAGAAGACAAACAGGAGGGGAAAATACACGAGGGAAAAACGCAAAGAAGAGAACAGATAGTGCTAAGTGGGGGAGGTGTGGAGGAAAAGACAAAAGTGTAAGAGAGGTAAAGGGTTACAAAGGAAGGGAAGGAAAAAGAGAAAAACAAAATAAAACACAATTCAGTTCCTCCTGTTGCCTGGCCTCTGCGTGGGAGTCTCCGTTTTGTTTTGTTTTGGGGGACAAGGTCTCCCTATGTAGTTCAGGCTGACCTTGACCTCGCTATGTACCCCAGGCCTGAACTTGAGGCCATCCTCCTGCCTCAGCCTTCAGAGTGCCACCACACCCAGTTTGGACCAGGGATCTTAACATCTTTTTTTTCCTGAGACAATGTCTCACTATATTGCCCAGGCTCACCTCAAATTCCTAGGCCCAAGTAATCTTCCTATCTCAGCCTTCAAAGCAGCTGGAACTATCTGGGTATACATTTTTTGCTTGTTTGTTTTTTGTTTTTTGTACTGGGGATTGATTTTGTACTGGTCCTTGTGCTTGCGCTACATTTTTTTTTCTTTTTTTGGTACTGGGGATCAAACTCAGGTCCTTGTGCTTGTGCAGCAGGTAGTGAAACCACTGAGCTACATCCCCAGCCCCATACATTTTAAAAAATCTAATTGAAACCTTAAAAGATAGTTTTGGAGCAAGGGGTGGTGGCGCACACCTGCAGTCCCAGCACTTGGGAGGCCGAGACAGGAAGATCACGTGAGTTCAAGGCCAGCCTGGGATACATAGTGAGTTCAAGACCATCCTGAACTACATAGTGAGTTCTTGTCTCCAAAAAAAAGAAAAGTTTTGGAGCCAGGTATGGGAGTACACCCTGTAATCCCAGCACGCAGGAGGCTGAGGCAGGAGGATCATTTAAGCACAGGAGTTCGAGACCAGCCTGGGCAACACACCAAGACCTCATCTCATGAAACAAAATGAAGGACCGTGGCTTTATTCTGGTTTTCAGAAAGATAAATTCCTCAGCTGGTGAAGGATGGATCTAGGAGTCAGTCTGACTCCAAAATTCTTTTTTTTTAATTTCTTTTCTCAGTACTAGGAATTGAACTCAGGGGGCTATACCCACAGCCCTTTTTAATTTTATTCTGAGACAAGGTCTCATTCAGTGTCTAGTGAAACCCTGCACTACATATGATCCTTTGGCAGCACCACGCCCAGCTCAAAATCCTATTCTTCCTACTCTATCCCCTAAGAGCATGCGCGCTCCTGTGCCTGTGCGTGTGCGTGTGCGCGTGTGCGCGCGTGTGTACGTGCATGTGCACACTGCTGCGGGAGGCTCAGACTTCACGGAGAAAACAGGTGGTGGGGAGGCCAGTTCTTGCGCCCTCCCTGCAGGGCCCCCTCTCACAGTACCAGTACCGAGGCTGGGGTCGGGATGGGGCCCAGGCCAGGGGGAGGGGAGGCGACCTTCAGCTGGGGCTGAGAATCTAGGAGCAGAGAGGGGTCACCCGGCTCTGGGCTCTGGGCGCTCCCTTAGGGAACTGGCGCCTCTTTCAGAGGACACAGATTCATCCCAGCAAGAGCAGCGGAGTGGGGAACTTGGGGCCCACAGACAGACGTGGTTCTCAGTGAGGGGAACAGGGGCCTTTTAAGGACATGGGAACAGAGACACCCAAGGCACAGACACAGACACAGAAAGGAAGGGACGGGGGGGGGGGTCGAATAGGGACGGAGCGCACAGCGGGGAAGCAGACGGCAGGCGAGGGCACAGGCAGGTTGAGAGAGAGTCAGGGTGACGCTGGGCGAAGAGACCCAGCCGGCGGCTGGAAGGCCTGGAGGCACAGGGCAGAGGCTGGACCGCAGGGCGAGGACGGGCAGCCTGAGGCTGCCGTCGTACCGGGCGGGAGGGCCGGTCGGCCCGCAGCTGCGCTCCCAGGAGGGCGTCCAGCTCCTCTCGGCTCTGCAGCGAGCGGGCTCCCTCGGGGCCTGGGCATCCCGACGCCTGCAGCCTCCTGAAACACACATAGCCCCTGAAGCCCGCGGCCGGCGCCGGCCTGGGAGGAACGCGCCTACCGGAGCCAGCCCTTCCCGGGGCTTGGGCGCAGACTGGACGCCCGCGGCCCCCTGTGGGCTCCCACCGACCAGCGCAGAGCGGGCGCGGCGCGGCTGCCCCCTGCCGGCCGAAGTGGGCAATGCAGGGGGCTGGCGGGGTTCCCACTCCTTGCCCGCTGTCCCACGCTGCCCTCGGGCCTGCCTCAGCGAAGCCCGAGTAAGGCTCCCTCCCTTCCCTGTGGACCCGAGGCACTGGGCTGATGCCTGCTCGTGGCAGGTGCCAGGAGCTTGCAGGCACCGCTCCGGCCGCGTTCCCACCCCACCCAAGCCAGTCTCGGAGCAGGGTGCAGGGCCCTCTGCCCACTCAGCCCGACAGCCAGGCCCGCAGCTCGGGACAGTGGCCCACTCACCGGCCTCAGGGGACTTGGCCACGGCCTTTCGAGGACGCTCAGACCGAGCTCCGCGCCAGCCCTGCACCTTTTCTTTCCAACTTCCCCTGGCTTTGGGGAAGTGGTCGGTTGGGGATTTTCCAGGGCATGGGGAAGAGATGGGCCTGCATGTGCACAGCTCCTAGCCAGCGAGAACTGCTGAGCCCATGGCAGCGCCGGATGGGGCAACCTGAGGCATCCGGGCAGCCTCAGCCTGGAGCCTGAAGTGGAGGAGCCGGGCTGAGCAGGCCCGGTGCCCCCAACCAGCCCACTTCACCCTAGAAAGCTCCCCAAGTTCTCCGGTCTCGGTTTTCTCATCAGTAGAATGAGGAGGTTAGGTCATTCGCGCTCTGACACAGGAGGTGGAGCTAAATCTGCCTGCCGGGGGTGGTGGCTCAAGCCTGTAATACCTGCGCTGCTGAGACCGCAGGATCCCAAATTCAAGCTCAGTCTGGGTGACGTAGACTTTGTCTCAAAATAAAAAATAAAAAAGCCTGGGTTCAGTCTCCCCTAACACACACACACACACACACACACACACACACACCCAAATGTCCTGTACCTTACCCCAGTTTTCTGTTCCCACTCCTACAACCTGCTCCTAAAATCAGGTAAAAAGGAGCTGGGGCCACTGGGGACAGTCCCATTTTGGAAGGCAGGGTCCACCCTTCCCAAGGTTTATAATAGGCTGGGTTCTAATTCTCCAGCCAAAGAGCTGGTTGTGGCGATGCCCGCCTGGGATCCCAGCACTCAGGAGGCTGAGTCAGGAGGATCACCATGAATTCGAGGTCAGCCTGGGCTACATAGTAAGACCCTGTCTCAAAAACCCAAACCCCAAACAAAAACAGTTTTCCAGGGGAAGGACTAGAAGTCCATGTCTCCTCCACCCTTCTCATCGTCTGTTTGTGACAGGTCTCTCTGTGTAGTCCAGGCCAGCCTCGAACCCAATATGTGGCCTAGACTGGCTTGGAAATCCAGATCTTCCTGCCTTGGCTTCCTGAGTGCTGGGGGCAAGGACACTAGAATAGTTCTTCTCAGCAGCTTGCTCCAGGGCCCAGGGATGGAAGGAGAGGATAGGAGACCCCTAGGCTTACCTGCCCAGTGGATCCTGGAGCTCCCTGCCGGGCCCCCAGCTGTGTCTTTTGAAGGGGTCATGGGTGTGGCTATGGGCCCGGAACGCCCCTGCCCTTCGGAGGGGCACATCGGAGAAGCCATTCCCCTCTTTCTGATACTCCTCCCTCTCCTCCTCCTCCTCCTCCTCCTCCTGCTCCTCCTCCTCCGCCTCCTCCTCCTCCTCCTCCTCCTCTTGCTGTCCAGTGGACTCCATGGATGACAGGCAGCGGCAAGTGTGGCCCTGGGGCTCCGGGGCTCCCCCTTCCAGGAGCTGCTGTGGGGTGGCTGTGTTCATGGGCAGTGCCTGTGGGTTGGCCTGAATGGAGAGAGAAGGTGAGCAAAGTTCTCAGAACCTCGGAGTGGGATTGGGTCACAGTGGCCAGGTCGGGTACTGGCCCGACCCCGAAACGGCTGCAGTCACTCAGGACTGGAGCTTGGGCTCTGGCCTCCCAGCCCACCATTCATTCTGCTACCTAAAGATCTTCCAGTGCTTTGGCAGAAAGCCGAACAAAGAGAAGCACATACTGTTCCTGCTGGGTGTGGTGGCGCATGCCTATAGTCCAAGCTACTGGGGAGGCTGAGGCAGGAGGATCACATGAGCCCACGGGATAGATAACAGGAAGTAGGGAGCTCAGCATGGAGAGACTGACTGCACCTCAAATACAAAAAAGAGAGCCGAGGATTTAGCTCAGCAACACAGCGCCTCCCTTGCAAGCACAAGGTCCTGAGTTCAATCCCCGGTACCAAAAAAATATACAAAAACAAAACAAAAAAGACATTGTTCTTGCCCTCAAGGAATTTACATTCTAGTGGATGCATGTGTGCACACTCATGCACAAGCATGCATGTGTCTGTGTGTACCCAAGCAAGAGCATAAGTGACGCGTGACTCAGTAACTAGCTGAGTGAGCCAGATGCCGAGGGGCTTCATCCAGAGGCCTCAGGCAGGGAAGGAAGCAGCCCTCACTGCGCCCCAGGCTGCCTGAAGCTCTGCCCGCCGCCTGCCTGCTCGGAGCAAGCAAGGGAGGACCAGGACTCTGAGGCCACGTGGCGTGGTGGAGCAGCAGCTCCAGGAGCAGCCTCAGGGGTCCTCCGACCCTCAACCAGAGGCTTTGTTCTGGTTTGGGGGCGGTTATTTGTTTGCTTTGTTTTGTTTTTTGGTGGTACTGGGGATTGAATCTAAGAACTTTACCCTGGGCCACACCCCCAGCCCCTTTTATCTTTCCTTTTTTACAATTTTGGTTTATTAGTCTGTGTTTGCAGTTCGTAATGTTTACACTCCTCAGGTGGGGCTGGCACATGTACTAACCATCTTCATTCCTTTTCTTTCACCCTTCATTGTCCCCTCCCTTCCCCCCCCCCCATCTTGACCCCCTTCCCTGCTGGGAAGGATCTATCTCTCTACTTCCTACTTTCTATCTTTTATTTTTCTATTTTTACCCTGGGTTTCTCATATAAGAGAAACCATGCAATAGTTAAGCTTGTGTGTCTGATTTATTTCACTTAGCACGATGGTCTAGCCACGTGTGGTGGCACCCACCTGCAATCCCAGGACTCGGGAGGCAGAGACAGGAGGATCACCGAAAGTTCAAGGCCAGCCTCGGATACATAGCAAGTTCAAGGCCAGCCTACACTACAAAGCAAGACCCTGTCTCAAAACCCAAACCCAAAACCAAAAACATTATGGTGTCAAAGTGCATGTATCGGGGCCAGGAATTTAGCTCAGTGGTTCCGCGCTGCCTGCCTCGAAAGTGCAAGGACCAGAGTTTGATCCCTGGTATCGAAAAAAAAAAAAAGTGCATGCATTTTCCTATAAATGACTCAAGTTTACCTTTTTCTTTTTAGTTTATCTTTCGTTATGGCAGAGTAGTACTCTCTCCTTTCATCTATTGATGGACACGTAGGCCACTTCCAAGATTTAGCTATTATGAATCCTGCTGCTATAGACACGGGTGTGTGCGACCATTGTAATAAGATATCTTTAATTCCCTCAGGAAGGCATCTAAAATAAAAAAAAACCTAAAAGGACCCAGCTCTTTCCGTTTTTTATTTGGAAACAGGGTCTAAGTCACTAAGTTCCTCAGACTGGGCCTGAGCTTCCAATCCTCTCGGCTCAGCTCTCAGAGTGCAGGGAACAAAGGCCTGTGCTGCCAGTCGGGCTCAGTCCAGGACGCAGTTCCCAGTTCTGGGTGCCGAGGAGGTGGAAGGAAAAGAAGGGAAGTAACGCGCATCTGCTGCCTCTACACCCCGCTCCAGGCCCCGCTCCAGCCTGCTGGAAGGACCCTGCTCCGGTTTTCCCAGGACCTAAGAGGTCCAAGTGCCCAGAGCATCGAGAGCCGGTGAGCAGCACTGCAGCCCAGGCCTTCGGCCCAGGCCCTCTCCAGGCGGTCGAGCTGCCCAGGGAAGCCCTGCTGCCAGGAGGGCTTGCTGGGATCTTCGTCCTCTGCAGCTGTCCCCACCCGGCCCCAGGTGCTGAGGACAAAGCTCCGCTGGGATCGGCCGTCCTCTCCAGAGCGAAGGAGGGAAGCCCTGCTAAGGCCCTGCAGGCGGCATGTCCAGAGGCCGAGACAGTGGTGGCCCCGTGCCATTCTGAGTCCCTCCTGTCTGGGAGCAACCAAGAGGGCACCCTTGGCAGCCCCCAGAGGAGACCTTGCCTTCCTTGGGTCCAACTGCGGGCTGTAGGGACAGGGTGCAGGGGCAGGAAGACCCTGGGAGCTGGGACACGGCTCCCGACAACCGGTGGCAGTGTCAAAGCTGAGACTGGGTGGCACATGGGGAGCAAACAGCACTGTGAAGCTGGGTGTGGTGGCGCACAGCTGCGATCCCAGCACTCAAGAGGCTGAGGCAGGAGGATCGCCATGAGTTCAAGGCCACCCTGGGTTACATGGCAAGACCCTTACCAGAAAAAAAAAAAGTAATAACTAAAAATAAAATGAAAGCATTGTGAGAGACTGCGGTGGGCGGATGGACAGGAAATGCTGCTCCTTTCGGAATGGGGTGTGGAGGACTGAAGTTGAAGAGGCCCTGGAGGATCTCAGAGCCTTGGTGTTCTGCTTCTGTGCGCCCCTGGAAGCAGGGGCTTGGCTTGAGTTGAACCCCACACCCAGTTCCTCCCTGCTGCTTGTTCCTGCTGTGCCCAGTGGGGTCGGAACCCAGTGCCCACCAGGCAAACACTCTTTTTGAGACATGGTCTCCCACTGTGGGATTGAATTTGCCACCCTCCTGGCTCAGCCTCCCAAGCAGCTGGGATCACAGGCATAGGTCACCTCATCTGGCCACACCAATTGAATCTGGGAAGGTGAATGAAATGTGGCCGGCTGAAGACACTTTCTGCCCTCCACTCCCGAGTCACTCTCCCTGAGGAAGCAGAAGCAGGAGCCCCGGCCACCAACAGACCACCTCCCTGCTCACTGCAGCTGCAGTCTGACCCCTCGAAGCTCTGCTCCTCTCCCCACCTGGTACTCGTGGTCTCTGCCCTCTGAAAAATGGAATTGGTCTGGCAGCTTCTCCCTTACACCTCCTTTCATGTCTGTTTTCTGCCGTCCTGACCCCCCGACAATGGTGCTGGTACTTTTTATTCTTTCCTGCCAGAGAGGAGGCTCAACAAGGCTTCCTCAGGCCCAGGGAGGACAGCTCGAAGCTCTGCCCCCCTCGCCTGCTCTGAGGGCAGGAAACAGTGCAGGGAGCAGGTTGGCCAGGGCTGGGTCTACACTGTGGCTTTATTTAGCTCCCAAATTAGATCATAGGAGTGGCATCACTGTTTCCGCTGAGCAGAGATAGCAGCTCTGAGATAGGTCCAGGACAGACATGGGACTGGAGGGAGCGAAGGGCTCCCAGCCGACACTCTGCTTGTCTTCCTGTCTCCTGGGCAGGGACAGACCACCGGCCCTTCTCCCAGTGCAGGATCTGCACTGATCGCACTAGTCATCGGTGACTTGTTTCACACTATGCTGGGTGCTAGGATGAAAATTTACACTGTTAAAAAAAAAAAGAGGGCCGGGGATTTAGCTCAGTGGTTTCACCACCTGCTGCACAAGCGCAAGGACCGGAGTTCGATCCCCGGTACTAAAAAAAAAAAAAGAAAGAAAATTTACACTGTTATAGCAGAGACATTTGTTGTTGTTCAAAACTCCAAGAATATAATTTTTTAATTTTTTTCTTTTTGGTGGTACTGGGGATTGAACTCAGGGCCTTTGCACTGACCAACATCCTCAGTCTTTTCTTTTCTTTTCTTTTTTCTTTTCTTTTTTTTGTGGTTGAGACAGTGTCTCAATATGTAGCTCAGGCTGACCTTGAGCTCACTGTGTAGCCCAGGCTGGCCTCAAACTCATAGTGATCCTCCTGCCTCAGCCTCCTGTGTGCTGCGATCACAGGCATGTGCCACCAGGCCCATCTTCCTAGTCTTTATTTTTTTATGTTGAGACAAGGATCCAGTCTAGGTTGAAATTTCCAGTCCTCCTGCCTCAGCCTCTGAGAGTGGTGGGATTACAGGTGTGTACCACTGCACCTGGCTGCACATTTTTTTTTTTTTTGGTACTGGGGATCGAACTCGGGTCCTTGTGCTTGCGCAGCAGGTGGCGAAACCACTGAGCTAAATCCCCAGCCCCTAATTCTCACAAACAACTTCTGATAAAAAAGTACACACACAACAGGAGCAAGAGGAGGAATAGCAGTAGCTCTGCTGTCCTTGGAAACCCTAATGAGCCCTGCAAAACTGTCTCCTTCAAGGGCTGGGGATTTAGCTTAATGGTTCCACTGCCTGCCCCACAAGCACAAGGATCTGAGGTCGATCCCCAGTACCAAAAAACCCCACAAAACTGTTCCCTTCAAAGAAAAGGGGGATAAAACAGCCTCAGGTAATTTATGGTGAGCAACTCTAGTCGTGAGCCAAGTCCTTTCTGCTATCTCTGCTAAAGCGTTGAGGAAAAAAGAAGAATACCTTGAGACACAAAAAAATTGTATGAGATTCAAACTTCAGTACCCAGAAATAAATTTTCTTTTGGAACGCAGCCCGTGCATTCATTTCCATGCAGTCTATGGCTGACGGTGTAGCCTGCAAAGCCTGAAATATTTTTTCTGGGGCTTTACAGAACAAAGTTTGCAGTCGCCTCCTCAGGATCTCAGGAAGGAACAAGAGGCCAGAAGGCCAGGGATTTAGCTCAGTGGTGCCGCTGCCTGCCTCACAAGTGCAAGGTCTCAAGTTCAATCCCTGGTACCAAAAAAAAAAAGAAAAAAAAAGAGAGGCCAGAGAGAGTGGAGCTCACAGCACCAGCTGGGCTCTGTACCAACCTGGGAGAGGAGCAGCACTGGCAGGGGGAACCTGCTTCCTAAATGGCAGCCTGGACCCAAGGGAGGGGCAGCCCCGTGGCCCAAAGGCAGCTATGCTCTCATCACAGACGTGATTCTCCCCATTTACACAGGAAAACATGAGCAGCACCGTCAAGATTGCACCAGGAGTGGGGGAGAGCAGCTTTCACAGCTGATTCACTGCACTGGGGAGTCTGAGCTCTTTTCTGAACCCAGGGAGAGCAAGCTCCCAAAGACAGCAAGAGGCTAAAACTGAAAAAAATACAACAACACTGACATTCAGCCCGTGCCCTGCTCCCCTAACCCCAGCTGAAGAAAGGAAGCAGCTCCCAAAAGAAATTTGATGGGGCTCCAAAGAAATTAAATTTGGCCTGTCTCTTCCCTCTGTTATTTTAGAAATCTGAATGAAGCCATAGGGCGGCCAGGGCCCTGCTTCTGCTTGCTGCCCGCAAACGCTGGTGCAGGACTCTTGGAGAGCCTCCAGCCGGCTAGGCAGGGTAGGACGGGGCCAAGGCTGCTGGCCCTTTCTTTTTCTTTTTTCTTTGAGACAGGGCCTCACAGTGTAGCCCAGGTCGGCCTTGAAGAGCAGTGATCCTCCTGCCTCAGCCTCTTGACTGCTGGGATTACAGAAGTGCAGCACCACGCCCCATTGCTGGCTGACCTTTTCAAAGGCTGGGTGGCTTCCTGCAGCTGGCTCAGGGTCCTAGACCTCCTGAGGGAGCCAATAATAGAGAAGACCCAAAAGAGCCAGATAGCAAGACTGGGGAAGGGAGAGACCAGAGGACACAGCCACTGCCTTATCCTCCATGTCTCCTGGCCCATGGAACACCCTTTGATGGCTACAAATTTAACCTACACAAAGAAAACCATTCATCCCACAGAGCCTGTAAAGAGGGGCCGAGCAGAGCTGCTGTAACTCCTGGTGAAGAAGTCGCCAGTAACCTCAGCGCCTTCCTACGTGTGCCCTGGACACCCCTTCTATGGCAGGAGCACCCCAGTTTCTCCATCCCTCAGCCTGCCGTGGCTGAGCACTGGTACCTCTGGGACCCTTCTCTCCATGACTTTCTTGTTAACTGCCAGAGGATGGCACCGTCCCAAAAATGAGAGCCAAGGTACAAGATGCAGAAGACTCATTCACATGTCCAACACTGCTTCAGGGCCTTCCAGCGTCAGACACGGAGAAGAGGACCCACTGGGGCCTTCACACAAATACGAGGGAGCATCGGGTGGGATGAGCAATGCCATCCCCGACCAGCTTCTGGCCTGACCGGTAAGAAGTCTCCACAAGCCTCCCAGACCCCAGGCACAGGTGCCAGCTTTACTGTTAATTCTGGAAGTTCAGAGATGGAAAGCTAGTCCAGCATCCCTGGTCCCTAATCAAATCATACTCCCTCTACCGTTAGCAAACAGGCACTTCAAACATCCACGAAAGCCAGGTGCATGCCTGCAACCCTAGCAAAAATAAAAATGCCTGGGGATATAGCTCAGTGGTAGAACACCCTTGGGTTCACTTCCTAATGCTAAAAAAAAAATCCCATTGATTGTGAGCCTACTATATTACAAAGATGGTAGTGGCCTAAGAGGATTTTTTTTCAGTAGTAAAGATCGAACTCAGGGGCACTCTACCCGAGCTATATCCCCAATCCTTTTTATTTTTTATATTGAGAAGGGTCTCACTAAGTTGTCCAGCTGGACTCCAACTTGCTATCCTCCTGCTTCAGCCTAAGTGCTGGGATCATGGGAGTTCTTGGTTGTTTTTTCATGGGTTTGCAAAGTGAATTTAGGGACCCTGTGTGGTTGTTCCATCGGAGCCTTGGGACCAGGCTAGTCCATGAAATGTGAGGGACAGGGATGAGAAGGGTCCACACCGACATGTCCTCGTCTACCTCCTGCCAGTTTCTTGGCATGGACGCTGGGTGCTGTGCCAGAGGGCAGGGCGAGAGAGGGTCTGAGGTTCAGAAGGACACACCTGCACAGACTTTGGCCACAGTGACCCAGGGAATTAACCCAGCAGGTCCCAGGAAACGGCTACAAGTAGTGGCGGCAGCAGGGAATCCCTACTATGGCGGGGCGGGAGTCCGGTATGTGGAAGCCAACTGGCTCTCAGGTATGAGTTCATGATCTGTTAGCCTCCACAATCAACTCCCCGGGGTAAGGAAGGAACAATGGCAGGCAGGAGAAGGAGGACCCTGGGTGAGTTAGACTCGAGGTTTCAAAAGTTCAGAACCATTCTTGGTGTCTATACCTCTTGGGGAAGAAAAAGACCAAGCATCAACCCAATGAACTCTGGTGTCCAATGAACCTGAGTCTGAACCCTAGTCCTATACCTCACGTCTTAATCGGCATGGGTTAGTTCTGGCTTCTCTAACCTTACATTTGACATAAGTGTTAGGTATGTCAACACCATAGGGTTATAAGGACTAAAAAGAATATATATAAAGGATTTGCCATGATGTGCTGCACATACTGAACTAACCACTGGCCATTGTGATTTCCTATTTCTCTATTTGTACCCTTGCATGCACGCATGTACACACACACACATACACCAGTCCCTAATTTTATGAACAACTGGGGTTTTTGGGGTTTTTTGGTACTGGGGATTGAACTCAGGACCTTGTGCTTGCCAGGCAAGCGGCAGAACCACTGAGCTACATCCCCAGCCCTGCTAGTCCCTAATTTTAAAATGGCAAGCATGCCAGGGATTTAGCTCAGTGGTTTCGCTGCCTGCTGTACAAGCGTAAGAACCAGAGTTCAATCCCTGGTACCAAAAAAAAAAAAAGGCAAGCAAATGCAGGAGGTTGTTTGGAGAAGCTATGGGTTGTTCTGCCACATCCCAGGGTGTTCTGGGATTCCTGGCTATCTCTGCTTCCGTGGACGCCTGTTCAGCAGGTGAGGACTCAGGAGAGGGAAGAAGGAAACTCACCGGACCTAGGAGAGATCCCAAAGACTGCCCCTGGCCTCAGTTGGTGACTGCAGTACCGGAACACTGCTGCTCCAAGTAGTCCCTTTAAGGATCCAGTCCAGCACTGCACTAGGGTTTCCTCTCTCCGCCTAAGGGAGCTGCTCATGGTCCACAGTGTGCACAGGAGACAGCCGGACTCGCTCCAGCCCAGCCCAGCCCAGCCTAGCTGCCTCTCCAACCACTCGGCCCAGCCCTTCCCTTCCCTTCCCCACTTCAAACACCCTAGACTGCCACTGGGCCTTTAACCCCTTCCATGCTGCTGCCCAGTCCTTGGCTTCCTGGACAAAGGCCGGCCTCTGAGTTCAGGTTCCCAGGGAAACAGGTCCAGGAAGCTTAGCTGGGGTCACCCTGAGGGGAGCGGATGTGGGAGCCTGGTCCCCAGGAAATTTCACCCCCTCCAACGGGGCAAGCAGAAACCCAGGATGGAAGAAAGAGGGCACCTGGGGCCGGAGCCACCCCTGGGAGCCTTCGGAACAGCAAGGTGCTCGTGAGGTCGGTAGGGTCCTTCCCCTTCTCTCAAAAGGCTTCTGAACTGCTGGTTGGTGCCTTTAAGGGGCAGGCCACAGCAGTGAGGAGGAAATACTGTTTTCTGAGAGCACAGGGAGGAGCGACCAGGAGGGCAGCTCCACATGAGGCGGGCACTAGCTTTCCCAACAGGAACAGGGTAGCCAGGCAACTGGGCACACACAGGACGCATGGCCCCGCTTGTTGGCTTGTTGTGGATACCAGGCGGCAGGATGTTTGAGCGGCCCCTCCACCCTCTCTGATAACAGTTTGAGGGGAGTGTGCTGACTCACCCTTCTTGCCCGGGGCAGGGGACAGAAGCAGACACTGGATTTCCTAAGGTGACGGTGACGGCATCACCCTCAGGTGGCCCCTGCAGTCTAGGAGCAGGGCTTTGTGGAGTGGAAGGACAGCGGCTGGCTCTGCCAACTCCCTGCGTAGGGGAGCTCATTTACCCACGACTTCATTCCCTCATGTGTAAAATGGGGACTTCGGCTAGAAAGGCACCAATGCTAGTAACTGTGCTGGCTGCCACCTGCCTGTGCCCTTGGATAGTCCTTCACTTCCTTGTTCTTGGTCTGTTAATGAGAGGATTAAATTAGTGCTCACTGTTAATCCTTTTCTGAGTGAGAGGAAGAAGACAGCCCTGGCTGGGGCCCAAACTACAGGATGAGAAAGTGACACTGTTTCTTGCTGCATAACGCAGAGGAGGCCAGGCATGGTGGTGCACACCTGTAACCTCAGCACTCAGGAGGCTGAGGCAGGAGGATCACCTGTTGAGCTCAAGGCCAGCCTGGGCTACATAAGGAGGCCATCTCAAAAAAAAGGAAAAGAGCGTGGGGGAAATACCTGACCCATCTTACAGGTGAGGGCCCTCAGAAATCCTGTCTTGGGTTGTCCAGAGGATGAAACAAGCTCCCCACGGGACAGCAGTCACCTGAGGTCACACAGCCAGGCTGCCAAGGTGGGGAGTGGGTGGAAACTCTCACACCTGTCTCTTCAGGTAGTCTGAGGGCCTGGCACAGGAAGGGGCGGGAGCCAGGGCACCGGCTCCTGCTGACACCAGGGCTGGGTGTGTGGATGATCAGATGCCAGGTGGAAGTCTGAGCCTCGTGGGAGGGCAGTGGGGCTCTGGCAGCTGGCTCGTATCTGTATTGCCTTTCAGGGAGGAGCCTGCTGGGCACCTGATCTCCAGGAAAGCAGGGGGTCCACACCCACTTGCCCTTTCCCCCAGAGCTGCAGTCAACCCAAAGGTCAAGTGCACCCTCCTGGGCCGGTTCCAGCATCCTCAGACACCTCTGCCAAGAAGTCAGGAGGGTGCAGTCCCAACGCCAACCACTCCTGTCGGTCCCTGTGTCTATAGATTTTAGAGGCTCTTATGTCCTCCACCACCACCACTTAGGGAGGTTCAAATTCTATCCTGACTCCAAGGAAGCTGATCTCCTGAGGTGAAGTATCTGGTTTTGGCATCTTTTCAAGGTGCCCGAAACGCGAACAGCCTTCACAGTGCCTCTCTTGTCATCTGCAGGCTCCCGGTCCCCCTCCTTGTCTCCTTCCCCTAACAAGCGCCAGACACCAGTGCTGGGTCCTGCAAGATCCGGTACAGATAAGCCTGCCAGGCTTCCCGGAGAGACAAGGAAGAAGTCTACCACCTTCCGAGGTAGCAGGTGTACCCACGCCCCACCCCAGAACCCCTCCTCCTCTAGGTGAACTCATTCTACTGGTGGCAACTCCAGATGGAAGTGTTCCCTCCTCCGGAAAGCCATTTCTGGGTCCTAGACAGGAGGTGCCTCCAATCCGCTGCCCTCCTCTCCCGTCTCCTGCGCATTTCCAAGTCTCCACTGAGCACGAGCACTAGCAATTATCTTTCCTGCCCTCTGACCTGGCCCGTCCTGGTCCTGGGGTGTCCAAGCTGCAGCCCCTGAAAGAGGGTTGTGAGCTGGTGGAGGGCGACTCCATTCAGAGCCTCCCGCTGTCTCCATGTCCTTTTCATCTTCGGGCCCCAGAGGCTCCCACTGCTGGGCAAAGGAAAGGTTAAACCGGTTGTGCAGGGAACAAAGCTGGTGTTGTGCTGGGTTTCCCTCCTGCCTGGGAGGCTGTTTGCAGACCACGGCATTCCTGGGTTGGACAGAGTGAGCTTACACTGGCTTCTCCCCGCTCTGCCTTTCCACAGTGTCAGGGCCCCGGGCAGGGGAGCCAGCACTTCTTCCTGGCCTGGGCTCAGAGCATGGGGGCATCAAGAACACACACATTCAACCTGGAGCAAAGCTAGTTCCAAAACAGGCAAGGGGCTGGAATCAGGCAGAAGCGCCAGCTTCTCGAGTGGCAGCAACTGGATCAGAGGGGCTCGGGGACACAGGAAGGGCTGAGGACCACCTTCTCCAGCTTTGGAGAGCTGGTGGCCAGGGCAGGTTCAAGGGACACATCACGGCTGACACATGGAACACAGGGGGACAGCAGCACAGGCTCAGAAGGGACAGACCCACAGCCACAGCCCCGTGCCAAGGAGATGACTCGGCTTGCTCGCCCAGGAGCTGGCGCTCAGGGCCAAGCTCCAGATGACAGGGAGACAGACAGGGCAGTGCAGTATTTGTTTTTATTAGAAAATTCCATTTGGTAAGCTCTTCCCTACCCAGGCAGAGACTGGGTGGCCTCCGAGAGTCCCACAGTTTTCTGACAGGGCAGGGCCGGGTGGGGAGGGCTCAGGCAGCCCCCGAAGGCCCCTCCTGGACTCCCAGGGCGCACAACGGCAGCAATACATCAACAGCACCTCGAGGGCAGGGCCCAAGGCCCCTGCTGCAGGCTGTGGCCCAAGGCATCCGTGTTGTATGGCTTCCAGGTGGAACCAAGGAGGCTCCCAGAGACTCTGGGTCTGGCCCTTCACTCTGGCTGGAGCGGCCAGGGGCTAAGGATGAAGAGAGGACGTCTGAGACCCTCTGGAGTCTGGAGAGCACCCGTTTCTCGGAGAGGAGGGTGGGAGCCCCGCTCAGTTCTTCTTGGGCTTGGGAGTGTCATACTTCCTCTTGCTGGAGTACCACAAGAGCAGGGGGATGCCGATGGAGGGAAGCGTCATAACTCCGAAGGCTGCCCAGTCCAGCTGCGGAGGAAAAGCGAGGACGAGGTCAGGAGAACACGTCGGGCGAAGGAATGCGCACAGTCAAGTACCACACTGGCCGGAAAGCTCCTCTGACCACAGGAGGTGGCCCATCGGCCTTGCGGGCTGTGAAGCGGGGCCGAGGCTGACCTGCCCAGACCAGCTTCCAGACAGTGCTAGAAATGGAGAAGCCCAGGTCTCGCCCTAGCCGTCAGGCCTCGCCGGGGCCCCTCCTCCAGTCCACCACCTCCCTGCCGCCTTCCACCTCCTGAACGCCCTGCACTCCTGGATCTGGATCGCGCCGTGCTCTCGTGTCTGAGTGGCTCCCTTGCCTCCTGACTGGGGAAACCATCTGTCCCTCCAGGACGGAGTGCCGGGGAGACCTCCTGATGCGTGTTCCTTCAGAGCCTCACCACAGCATCTGCCCCATTTACTGTTTTTTTTGTAGTTGTTTTTGAGGTACTAGGGGTTGAACCCAGGGCCTCCACACTGAGCTACATCCCCATCCCTTTTCTATTTTTTATTTGGAAATCTCACTGAATTGGTAAGTCACGAAAGCCGGGCTCAAACTTGCCATCCTGCCTCAGCCTCCCAGACGGCTGGGCTTACAAAAATGTGCCACCTCATCCAGCTCATTTGTGTGTTGTCTTCTGAGCCTACACAATCTTTTTCTTCTTTTTCTTTTTTTTTTTTTGACACTGGGGATCGAAGAGCCTACACAATTTTAATGCAAGGGGCTGGGTTATGTTGATCACTGCTTTCCCGGAGCAAAGTTCAGAATGAGTACATAATTAGAAACTGAGTGAACAGGGCTGGGGATTTAGCTCAGTGGTGCCGCCACCTACCTCGAAAGCGCAAGGACCCAAGTTCGATCCCCAGTACCAAAAAAAAAAAGAAGCCGAGTGAATAAATGAATTTCATTCAGTATTTCAGTCAAGTCTTCACAAAATCCCTACACCAAACCACAACGAAGTCCCCGCCCCGCTTACCCAATGCTCTATGACCCTTGAAGGAAACCAGATTTTAAATCTCAAAATAGCTCCCTGCCTCTAAAACGGGTCTCTACTCAAGGCCGAGAAAAGGGCACCTCCATCTCCGACAGTCTCAGGGGAGACCAACCAACAGACCATCTACAGACGCCTCGAGGCTCCAGAACCAGCAGGTGTTCACATGCCAGGGAAATGAAAAGAGGAGACCAGAAAGCTTACGAAGTGTGGGGAGAATCTCCTATCAAACTCCCGCTGAGCCAGGATCCCGCCCTGTCCAGGTGCACTGGTAGAGCCAATCTGAAAGGAAGA
The DNA here is from genome assembly GCF_000247695.1 of Heterocephalus glaber. The sequence goes on from NW_004624885.1 coordinate 1,367,466, forward strand.
AAAGGACATCAGGGCAAGCCTGAAAGTCACCTCGTCTCACCCCGGGCAGGCACCCCAAGCCACCAATTCGAATCACCAGGTTCTGGGCACCCAAGGAGCCTAGACGCTTCAAGATGAGGAAGGGCCAAGGGGTGTGGCACTCGCCTCCCCGCTTCCTGTGAGGTCCTGGGTTCTATCCCCAGCACTGGGGGACAGACATGAGGTAAAGCTTCTGAACTAGAGTTGGACGATTCTCTTAGTGCTTGGGAAGAGAAAATGAGGACCCAGGAGGCCTGAGAAAAACCACCAGTGAGTATTTATTAAAGTCTGAACTGCAACTGAGGTCAAGGCCTCGGCCTCCAGGAAGGCTGACACCGCTCACTCACCCCACCGCCCTCCACAGGCCCTGGGCGGCAGACTCACTTCCCAAATGAAGCACCTTCTATCTCACAGGCTGACAGAGGCACAAGGAAATAAAGAGGAGGCTTCTGGAAGTGTACGCCCCGCCCACAGGAGCACCGAGGAGGGCTGAGTCTGGACCACATTCCTCCGCCCTGAGAGGCGGGACTCGCACGGTCTGGAGCACACTGCAAACAACTGTGTCCCAAGGTGGCAGCTGACTCTGATTCTGCATCTATTAACCTGCCCAGCACCAGGCAGAAGCAGTCTTGAGGCGTGTTCTGAAAGCAGAACTGACACCCATGTGAAAACACAGCTAGGATTATGTATCCCACATGGTTTATAAGAAAGGGAATTTTAGAAAGTGCACTGAGTGTAAAAGAATTTTATTTTACTGGGGTTTTTTTTGGTACCAGGGATCAAACTGAGGACCTTGTGCTTGTGAGGCAGGCGGTGGAACCACTGAGCTAAATCCCTAGCCTACTTTTTGTTTTTTTGAGACAGAGTTGCAACATGTAGCTCAGGCTGCCCTCAAATTCAAGATCCTCCTGCCTCAGCCTCCTGAGTGCTGGGGTTACAGGCACACGTCACTGCACCTGGCTCGAATTTTACTTCTCTGAGTTCTATAGACGAATGTCAAATCGCTCCCCTGCTGTGAACTCACTAAGGCTACAGCTTATTCTTATAGTACCATCAGAGGACCATGCATGTTAGCTTCATAAATGTAGGCCTGAGCTTTTTCCTTCCTGCAGTAGTGGGGACTGACCCCTGCGCATCCCAGGCAAGCACTCCTCAACTGAGCTGTATCTGGGGCCCTTTTGTTAAGTTTTATTTTGAAACAGGATCTTGCCAAGTTGCTCAGGTTGGTCTCCAACTTGGAATCCTGCCTCAGCCCGCCAAGCAGCTGGGATTAAGGCATGTCACCCACCCAGCTTCAGGATCTAAGCCTTTGAGGGTTGGACAGTGTCTCAATCTTCCTGGTATTTCCCAGAGTTGCAAGGGCTCAGCAGTGAACGGCATCAATCAATCAAAAGACTGTTTCCTTCAATAGGAGACGCGAAGTTCCTGGCCTTAGCAGTTTGTAATTAAATGGGAAAGGAGGGGAGGAGGAGGAAGACTCATGCATAAGAAAACCACTGAGGACAGAAGTAACAAACTAGTGCTGCCGGAGTTTAGGAGCAGTCAGTGACGCTGACAGAAGGACTGAGCAGGAGGGCAGCATGATGTACAGGAGACAGGAGGCGGAGACACTGCTCAGAGCTGCTTCTCGGGCCTCAGATACTGAGGTGGAGCAGAGCGAGCTTCAGACAGGACGAAGGCCAGGAGAACAGGGCAGGCGCTGAGGGAGGGGTGGAGTGCAGGCAGGAGCCTGGCCTCGCAGGTGCAGGTCTGTGTGCTCGGCCAGAGGCTGAGGACAGCTGGGTGGCCAGAGGTTGAGTTCCACAGGCCCAACAGCTGAGCCTCGAGGGCAGAAGCAGGCCGGAAGGGGGGAAGGGGGAAGTGGGAATGGGGGCCTGGAATAATCACGCAATGCGTTTGAAAGGACTGAGGGCAAGGGCAGCAATGCACCAGGCAGCAGCTGACACATGCAGACAACAGGGAAAGCAGAGGGCAGAGGAGGCCGTTCAGCACGCCCTCCATCGCTCCCACTGCTCCATCCCACTCGGCCACCCTGCGGGTGACCCGGAGCTCCCGCCAGTCTTATGGCCTTCAGCATCCACTGGGCTCTGCAGACACTTTCTGCAACTTTTTAGAGGAAGGTAGAGCCCAGCATGCCCGGCTCAGGGCTTGGTAACTTACCACGACGGGGCCGTCCTCTTGGGCCAGGTAAGTGATGGTGGCAGAGGTGAAGTTGAAGTAACCAGCCTTGAGAGGGCGCAGGACCACGGTGTGGGACACGTTGCTAGCGCTGGCCCCAGAGTTAAGGCAGGGGAAAACAATGGAGCGACAGTGCTAACAATCTTTCATCTTATGAACTAAAGGTACCCTTCCCAAAACAGCTGCCAACATGTGGTGATTTCATCACTATAATACTCTACAGGGATGAAAAAATCGATTTTAGAAAATCTAAAGTGCCTGGGATGATAGTACCTGCCTGTAATCCCAGTACTTGGGAGGCTGAGGCAGGAGGATCACCATGAGGCCAGCCTGGGATACATAGACCCTGCCTCAAAAAACAAACAAACAAACAAACAAACAAACATAAAAAATCTAAAGTGTGTGATATAATACCTTTCAGCTGTATTGGGGTGAGCAACCCACAAGGTCTCGCTGTGTATACTAGGCTGGCATTGAACTAGAAATCCTCCTGCCTCAGCTTCCCAAATGCTGGGATTATAGGAGTGCACCACCAGACCCAAGTAAATATACTTTAATTCAAAAGAGAAAAAAAGAAGTATCAAGCATCTAATTCACTATGAAATAACTGACAGATTAGAAAAAGAGACTCTGAATAACAGCCACCCAGATGGGTTTCCACTGAATTTCTTTTAAAAGGATTTAGCTCAGTGGTTCCACTGCCTGCCTCCACAGTGCAAGGACCCAAGTTCGATCCCTGGTACCAAAAAAAAGGCTCTTAGGGGTGAGGATGTAGCTCAGTGGTAGAGTGCTTGCCTAGCATGCACAAAGGCCTGGATTCCATCCCCAGCACCTCAAACAAAACAAAACATCTTAGGGGCTGGGTATTTAGCTCAGTAGTTCCACTACCTGCCTCAAAAGCACAAGGTCCAGAGTTTGATCCCTGGTACAAAACAAAACAAAACAAAACACCCATGCCTGCCCATACATCTTTTTCTCCCCCAGTACCGGAGACTAAACCCAGGGCCTTGCGGATGCTAGGCAAGTGCTCTACCACTGAGCTACAAACACCTTTATAGACCTCCAGAAATGTCCACCTCCTCCCAGAATGTTTCAAGGCCTCACACTGAACTTCATGAACCTCTTTCAGGTCTTCTCCTAAGCCATGCTCCCACTGGTACAGCAGTCCCTCTTGCCTCAGTCAGAACAGCCAGGCACACTTAGCCTGTTGATGTCCCCCTGCTGCCTGAAAGCAATGTTCCCCCTCCCCAGCCCTTGTCAGGCAGTGCCAAGAGGATACGGGGCGATCCGGTCCCACTTGACATTAAGCATACCAGAGACAATGCCAAAGTCTTCAGGTGGGAAGGAGTCATCAGATAACTCCACATCCAATGCAGCACTAGAAAACAGAGCTCATAAGTGATCAACAATCAAATCTGCCTGCTTGTCCTAAAGTCAGAACTCAAGAGAATCACACAATGACTCGGGCCTGTTGTACTGAAGAATCCAGGTCAGGGCCAGGGATTTAGCTCAGTGGTTTCGCTGCCTGCTGCGCAAGCGCAAGGACCTGAGTTCGATCCCCAGTACCAAAAAAAAAAAGAATCTGGATTCCACTGGTCAAAAACACCAACAACCTCGAGTATCTAGAAGGGAACGGGCCCAGATCTATTTTGCCTTGATGTGTGTGCGTACACAAGCACAGCCGTGTGGAGAGGGGAAGAGAAGGTAAATACAGACAGAAAATTAAAAGGAACAAAACAAGTGAAAACAAAAATGCTCCTAGGCTAGTGAAATAAGGAAGCTGAAACCTGAATCCCTAAGGTGACAAAGGGCCAAATATTTCGGGTGTCTTCATCTTCCCCTCCTTATTTCATAATTTTTGCTTCTTCTTTACTCTTTAACTCTTTCAACCCAAAAAAATGACTTCTGGGCTGGGGATTTAGCTCAGTGACACTGGGTCTGCCTTGCAAATGCAAGGTCCTGAGTTCAATGCCCAGTACAAGGAAAAGAAAAATGCAAAAAATGATTTCTCATACCTTAGGAAAGAAAGCCCTCCATGTCTAAAAAGAGGGCCCATAGTACATTCATTCACTCATGATACCTAATGCTACAGGTCTCCCAAAGAGAAATCACTAACCACAGGATGTTTCCTATACCCACCTGAGAACTAGGAATCCAAAAGAGGCCCAGCCTGTAGCCAGGGTACTCTTACCTTGAGCCGACATTGTAGATGTTGTACTGTAAGGTTAGGTCTCGCCCTTCCACAGCGTATCTGTTCAGCAGCGATTTGGAAGCCAAAAGCCTGGCTCCTTCCTCTGCTTGGGTGACAGCTAATAGAACCATGGTCACAAATGCCACCAGCCTCATCTTTGGAGAAAAGAGCACAGGAGGCAGTGAACCCAAGAAAGTAAAAGTCACCCAAGTCCTCCTGCCACCCCCCCTTGTAAGTCTGTCACCTTTTGATCCTAGCAGAGCAGCCGCCCTTCCACACAGTGCAGAAGTCACTGGCGCTAACCTTTCCCCAGTCCCTCCCACGGCCCTCAACCCTGAACATGGTCCAGGCACCAGCAACCCACCGGCCTCGGCCAGGAGGCCTGGGTGCTCATCCTGGTGGCTGATCTGAGAGAACCCGTGGCCAGAAGCGGGCTTTCTCGGGCTGCCCATCTCGGATCTAGGAACCGGGGCAGCCTCACCGGTCCCCTTCACCGCAGCCTTCCCGCTGCCCCTCTCCTCCTCGGCCCAGTTCCACAGGGCCCCACCGCTCGCCTCCGGGCCCCCCACGGCCCTGCTCCACCCTGCCACTCCCTCTCCTGGGGTCCCATTCATCTTGGTCCCCCAAATCCCTTTCTGGGTCCCGCGGGGTTCTAGTCGGCTCGGCCCCTCCTCCTCAAGTCAAAGCTACTCATCACCCGCGGGCGCACTCCGCCCTTCCCGCTACCCTCCGGCGGCTGAGTGACGAGCGGACACAAGTCTCGCACCTCGCCCACTCGAGCAGCCTGCGTCTCGGACTCACCGTGTACATCCCCAATGCCTACCGGGAGCCACCACTGCCGGAAAGGAACGTCAGCGCCCGAGACGCCGGAAGTGAGACGTGACCGGAAGTGCGGAGTTCTGCCCAATGCCTCGTGGGAGTTGTAGTTCTCAGCCAAGTCCCGCCTTTCCCTTTGTAAAGTCCACCAGCCTAAAGGGTGTGAGAGCTCCCAAACTGGGTTTGTCTGCATCATCCAGGCTTTTCTTTCTTTCTCTCTTTTTTTTTTTTTTTTTGGTACCAGGGATCGAACTCGGGTCCTTGTGCTTGCGAGGCAGGCAGCGGAACCACTGAGCTAAATCCCCGGCCCCCAGGCTTTTCTTATTCCGCCCTCTTCACTGGCTTCTGGAGCTGGCTCTTCACTACTGTGTCTGACCCGCACCTGACTAAGTGCTTTGGGAAACTAGCAAACCTGGAGGTTTGTATCATGCGTCTAAAACGTTGAACTAGGAATTAGAGAAAAGCTATTTCTACTAGGATTCTTGCTATTCCCAGATGAGAAACGTAGTCATCTCTAATGTCCAGCAAGTTACCAAATTCTGAGCTTTATTTAGAAGCCCTTTAAAGTCCTCAAATGATCCTGTCTTCTCCATTCCCACTATAACTGCTGTAATTCATGCTCGGTCCCCTAATGCTGTTTTTTTCCTCTGGCTTTCTTTTTTTTTTTTTGGTACTGGGGATTGAACTCAGGACCTTACGTTTGCGAGGCAGGCTCCGTGCCACTGAGCTACATCCCCGGACCTCCCTAATGCTGTTTCACTCACATAGCCCTCCTATCTTAGAGCTTCTCCTCCAGTTTTCAATCAGCTACCAGAGAAACTTCCCCCAACAGCATTTGAAGAGTAGACCCTAGGTTCAGAGAGGGGACTGAGAAATCAGGCAGTTGCTTACATAGCGCCTTGGTTCCCAAATCTGTTAAAACGATCTAATTACAGTACTTCAGGGGGTCAGAGGATCAAATAAGATCCCATGTATAAAATTCTGGGCCAATGGGCCGGAGATTTAGCTCAGTGGTTCCGCTGCCTGCTTTGCAAGTATAAGGTCCCAAGTTTGATCCCTGGTACCAAAAACAAACAAACAAACAAAAAAATTCTGGGCCATGGCCGGGGATTTAGCTCAGTGGTTCCAGCACCTGCCTTGCAAGCCCAAGGTCCCAAGTTCGATCCCCAGTACCAAAAAAAAAAAAAAAAAGTATTAGCTAAAAATTCTGGGCCAAGTGTGATGGCATGTGTGTGTAGCCCCAGCTACCGAGGTGGCTGAGGGTAGAGGATTGCTTGAGCCCAGGAATTTGAGGCCAACTCATGCAACATGATGACACCCTGTCTCAGAAAACAAACAAAAACTCAGTAGAGTGCCTGGCAGACGTGTGTCAGTGTTATTCTGTATCTCCAAGTCAGCATTCTTGCACTCAGTATGCATTTATTAAGGATCTATATATGCCTGGCACTGCTCTGAGTACTTGGGAATACACCGATGAACAGGACAGGTAAGGTTTCCACTTCTGGGGAGCTTATCTTCTTACGAACTAATACGCATTACCTGTATTTGAGTATCTGCTCCCCACCCCCCAAACTTGAGCTTCTCTGTTTGTTTGTTTGTTTGCTTGCTTCGGACAGAGTGTTGGTATGAAGTCTAGGCTGATCTTGAACTCACTATGTAGTCCATGATGGTCTTGAACTTTCGATCCTCCTACCTTAGGCTCCAGGATTCCAAGCATGCTGTGATTACAGGCATGCACCGCTATGCCCAGCTTCCAAACTGGAGCCCTTTGAGGACAGGCTTGTCCATTTTCATTGCTTAGGGTCATCCCTAAGCTCACAAGAGATGCTCTAACAGTGAAGAATAATAATAATAACAATTTCTCTACACATAAATTCCAATCTGCTCCTAATTCATGGCTTTGAGTGTGGGTTCTCTGAACCCTATTAGCTGGGCATGGTGGCACATACCTGTAATCCCAGCATTGAGGAGGCTGAGGCAGGAGGATCACTATGAGTTTGAGGCCAGACTGTACCACATAGCAAGAACCTATCTCAAAAAGCAACAAAATGAAATGCCTTATTAACCCTCTTTTCTTATCCAAATCCAACCCATCCTTCAGGACCCTATGCTAGTCTCATTCCCCAGGGAGCTTGCCTTGGCTGATTGACCTTCATAGCACCGTGGTTTAACGTTTTCTTCTAATTGTTTCTGGCATGAAAGTGGACCCTGCTGACCAGGTCCTGTCTCTGGGGTGCACTGCTGATCCAAAGGCCTACAGCAGTGTGAGTACACAGAGGAACCTGGGCTGCAGGCAGGATTTTCACTCCTGCCCAAAGACTGCCTTCTAGCGAAACTTCTCCAGGGTCAGAAAGAGGGGAAGTACGGCTATTCCTGTTTCCCAGACTCAACATTCCCCAAAGGAGCCTCTCTTCAGTGCTCGGTTCAGACACCACACAAAATAAGCACTTCTGGACTCAAAAGAAGTTTAGGACCTAGGAATGGGGATGAGAGGTAATCCTTTGCGACTGCAAGGTGAATGGAAATAAGATGTCAAGCACTCCTCCCACACCTGTAATCCCAGCACTCAGAAGGCCGAGGCAGGAGGATCATTGAAAATTTGAGGCCAGCCTGGCTTACCTAGTGAGTTTAAAGCCAGCCTGGACTACATAACAAGACCCTGTCTCAAAAAATAAATAAATAAAATAAAGTAACAACAACAATTCAGGGACTTCCCACTATCAATGGGTTTAAATCCAATTCTTTTATCCTGTGGTTAAGTTCCTTCCCTGCCCGGCCCTCCCTTCTGCCTCAGCCATGGGGAGCTTTCCCTCTCGACCACTTTCATTTTCAGTGCTTTGATTGGTGGAAGTCATTAAAAGTCAAAGAAAAACCTTTATTGACTACATACTCTTGAAAGCCCTGTGTTAGTTTCTAGGTAAACACATAAGCATGAAGCATGCCACTGAGCCACGGTGTTGTACACATGCAATCCGAGCACTCTGGGAGGCCGAGACGGGAGGATCAAAAGTTCAAGTCCTGCGTGGGCAATTTAGGGAGATTCTGTCTCAAAAAATGAGGGGCTAGGGCTGGGGATTTAGCTCAGTGGTTCTGCTGCCTGCTTTGCAAGCCCAAGGTCCCGAGTTTGATCCCTAGTACCAAAAGAAAAAAAGAGGGGCTAGGGATGCAGCTCAGTGCAAAGGTCCTGGGTTCAATCTCCAGTACAAGAAAAGAAAAAAAGAAAGCAGGAGAAAAAGTGCTGCTTGACTTGGAAGAGGATCTAAACTGCTGGCGAAGATAATCAGATCGTCTTGATAGTGTTTAAGGCTCTCACAGAGGTTAGTACCTGGTTTCCCAGGCTGGGTTTTTGTTTTATCATTCTCTGAACTGTCGTTTTGGTGAGCGAGAGTTCTTTGTTTTTATTACAAAAAATCAATTAGGAGCCAGGGATTTAGCTCAGTGGTTTTGTCGCCTGCTGTGCAAGCACAAGGACCTGAGTTCGATCCCCGGAACCAAAAAAGCAAAACAAAACACCAAAACACCAAAGAATCAAGTAGTACTAGCCGGGTGCAGTAACACACATCTGTAATCCCAGCCCTTGGGAGGCTGAGGCAGGAGGATCACTGTGTGTTTGAAGCCACCCTGGGCAAGATAGTGAGTTCAAAGCCAGTCTGAGCTAGGTAGTGAGAGCCTGTCTCAATGCCCCCACCCCCCTAAAAGCAATTAGTAATGCCCCGGGAGCTGTGCTCTGGGCGGCATTCGAAGACTTGGGATGGTTTGGAAGGTGATAGCAGAGTTAAAACGAAATGCGACCCCGACATCCAGCATAGTGGACAGGAAATGCTGTCCATCAAAGTGTCCTGGGCCCAGGGGAGTCTGCCAACCAAACTCAGGATTGGTACAGACAGCTCCCTCTAGAACCGGGACAATTCCTCCTCAGCACCCTGACAAACCCACTGGATGCGAGCGTCCGGGACAGTGCAGGTGCGCACGCAGCTCGGCTTCAGTCTCCCTAGCGGAGCCCCGGAGGGCCGCCCGCTCAGGCTGGGCTCTGGGGTTGGGGGACCCAAACCAAGAAGCGAGTGAGGACAACTTGGGTGGATGGCAGGGACCTGGGTGCCACCGCAGAGGTGTGCAGGGCCGCTCAGGGCTACGCAGGTGTCAGCTGTGTCCCGGGTCGGTTGGTGTCACAGCTGTCTGCTGCATTGTGGGGGGGGGGGGCAGAGGCAGAGAGAGACACCGCTGCCCCCTGCTGTCTCTCCTTTGGAATTTGCAACAAGACTGCGAACAGTGTGGCTGTGACTGGTCCCAGAAGGAGGTGGTGAGCCACCTGTGGCCGGTGGCACCTGGTGGAGACAGCATCTTGGTGACCCATCGAAGGCCCTTGGAGGGCAGCAGCTGTGGAAGGGTACTGTATGAGTGGGGCTGGATGAACAGGAGCCATCCGGGGTCCAAGAAGCTTTCAGAATCAGGGCTGGTAGATAATAGTGAAGCACTTTTTCTCTGCTTTTACACTGTTTTGTTTTGGTAAAACATACATCACACGAAAGGTGCCACATTCGCCGTGGCAGCATTAAATCCATTCACACTGGTCCTTGGCCATCTCAGAGCCTTCTCATCTCTGCAAGCACTGAACAGTTTCCCTTGCCCTCTCTCTCAGCCCTGGGCAACAACACTCAACTCTCTGTCTCTGTGTGTTTGACTTCACAGAAGTGGAATCATACAATAAATAAATTTGTTTTTATTTTACACAAATAATACATGCTTATGTTCTTTTTTTTGCGAACTGCGGTCCTTGCGCTTGCGCAGCAGGCTACATCCCCGGCCCCATGCTTATATTCTTATTGAAAAACAGGGGCTGGGGATGTAGCTCAGTGATGCCATGCCTGCCTGGTAAGTGCAAGGTCCTGAGTTCAATTCCCCGTACTGAAAAAAAGGTCAAAAATACTAGGATAGTGAGTTAGGCCTGCAGAGCCTCACAAGCTCGCTCGTAGGTGAAGGTTTTGGGAGGCTTTGGGCAGCTGGATCCTAGATGCAGCGTTGGGTGAGGGTGTGTGGTCACTGAATGGTTTAGCAGAGCTCTGGGTATGGATAATGGAGGCCCCACCTTGGCTCTGGGGGCACCAGTCAATAGGCCTGTAGCCAGGATGGAATAGAAAGAAGCAGAAGGAAGCCTGCTGCTTCTCACTGCTTGCTACCTTCCGCCTGGGACTCACTGAGCTGTTTCTCCCTGTGAGGCCCCTCTGCCATGCTACTCTGCCGTGGAGCCAGCCAACCATGGACTGAAACCTCCACAACCGTGAGCTAAATAAACCTGTCCTCCCTTAACTTGTGGGTTGGGTATTTTGTCTCAGCAGCAAGAAAAGTATCTACAATATTGGGCATAGTTGTCAGGATGCAAATCAAATGTAGATCCCTAAGGTTCTTTTTGGCTTTCTATTTTGTTCTTTTGAGTCAGGGTCTTCCCTTAATCTTGTAGTGATCCTCCTGCCTCAGGCTCCCAAGTGCTGGGATTACAAGGATGTGCCACCACACCTTGTTTAATTTCCTTATTTTTCTTTTCTCCTATGACTTCTAGTATTTCTCTTTTTTTTGGTACTGGGGATCAAACTCAGGTCCTTGCCCTTGTGTAGCAGGCGGCTAAACCACTGAGCTAAATTCCTGGCCCCTACAAATGCCACTGGGCTCTCTATGGCCTTCCCCTTTCCCTTGCTAATCAAAGCTATCCCTTAGCCAGGCACACACCTGTATTCCCAGCCCCTGGGGAGGCTGAGGCAGGAGGATCACAAGTTTGGGCAGCTTAGCGAGACCCTCTCTCAAAATAAAAAATAAAAAAGGGTTGGAGATATACTCAGTGGCAGAGCATCCCTGGGTTCAATCCCAGTAACCCCCAAAAGAGTCATTCTTCAATTTTTACATAATTTTTGCAATTTTTCAATTCATTACATTCTCTGGGTACCAGGCACTGGCTCCTCTTGCTGTCAAATTCACCAGCTCATTTGGATTTTCCCCCTCTCTTTCTTTCCTTCCCAGTGTGGACAAACTGTGTCTGAGATTGGGTGGGTGGGTGGATGGAGGGAATACTGGCTCTAACTTCTAGTATTCATTCAGCACGAATTTACCAGTCACTTTCTGGTGCGTCCAACTCTGTTCTGGGGCCTGGGCAGCAGCAGAGAACAGAGTTGCTACAGGCAGTCAGGAACAGGCCCTGCCTGAAATCCCAGCTACACAGGGGGATCAGGAGTTCAAGCCCAGCCTGGGACACTTAGTGAGCTCCTGTCTCAAAACAAAAACTGAAAAGAATTAGGGTATAGCTCAGCAGCCAAATATCCCCAGAGTCAATCCCAAGTACTACAGACGAAACTATTTTTCTCTCAGAACAAAATTCCATGACTTTTTCTTTTGGTACTGACTCTAAGACCTTTACACTGAGATACATATCCAGCCTTTTCTTTTTTTTCAGTTTTGAGATAGAATCTTACTACATTGATAAATTGCCCAGGCTGGGCTTTGACTTGAGGTCCTCCTGCCTCAGCCTCTCGGTGCTGAGTGTCCACCACCATGGCTGGCCTATCCCTTTCTTTGTAATGCGATGATACTGGACAATAGAACTTTCAGTGGCAATGGAAATATTTTATAATATCTCCACTGTCCAGCATGGTAGCCACCAGTTACCATATGGCTACTGAGTATTTAAAATGTGACTGGTTAAGAAAAAAATGAATCTTATTTCATTTTTTTGTTGATGTTTTTTGTTTTTTGGTACCAGGGATCGAACTTGGTACCTTGCACTTTCGAGGCAGGGGCAGGAAACACTGAGCTAAATCCCGGCCCCGAATCTTATTTCATTTTAATTCAAGTTTGTTTTTTTGTCTGTCTGTTTGTGACAGGGTCTTGGTATGTGGTTCAGGTTGGCCTTGAACTCACTATGTAGCCCAGGCTGGCCTCAAACTTTTGGAAATCCTCCTGCCTCTGCCTCCCCAGTGCTGGGAATACAGATGTGGCCCACCACATCCAGCCACTAGCATTGGCCACTGGGAGCTCTTCAGTTGGGTCTTTTGTTCTTTGTTAGCTCCTGCAGGTATGTTTGTGGTTGTTTTAGAGACTTTCTTTCTTTCTGGCCTAAAAGGTGCCCTGGCCTCTTGTTTATTCCCTTCTCTAGCCCTAGAATCAGCCCTTTCTCCAAGGAGTCCTAGTCCCTTTTTTTATTTTGTTTTGGTTTTGGTACAGGGCATCAAACTCAGGTCCTTGCGCTTGCAGGGCAAGCAGCGGAACCACTGAGCTAAATCCCTGGCCCTAGTCCCTTTTTTGGAAAACGATATTAGAAATTAAGATCTGGTACTTGGTGTGGATCTTGCCTCTAGGTATCATTCCTTGTCATGTCCTTTCAGCTGGCAGAACAAGGGAATACATGGAGATGTACTAACCTAGGCATATCCAAGTATCTGCAAATATTTCTATATATACACGTGTCTGTATTAACCTAAACATGGCCAACACCAGTGCCTCCAACTATCACGCATTACCACATAGATCCTTCCAGCCTCCTTGCTTACTATAAATTCCCATAGTGAGGACTGTGTGCACGTGTAGAGCGTAGTTGTTTTTTTTTTTTCCAGTACAGGGAACGGAACTCAGGACCTTGTGCTTGCCAGGCAGGCTCGGTGCCACTGAGCTACACCCCTGCCCCACCCCGTTTTTTAGACATGGTCTCACTGTGTAGTTCAGGCTGGTCTTGAATTCTCTATATATCCCAGACTGACCTGACTCCAGGCAGTCCTCCTGCCTGGGCCTCCTGAGTGCTGGGATTACAGGTGTGCACCACCACACCCGGGTTAACCAGAATTGTTAACAGTACACCCATGGGAAACAACTATGTCAGCTACAGTATTCTGTTTATGTAGTTTCTTTTGGCTTTAGTTTTATAGATTCTACTCACTTCTAAATTGCATAGTTCAACCCCCCCTCCCCCAGTGAAGGTGTTTCCACATTTGCAATAGCTTCTCTCGTCATATTCTCTATTCCATCCTGGGCTCTCGACCTAAATGATTGATTTATTTTTTTCAGCTTGTATACATCAAGGTTCACTGTTTATGTTGCAAAGTTCTATGGGTTTTGACAAATGCATAGTATCATGTATCCATTATTACAGTATCGTACAAAATAGCCTCTCTGTCCAAAACAAAACAAAACAAAACTATGAGAATGAAACAGTAAAAAGAGGATGGAAAATACAGAGGATGAGACAGAAGAGCTGAGGTTGGACGTGTGCACGCGCGCGCGTGTGTGTGTCTGGGGATTGAACCCGGCCGGGGCTGTATTGCGTGCTAAGCATGTGCTCTACAATTGAGCTTCATCCCCTGCCTGTGGGCCTTTTTTTTCCTGGACAGGGTCTCACTATGTTCTGGCTGGCATTGAACTCATGATGATCTTCTTGCCTCAGCCTCCCAAGTGCTGGGATTACAGGTGTGCGCTAACATTATTAGAGTCCAGAAGATGAGGAGGGAGAGGAAGAAGCAATCTTCAGAGACACAATATGAGACTCACCTTGAATTCATGAGAACCATCAATTTACAGATGCATGAAGCCCAAGGAATTAAAACAAACTTCTCTTCTGCAAAAAATAAGAGCAGGATGGCCACACATCTGTACTCCTAGCACTCTGGGAGGCTGAGGCAGGAGGGTCAAAAGTTCAAGCCCAGCCTGGCCGGCTTAGCAATTTAGCAAGACCCTATCTTATTTTTTGTACCAGGGCTCAAACTCAGGACCTTGCACTTGTGAGGCAGGCACCAGAACCAGTGAGCTAAATCCGTGGCCCCAAGACCCTATCTTAAAAATGGGCTGGGGATATTGCAAATGCTCTGGATTAAATCCCTCACGCAGAAAAAAAAATAATTAAAGCTGGTAACCATGCTGGTAACCCAACTGAGTTAGGAAACAGGCTGGAGGAGCAGTTGAAGCCAAGTATGCAACCCTATCTGTTAATACAGATGTTGATACAACCCCACTGAAAGCAAAACAACAAAATACAGTGTATGGGGGACAGCAGTAAACGGAGTTGGAGTGCATGAAGCTCTTCATCATCCTCAGAGAAAATGTCAGTGATAGACATGGAGAAGTCAAGGATGAAGGGTTTGCTAAGCCACTAAATGTTTTGTTAACCACAAAACAAAAAAAAGCAATGTGTAACAAACTAATACAGAAGGAACATAAAATAAAATTTACTATTCAAAAATGACAAAAAAACCCAGATTTTTTTTTTTTTGGTACTGGGGATTGAACTCGGGTCCTTGTGCTTGCACAGCAGGCAGTGAAACCACTGAGCTAAATCCCCGGCCCTTGATCCTCTTTTTTTGAGACAGGGTCTCCCTCTGTAGTTCAGTCTGGCCTTGAAGTCCCAGCAATCCTCCTGACTCAGCCTCCCAAGTGCTAGGACTACCGCTGTGCGCCACCACGCCCAGCCCTCCTTTCCTTAAACCATGTATTATTCACACTTCCAGGATCAGTGATCAGTCATCCCTCAATCTTTAAAGTCTCTTAACACCTGTGATAAGCAACGCCAGCTTCAGGTTCCTCTGGGTCCTACCTTGTGCCCTGCAAAGCTGCTGCCTTTAACAGCCTTCTCACGCTTAGAAAGCACACACCAACACTCCCAACAGGTCACACCATTTATTTACAGAGGCCAGCGTGGGCACCGTGGAGGGCGGGCGGGAAGGGCAGGCATCTCTGGACTGCTGGACCCTTCCCCACTCGCAGCAGACTCTGTTCCTCTTGCCTCCTCCGCGTCATCAGCCAGGGGCCCCCACGCCAGGGGCTGGGGGTGACAGAGCCTCCTCGGGGCCCAAACAGAGCCACGTCCAGTTCCAGATTCCAGGCATCATGGCCACCCTGCCCTTTTCTTCCTGGAGAAGAACTCTGTCAGGGACAGAGCTCAGCAGTCCACCACTTGCCTAGCATGCGTGACTCCTTGGGTTCAATCCCCAGCACCACAAAAAACCCAAACAAAAACACTTTCTGGCCTGGAAAGAAACAGTGAACAAAAGGACTCTGACAGAGAAACCCTCTGCTCTTACTGAAAGCAGTGACAGGAAGCAAAGGGCCAGTTACAGCCCGGCAGCCCAGGAGGCTTTCACACTGCCTGTGTGACGCAGCACCCCAAGGTTCAGGGAACCCAGCTCTCCCGACGCCTACTGCTGCAGAAATACACACACACACACACAAACACACACACACAGGCACGCTACACCACTGTGAGGCAGATCTCCACCCCCTTCGTATCTTTTGGAGGGAGCAGAAGTCACTGTGCCAAGATACAGGAGGCCCTGGGTCCGTGGACACCCATGCGTGTGTGCGTTTGTGCAGCAGAGCCGACAAGACTGTGTGCTTCAAACTGCCTGGCTTCATGGAGCCCCGTCAATTCTGGTTCTCCCAGCGTCTTAGTCTCTGCCTGGCCTGAGTTCTCCTGACTAAAGAGCTACGAGTGCTTCCACACCCCAAATGTCACCTCTAGCTCCAAGCTTCTGGCTCAGGCTGTCTCACCCATTCTCTTCCTCCGAGGGACTGCGCCCTCTCCCCATGACACCCGTGGGCGCTGGGCTCCCCTTTGGCAAGGAGGGCAGGCATCTCTGCTGTCCCCTGAAGTTCCCACAGAGAATGAGGAGGGGCTGGGTGGAGTAACCAGAACAGAAGCTGAGGAGGAGACAGGCCTGGAGGCCTGGCCCCCTGGTGTGACAATCTAGGCGGGCTGGCCCGGGTGGGGAGGGAGGGAAAGAAAAGGGGTCCACGCTAAGCCCTAGTGGTGCAGATGGAAGACTTCGCTCCAGCCCCTCAGCCAGGTCCCCCTCCCAACGCTGCGGTCCCACTGAGAAGCCTGAAGACTTCCAAAGGTGGCCATGCCAGGAGGGGCAGTCGGCAGAACTGCAAACTGTTTGAAGGGCGCTGCTCAAGGAGGGCCAGGAGAGAAGATTCTGTTAAGAGAGAACAGTGAGGGCCAGGGATGTAGCTCAGTGGTTCTGCTGCCTGCCTCGAAAGCGTAAGGACCCGAGTTTGATCCCCGGTACCAAAAAAAAAAAAAAAGACAGCAGTTAAGACTGAAACTCTCAGACAGAGCCGCAGGGCTGGGGCCTGTGCCTCTGAGATCACTGCTGTGTGGGGAGGACGAAGAAGAGAGGGACAGCTGCAGAGGGAGGGGCCGACAGGCACCAAAGGCTGGCACTGAGTCGAAGGATGGCAGGAGGCACGGGCCGAGGTTAGGAGAGCTGGGAGCCCAGGAGTCTCTCGATGGCGGCGTTGATGTCCCCTCCTGTGGCGATCAGGGCCTGCAGGTTGGCCTCACGATTGATGAAGCCCATGGAGTTGAGCTGCTCCAGCTGCTGCTGAAATCTGACTTCTGGGGTCTGCACCTGGAGGGAACAGGGATCATGAACTGGGCACAGGGTACAGCCCAGGGGGATTGTCTGACCTTAGTGTGTGAAGCAAGTAAGGGGCTGGGCACGGTGGTGCTCACCACCTGTAATCCCAGCCTGCTAGGAAGCTGAGGCAGGAGGACTGAAAGTTCAGGCCCAGCTTGGGCACTTAGTGAGACTGTATCGAACTAAGAAATAAGAAAAGGGCTGGGGATGCAGCTCAGTGTGAAGGCTCTGGGTTCAATCTCTAGTACTTGGAAGAAAAAAAAGACCAGTAAGAGCTGGATATGGTGGTGCTTCCTTATAATTCCAGCACTCTGGGAGGCTGATGCAGGAGGGCTGCAAGTTTAAGCCCAGCTAGCGGAATTTAGTAACTTAGCCAGATCCTGTCTTAAAATTTAAGAAACTTTAGGGCCGGGGATTTAGCTCAGTGGTTTCGCTGCCTGCTGCGCAAGCGCAAGGACCGAAGTTTGACCCGAGTTTGATCCCCGGTACCAAAAAAAAAAAAAAAAAATTTAAGAAACTTTAAAAAGGGACTGAGGATGTAGCTGGGGGAAAGGCCTTGGGTTCAATCCAGAGAGAACAGGAGCGTGGGCAGCAGTCTCTACACCTCAGAGTCCATCAATGGGATGGGCAGAGAGAGCTGCAGTAGGGCAGAAAGCCTGGGCCCCAGGCCACTAAATGACTACAGTAACCTAAGGTGGGGATGGGTGGGACGCAGCTTAGTGATGGGGAGCTCCCCTAACGTGTAAGTCCGGGCTTCCATTTCTCTGTACCAAAAAAAAGCAGTGGATATCTTTCTTAAAATTTCAGGCAGGCCTAGGGCCAGGGGTTTAGCTCGGTGCCACTGCCTACCTCGAAAGCGCAAGGTCCCAAGTTTGATCCCTGGTACCAAAAAAAAAAAAAAAAAATCAGAGTCCTATTCATTTCAGGCAGGCCTGCATCAGCTTAGAGATATTAACAGGTGCTCCAACTGCCCTGTAATCAAATAAGATGCATGTTCAGTCGGGCACCGTGGTGCACACCTGTGATGCCAGCACTTGGGAGGCCGAGGCAGGACTGCTGGGAGTTTGAGGCCAGCCTGGGGTACATAGAGAGTTCAAGGCCACCCAAGCCCTGTCTCAAAAAAAATCATGTTCAACATACCCTCTCCTGACAGTCACCACATATACAGCCATACCCCAGGCAGAGGAGGGTCCAAGGAAAGAGAGCCTGGTTTAATACAGTTTTACTGATCAACAAACAATTATTTACAAAGCACAGGCTTTTCACTTTTTTCTTTTTGGTACCGGGGATCGAACTCGGGTCTTTGTGCTTGCGAGGCAGGTGGTGGAACCACTGACTAAATCCCTAGTCCTTAGAGGCTTTTCACTCTTGACATTCCAATAGCCATCTCCTGGGAGGTGTTTTCCTAGGCGACGCTTGAGAAGCACTTTCTCAGATCTCTGACAGAAGAGTCAGTGCTCAAAGGGGCTCAGTGATCGCTATCCACTGCACTGATAGGAGACAAGTGTGGTCTGGAGGAAGGATGGACTGGCTCAGGGTCGCAGAGCAAGCTCAGCCCCAGGGCCCTGACCTACACCATCACTCTCTGTTGTTTCTCAGTGCGGTCCAGAGTCCACACCAGGCCAGACCTTGGAGACCACCTGGGCCCGCCCTCCTGCCGCCTGGAGAGCTTGGAACACACATACACACCTTTGCAGGCTCCCCCTGCTTCGTCCCGCCCCTCACTTTACCAGCCAGGACACTGTCACTCCACCTTCCACACTTATCCCTGAGTCCCCAGGACGGACACTGCTTTCATTACCAAAAGAATCCTCTGCCGGGGCTGGGGGCATGGCTCAGTGGGGAGGCTGAGCTGGGCATGCACAAGGACTGGCTTCGATCCCTCGCACCAGTAGAAATGACACAGCACAGCAAAGTGTGGACTCTGGAACAGAATGCTCTGGCTTGCATCTCGGCCCCATTATCTCCTAGATGGTAATGGAGCACCCACTTAACTGCTCAGGGCCTCAGTTTCCCCATCTAGGCACAGAGACAGTTATCAGAAGGGCTTTCTGTAAGGTGGAGAGGAGTAAGGGAAGGAGCTGCTGCCGTGGTAAAACACTCAGCACCTGGTAAGTGCTGCTGCCATCCTCACCGCCATGAGAACTGAACTCAGGGAGACCATAAGCTGTCTGAGGCCAGGGGGTGGCCAGGTTTGCTGACTGCAAAGCCTGCCCTTGGAGTGCAGGTGGGAGCGGTAGCCTCAGGTACCAGCCCACGCTGCTGCCTGCATACCTGTGAGTCTCCACTTCCAGCGAGAAGCTGGATCATCTGCTGCATGAGCTGCTGTGGGGCACTGGGAGGCCCGGTGGGGGACGTGGCTGCCATGGCTGGCGAGGAGGTGGGGGCCTCTGCTGTGGACCCAGAGGTGCTGCCTGCCGAGGGTGCCGGGGTCCGGGGCATCCCGAAGGAGCCAAGACTGCAGGCAGGAGACACCAAGAGATAGGAGATGGCATCCAAGGAAGGAATGAGAGCACAGGTCCAAAAGGAAGGGCAGAGACACCAGGGCTGTTCCGAGAAAGGCAGAAAGAAGGGATGACAGCGACAGCTAGAGCCACGCTGGCCACCCGGCCCTCACCTGGGGACCAGCCCAGGGGCCTCGGTCTGCAACGTCTGCAGTCCCTGCTGGATCTGCAGTAGCGCCTGCATGGCACGGGGGTTGGTGAGGATCGACAGTGACTCTGGGTTCTGCATCTGGGAAGCAAGCAGAGAAAGGTGCTGGGAGGCAGCAGGGCTAAGGAGCCGCCAGAGGCCGAGTCCAGAGCAAGGCTCTGCCCAGCTTTAACGTCCACCCCAGCCTGCAGGCCTCTCCCTCACCTGCTGCAGGAAGACAGGGAGCTGCAGGCGAAGCTGCTCCTGCAGCTGGGGGTTCCCCGCGAAGAGTGGCACGTTCACCATCATCTGCCAGAGGAAAGGTAGGAGGAGGGGGCCTGGGCCTTCCCAGCCCAAGAATTCCCCTACAGCCTCAGAAACCCTCGGCACCCCGCCACTGCTGGAAGTCTGGCCAGCATTTCCAGGGGTCTCGAAGATCCTGAAGATCGGTGTGGGACAGGGAGAAGAAAAGGGTCACGATGGAGCAATGAAGAGGCAGGAATCAGACTGGCCCAGGTCTGATGACGATGGGGGTGGGGGAGGAGAAAGCCAAACATTTTCACGTCCTGTGTAAGGTCCTTACTGTGTGCTGGGCCATGTTCTAAACATTTGACATGTATTAATTCCTTGAATCCTCACAACTCCATGAGGCAGGAACTGATGCTAGTAGCATTTGGTGGATGAAGAAACTGGTAGGTTAAATAACTTGCTCAGCTCACAGAGCTGGGGAGTGGACAGTACAGGATACAGGCCCAGGCAGTCTGGCTCCAGGACATTCTGACCATAAGCAGCTGGCCCCACCCCAGCTCCTGCCCCTGCCACACTTCTCTGTGCCGCTGGGATACCTGAGCAGCAAAGTCAGGGTTCTGGGCCAGCGTCTGCATCATGCTGCGCATGTAGGGGGCCGAGATCACGTTTTGCATGAGCTGGGGGTTCTCTGAGATCTGCTGCAGGAGTGACTGCATTTCTGGGCTGTTGAACATCCCTGGCACATGGGGAAACAAAACAGGAGAGAAGGGTCCCGATGGAGACCAGACACCCACTCCGGTACTTCTCGCTCCAGACTGAGTGATTCCCAGGTCAAGGACTGCAGCATGGGCCCCAGGCTGCCCTGAGTCCTAGGTCAGCTTGCCTCAGACCTCTCCCATCAATTCTGAGCACAAGCCGGCTAGAAAGAGGGCCTAATTTCTGCCCTTCTGGTCTGTTCCTGCCACAGGCTCCAGTTGTGTCTAAGCGGAAAGGACTGGTCATGGGTTACCTAGACCAATGGCTTTCAAGCCCATCTTAGCGGCAGAGACCTTCTCAGCCACTCACTCGGAAACCAAGTCCTTACGCAGAGGTCTCGTTCATGCTGGTCTAGGAGGCCTGGAGCCTCTCCCATTCGGTCCTTTGTCACCCTAAAGATGGGGACATCCAGGCCCCCCAGGACTCCAGAACACAATTTTAACACCATGGATCAAGTTCCGGTCCTTATTTTATAAATAAGGAAACTAAGGCCCACAGAATGAAAGGACTTTCCCAATCGAGATATCCTCCAGGGTGCAGAGAAATCAGGGCACCTATCAAAGACTTCCCTGGGGCCACACGTACAGGTGACAGTCCAGATCAACTGGCATTACCTTGGGGTGGGCAGTGCACATGAGGCTCTGTACGTGGCAACCAGGCAACCCCTCCCTACAGCCTCACATCTGCAAGACCCTAGGCCGCCCTGATTCCTCTCCCATCAGCCCCACCTGCCTCCCGACTGCCAGTCTGACCATTTATACCACATGGGACCAAAAGTGCTCAAGGAGCTCAGGAGACAGGGCCTGGTTAATCCATGAGCCAACACTCAGGTCACTCCCAGGGACAGGACAGGGCTTGAATCAAGTCACCCTCTGAAGGGTGGGGCCACTACCCAAACTGCTGAGTCCTTTCTGTAGCTTTTTTGGAGGGGGGGGGGCTTTTTTTAGACAGGCTCTCACTAAGTACTTCAGGCTGGCCTTGAACTATGTAGCCCAGGCTGGAATCAAACTTGCAGGGATCCTCCTGCCTCAGCCTCCCTAGCGCTGGGATCATAGGTGTGCGTCACCACACCCGGCTTCCCTCCGTAGCTTTCATACAGTCTCACCTCTTCTGTGGCAGTGCGAACCCCATTTGGTTCCAGGGCAGAGGGGGCTCCCTGGTGACCCAAGTGAGCTTGCACCCTAGGACATACCTGACCCCAGGCTGGTCGCACTGATCCCAAAAGGGTTCGAGACTGTCGGGTGCACCTGGCTTGTCCCCGATCCTCCAGTGCCCTCCCCACCGGGCCCGGGAGCCTGGGAGGTGGGGGGTGAGGGGCTCCAGGGGTTCGGGAGGGGCTCTCGATTCTCAGTCCTCAGAGGCTGGGAGGAGGAGCTGTCGGAGTTCCCGGTCAGGGAGGAGAAGGGGTTGTTGCCAAACTGGGAGGAGGGAAAGGTTTCGGGTTAAGGACGGAAACAAATCTGCGACAAGGGCTAGGCCCTGCCTCTCTTCTCACCTAATAGCCTCCCTCACAGGAAAGGACAGCCACAGTTTAGTTCTCTCCCCAAGGGACAGCTCCAACCCTGCCCTCAAGACTTCTGATGCTAAAGAGTGCAGAAGGAGCCTTAGATTCAAAACCTCCCCCCTCCCTGCAGGCTCTGAACCTTGGTCTCTAAACCCTGTGGCCATGGCACTTTATACAGCTTTTCCTGTAGCTCCGCAGGGGCAGCCCCTTCGAACAGGCGCTCAGTAAGGGCCGGCTTGACCCACAGCTGCCTCCATCCAATCCTAATTCCCTGGAATCCTCTCCCTCCCCTGCCCATCCCGACACACCGAAGGCACCCGCCCATGCAGCCCTCTCCCTTGCACCTTTGCCTCCTCCGGGCCTGCTCACCCACTGCTCCAGGGCCCCAGGAGAGGGCCCCAGTAAGTCCCCCAGCACTGCAGCACCCCAGACATAGAGCTCTGTCAGAGGCGTGAGCTTCTGAGGGAGCTCCAGACCCCATTTCCCGCCCTCAGCCTTCGGTAGAGCTGGAGGCAGCCCAGCAGCTTTGGCCCTTCTCCACTGTGGCACTTCCTGTTATGCACAGTGGGTCAGGGGGCAAGGCTGACCAAGGAGCTCCTCGCTCTGCGCTGTGGCTCCTCTGTCTCTCCTTCCCCTCCTTTACCAGATGCCAGTTCAGGTAAAGGGCTCACAGGCCAGGTTCATCCACCATGGGTTCAGCTTTGTCCCTGCTCTTAAGTTTCCGGTTCTGAGTCCTGGTTTATTCTTCCTGATACACCCTAAGGACTACATCTCTTCTTGAATTGGCTGTAGTGATAGCAGCTGCCATTTATTGAGCACCTACTATGTCCTTGACACATGTATTCTAATGCTTAGAAAGTCCCCCTAATACGCCACTTCTCAGAGCCTGGTCCTAGGATCCCTGCAGTTTAAAATGGTTTTCCTGATACAACATTCAATGGAATGAATGCAGAGCTGAGAAGCCAGCTGTTAACAGAAAGCCAGACTTTAAGGAGATCTGCGAAAGTGTAAATCAAGGCCATGCTTTCCTCTAAAACTTTGTTTTGGAAAATAAAGTTATTTTTCAAAAGAATGTTATTTATAGTAACTTGTCATGAATTATTATTTTTAAATGAGTTAAATATTTAAAAATTTTATCAGTTTTAATTTCTGGCAGTGAATACTGATTAACCCATAATGTCTACCACCCTGAACACACCTGATCTCGTCAGATTAACCCATAAAAACCAAAGCTAGGGTCCTCCGTAATTTTTTCTCTCCCTATAATTTTTTTTTTGATACTGGGGATCGAACTCTGGACCTTGGGCTTGTGAGGCAGGTGGCAGAACCACTGACTAAATCCCCAGCCCCTCTGCCCATAATTTTTTAAGAGTATGAAGAGATCCAGAGATCAAATAGCAAAGAGCCACTGCTATAATACATCCAGTTTTAAAACGAGGAAGCTAGGGCTGAGGATTTAGCTCAGTGTTGTAGTGCCTGCCTCCCAAGCACAAGGTCCTGAGTTCAATCCCCGTACCGAGAAAAAAAAAGACAAGAATAACCAAGAGGGTTTTGAAGAATACAATGGGGAATTTCACTTCACCAGATACCAAAGACTAAAACAATACGAAATCATTGTAGGGGTAGAAAAACAAACCAGGAACAGAGGGTCGGCAAAAGACACACTCTTCTGGGAAACTCGGAGGAGGATGGAGACTTTAAGAACAACTGATCTAGGGCTGGGGATTTAGCTCAGAAAGAACAACTGATCTAGCCGGGCTAGGTGGGCCAGGTGCCGCACGTCTGTTACCCAGCCACTGGGGCTGAGGAAACCGGCTTGCTGTGACTTCGAGGCCAGCCTAGGGTACATGGACACTGTGGTTCCTTTCCTTTTGTCAAGAGACAAGTAAGGAGAGGTCCTGGCCTCACCCTGGGTCCTGGCTGATTGTTAAAATTTATCAAACCACATAATGATCGTATGTGCTTTTTTCTTTTTTACTCTCTTTTGCTCTCCTGGGGACTGAACCCAGGGCCTCACACTGAGCTATATCCCCATCCCCTTTTTATTTGTCTGTACTTTCCTTTTTTTGTTTTCTTTTTTGAGACAGGGTCTCACTGTGTAGCTCAGGCTGGCCTCAAACTCATGATGATCCTCCTGCCTCTGCCTCCTGAGTGCTGGGATTACAGCCATGTGCTACCACGTCTGGCTCCCTTTTTATTTTTAAAAATTAATTTAAAATATTTTAAAATTATTTTATTTGGGGGGTGTTTTGATTTGTTTTGTTTTTGAGATAGGCTCTCACTATGTATTTCTGGCCGGCCTTGAGCCTGTGGCAATCCTGCCTCAGCCTCCCAAGTGCTGGCATTACAGGTGTGTGCCCCACATCGGGCTCAATCAGTTTTTGCGGTGCTAGAGATTGAACCCGTGGGGTGCTAAGCTATGTTCCCAGACTTTTTATTTTATTTGGAGACAAGATCTCGCTAAATCGGCCACACCAGCTTTGAGCCTGCAATCTTTCTGCCTCAGCCCTCCAGGTGGCTGGAATTAGACATGTGCCACCTGGCATATTTGTACTTTCCTGCAGTTAAATTATTTTTTTTTTTGGTACCGGGGATCGAACTTGGGACACTGCGGTTGTGAGGCAGGTGCCGGAACCACTGAGCTAAATCCCCGGCCCGATAAAATGTTTTAAAAAGAGCAAATTAGAATGATATGAAGACCATCATAGCACTTCTACAAGGTCTAAAAATAACACTAAACAATACTACAGATGTTTACAGACCTATAAAAGGTAATAAAGAAATCAGAAAGCCAGGCGTGGTGGTGCACACTAGAATTCCCAGCACTAGGGAGGCTGAGGCAGGAGGATTGCTGCAAGTTCAAGGCTAGCCTGAGCTACCAATCTCAGGCTAGTAGTTACCTCTAGTGAAGGAATGAGAGGAATATGATTGAGGAGGGTACGTGAATACAACTCTACCCATAGTGTCTTATGTCCAGATATCATATACGTGTAGGAAAATATACAAGGCACCAACAACATTAGCGATCGGGGAGTAGAAAAGGGGTGGCTGGGAGGCAGAAACAGAAGGATCCCTTTTGTATTCCCTTTTTTTTTGTATTCCTTTTTTTAAAGCTTAGGCCACTTCCCATACTTTGTGAATACCCTTTTGTTAACTTGGTGTAACTTCTGCATTTTGAGATATGTAAATAAATAATGTTTAGTGTATAGTTAAACTCTGGAAAGCCAGTGAGATTCTACATGGCAACATGCATACGAGAGAATGCTCTACTTTTAACTACACTTTTTGCATACTTGGAATGAACTCATAAAACATTTTCTCAAGTGCATAATCCTGGACCATGAACCCAGAGCCTGACTCAATTCTTAGCCCAGGCTGCGGACCAAGAACCTCACCATTTCCAGGCTCCCTGGGTGCATCTGCCATGGGGCCCCATGGATCATGCCTGAGATAGGCCATACTAGGCTGGCATTTGACCCCAGGTCTGCCCCCCAGGCCCCTCACTGAATGTCATGCCCCGCGGACACATACCCACCACTCTCCGGAGGCCCTCCTGCTCTGCAATGTGGGGAACACCGGTAAGCCAGGGCCCGTCTCTCAAGGGGCAAGTGGAGAACACCCAGGCTTGCCTGTCTGGGGGTGGGGACTCCCGAGCCCGGGCAGCCCCCACTGCCCTGCCCCTGGCCCACCTGCTCTCGGGCCGCACTGAACATGGGCTCCTGGATGTCCGTGTACATGCGCCGGAGGGCATTGTAGCCCCCGGGAATGCTCTCCAGATTGCTCAGGGCCCGGTCCTGGTTCCGCATCATCTCTTGCATCATGGCTGGATTCCGAGCAAGCTCCATGGTCTGGTGGAGACAGAGACTGGATGGAGGCAGCCAGGGGAGCACCAGCCCAGGGAAAGGGTGCGCAGGCCGGTCTGTGCACTTCTGCTACTGTAAGGGGGGGTTCTGGTTGGCTTTTCCTAGTGGAGGACAATGAGCTCCTGGAGGGGCTGAGAGCGCAGCTCCCCTTTCAGGCATCAGGGAGCCCACAGAAACTGAGCAGGAAGGGAAGAAAGGAGGCAGCAGCGGGAAAATGAACCTCTCTCGAGCGTCTACTACTTAACAGGCCCTGGGCTAAGGAATCCCACAGCAATCACCCCAGGCAGGTATTTTTTTTTCCCCCACCAATAAGCAACAGAATTTATTTGGAAATTTCTAAACCTGCCAGAAGTGGCATTCACCAAGCCCTAAGTTCACGAAGTTCCCAAGGCACAACAGTCCTCCCAGCCTCTCCTCCTCACCCTGCCCCCCACCATGCACAACCCCTACTCTGGCCAGGTGAAAGAACTGGTACACCCCTGCCTCAGAGGTTCCACCTCCCCTGTGGTGGGGAGCCCCTGGCATCTCGGGAGATGACTGCAGCCATAGCCGCTTGCATAGATTGAGAAGACAAAGGGAAGGAGCAACCAAATAGGGCTCCCTGAAAAACCCCAACTTAGCCCTGCACAGTAAAAGTGGCTCCCACATAGAAAAACCTGCTCCCCACACAGTGCAAATACCCAAAGGAAAGGAAAAAACCAGCAGCATGGCTGGGCGTGTAGGAATGGCAAAGAACTTTGGTTTAGAAAGGCTAGGAAGAGTCTAGGCTGGGCCTCCTCTTCCTTGGCCAGCTCCCCAGACCCAGCTCTGACCCTGGCCCAGGAGGAGAGCTTGTAAACATGCAAACCCAGCAAAGGTGGGTATTCTTGCCCCCATTTTTGCAGATGAAAAAATGGGCACCAAGATAGTCAGACTTGGCGCCCCAAGACACACAGCCAGGTAGGGGTAGAGGCAGGTTTCAAGGGCAGGTTGGCTTCTCTGACTGAGACCACAGTGTACGTAACAGGATAGGCAGGGAAAAGTTCAGGCTAGAACAAAGCTAAACACAGCCCTACTCCCACCCCAGGGCTCTGCCTGACTCAATCTCTTTTCTCTTCAGTGCTGAAGAGCGTACCCAGGCCCTGGTGCATGCCAGGCAGGTGCTCTACTAATGCACTGCACCCCAGCCTGACTGAACCCTGACCAACACTGAAGATCCAGACTTTCTTCTTGAGAGCCTAGGGCTCATTCTCAATCAGGGGTCCCCTGTGTCAACCCCAAGGGAGTTTGTGGCAGAGAAAGTGAACACAGCTACTTGCTCATATTCGACTTGGAATAACTTCCCTCTCCTTTCTTCCTAATCTGCTCCACCACTGCCTCTCCGAAGATTCCTTGATAGTCTGACCCACAGGGCCTCACAGAACTCTGATCTACTGTCCCATAATTCATTTTTCCAGTACTTACTGGTGACTACATACAGCAGGCAGAGTTAGAGTCAGGGAACAAAATACTTGAACATCTTTGCCCTTATGGAACATATGGAAGTTGTCTTCTGGTGGGGTCAGCTCTGCTGGGAACACCATCTATCCTCGTGTCCCAGCGGGCTGGAGCCCGAGACAGGGTCCTAAACACCAGGGGTGAAGTGGCCTCTGCAGGGTCCCCTTCCCCACCGGGCCTGCCCAGCCACAACTTCCCAAACCGCCTATTGTCTTTCACTCCCAAGCCTGTGCCTGCACTGTCCCTTGGCCCTGGATGCTCAGCTTCTTGCCCTGGTTCACCTACTCTCCTCACTGGGAGTCCATCTGGAGATCCCTGCCCCAGGGTGTGGTCAGGGTCCTTCCCAATGCTGACTCTCCTCAGGACCTGTGAGTCTCCTCTGGTCAGTGCTAACCACAGAACTACAAATGCCTGTCCACTGGTCCCACTTCCCTCTAAGACCCGTGGTTCCTGTGTCGTCCTACGGCTGAACCTCAAGTCTTCAGACTACAGCTGCCAATGGATAAATGAACAAATTAGTGCAGGGCAGGGTACAGCTGGGC
This sequence comes from Heterocephalus glaber, assembly GCF_000247695.1. The sequence goes on from NW_004624885.1 coordinate 1,395,080, forward strand.
ACCAGGTGCCCTCTACTCCCTCTGTACCCACCTGCCTCATGAGCTCGGGGTTGTTGAGCATGTGGCTGATCTCCGGGTTCCGCTCCATCAGCTGCTGCATCTGGGGGTTGGCCATGATCATGTGGCGCATGAGGTCAGGGTTAGACATCATATCCTGGACCAAGGGGTTCTCCATGATCTGTGACAGCATCTCAGGGTTGGACATCAGCTGCCTCTGCATCTGCTGCTGCAGCTCCATGAAGTTGGCAGAGCCAAGGCCCAGGCTGCCCAGCCCCAGGATGCCCCCAAAGCCAGCTGTAGGGAGGGCGCAGGGTCACAGTCCACCCCCAAAGCCCCTCCCCCACCTAGCAAAGCCAGTGAATTCAGGTCTCCAGGACGGGCCCTAACTGCTTCTCATAATCCCCCTCTTCTCCTGACCCTGATTGCGCTGGCCAGAGAGATGTGAGACCTCTTTGATGGCAGATGCTGAGCATGAGCAGAGAGGAAGTGACCACTGGTAGCCTGTTGAGTGAGTAAATAAGCACTCTCCATGTACTTGCTGTTTGGGGCCAGCTTTTCCCGACACACAGGCTCTTCCAATCTCCTCACCTAAGACTCCCACTTTCCCAGCTCCCTTTCACCCTTCACTGCTAACACTCAGCTATGACTCAGCTATGCCCCCTCCTCTGGGCAGTCCCCATGGACTTGCTCCTCCCCAGCTCGGCTCAACCTAGTTCCCTCACACTAGGAGCAGGGATTATGTCCCCTCCTGTCCACTCTCCCCACTCCCCAGCCCAACACAAGATCATGCTCTCCTCCCTACAGGCTTACAGAGTATAGATGCAGTAGCACTGGGGGGTCCCTCCCCAGCCCCCGGGGAGGGACCCCCCCCACTGCTCCTCCGACTTCCACTGCCAGCATCCGAAGGGGTGCTGCCAGAGGTCGAAGGCTGGGCAGGGGTGGCAGGTGAAGCAGGCGTGGTGGAGGGCGCTGAGACAGGGTCAGGAGTGGAGGGGGAAGAGGCTGTGGCAGCAGCTGGATCTGCAGTCCTGAGGACAGAGAAAGGGGAATCCTGGTTGGAGTGAGCGCAGGAAGAGGAAGGGTACACAAGCTCTCAGGCAGCTCCCAAAGGCTGGGGTGGGGGACTCCTTAAACCAGGGAGGGGAGGAAGTCTTTACTACCATCTGCCTTCCGGGCACTGGGGGAGGAGTAACTTCCGCTCCCTTCCCAGGAGGTGAGATCCTAAGCATCCAGGAGCCTAGGGACAGCTGAGCAACGATAAGAAAGTTCTGGATGGGGAGTTTCAGTCTGAAGCTCAGTCTGCTTGTCTCTGGACTTACTTCTGAGGGGTCTTGATGACCAGATGGACTGTGAGCCCATCCTTGATCCCGTGCTGGTTCAGAGTGTCTCCATCCTTGAGGATCTTGCCTGCGAAGATCAGGACCAGCTGATCCTGCTGAGCCTTAAACCTCCGGGAGATTTCCTCTTTGAACTGTGATCAAGAGGCAGAGACCACTGTTGAGGCTGCTTGGGCTCTGTTCACTGGGGACACTGACTCTTTTTCTAGAGCCTCTGTATTCCCTTGCTCTGACCTCTTGCTGGTCAACTGGAACTCCTTTTTGCAATACCAGCTGCCTCCCTCCAGCGGCAATAAGCAGGTCTTGGCGGGGGGTGGGGGGGGTGGCTAGAGATTAAACCTGGGGCCTCATGTGTGCTAGGCAAGTGCTCTATCACTGAGCTACATACCTAGTCCTTTGTATTTTTATTTTTAGACAAAGTCTCAGTAAGTTGCCCATGTCTGTTCTCAAACTTGTAATCCTAAGCAGCTCCTTTCTTTTTTTTTTTTTTTTTTGGTACCGGGGATTGAACTCGGGTCCTTTCGCTTGCTGGGCAGGCAGCGGAACCACTGAGCTAAATCCCCGGCCCTAGCAGCTCCTTTCTTAACCAAGCACATGGACCAGCAGCAGGCTCTTCTCTGAACTCCACCTTGGGGTCCCCCACCCTAGAAAGCTTTGCAGCCTCCATTCCCTTCATCAGTCCTGTGAGAGGCTGCTCCATCCCAGCTCCTTCAGCAGCCAAAGACCCAGCCTCTGCCTGCCTTCAGCCCACTCTTCTTTGACCCCCAGTTTCTTCTTTTGATTTCCAGCCTTCTCACAACAAATACACCCCAGTTACTGAACACTAACTATTCACACACTAATGGTCTAGTACATTAATTCATTATCTGCATTTTAAAATGAGGAAACAGATGAGGATCAGAGAGGTTAGGCAGCTTGTCCTGAAGAGACTGGAACTCAGGTCTTGCTACCAAAGTCCTGGCTCTCAATTAGACACGCCTCTCAATTAGAGCTGTGTTCCAATTCAGCCTTCCACAGACCACTCTTTAAATTCTAGAATTAGTGATTTTACGTGGGGATGTGGGGCAATGATAACACCAAGGGCTAGCCTTGCAAATTCTCCAAATTTTTTGTTTGTTTTTTGAAACAAGGTCTCTGTGTCGTTCAGGCTGGCCTTGAACTCGGTGATCCTCCTGCCTCAGCCTCCCCCAGGGATTACAGCCATAGGCTACTACACCCTATCTTTCCAAATTCTATCAGCCTCTCCAAAACAAAACAAAACGCACACTCTAAGTAAAAACAGTGCACTTGCTAAGCAGAGGCAGCTCCCAGATCCCTATCTTCCAACCAGATGTCCTATTTTAAGCTCCGCCTATGTGAAATTCTGGAGCAGTCACAGGCAGTGACAGAGACAGGCAATAGCCCCTCATTCACTCATTCAACAAAATTTTATTGAGCACCTACTGCACTCAGTAAATCCCAGAAGCGCTGAGGACCCAAGATGACCACCCCGATTTGGAAGCACAGGAAGCGCCCGGGCAGAGGGCAACCCCGGGCGTAGGTAGGCGTTCTCGGGCACACGGTAGGCGCCGGCGCTCCTCCAGCCTCTGCCCGTTCTCGCGGTTCAGCAACTCGCCCGGGCCGCGCTCTGCCTGGGCGCCTGGAGCTCCTACCAGCAACCGGGACGTACACGCGCCTCCAAGCCAGGGTCCCGCCGCCGGCCGCGCACGCTGCGCTCTGCCCGCTCCACCACGCCCCCAGCCCCGGCGGCACCGACGAACCCGCGCCCGGCACGCGCCGCGCTGCGCACACCTCCCCGCGCGGGCGCCCCTGGCCGCTGCCCTGCCGCCTCCTGTCGGCCGTCCAGGCCGTCCCGGTCCCCCGACCTCCTCCTCCGCGCTCCTCGTCGCCCCCACTCCCGCCGGCAGCACTACCTCCTTGACTGAGGCTCGATCGCAGATCACAATTTCCTCCTTGTCCTTGGGGGTCTTGACGGTGACCCGAATAGGGGGCCTCGCCTCGGCCCCGCTCGGCTCCGCCATGCCGCCGCCGCCGCCGCCACCACCCGGCCGCCCGCCAGCTCGCCCGGCGGCTCCTCCTCCTCCCTCCCGCCCGGCCCGGCTCGGCTCGGCTCGGCTCGGCGCCCCGACCCCCCCTCGCTCCCGAAGCCGCGTCGCCCCCTGCGGGCCAGCCGCGCCCACAGCGCCCCGGGCGGCCTGGGGCGGTACTGCAGCGGGGCCGCCGGGCCGCGGGTCGCGAGGCGGGTGGGGCGGGCTTGGCGGGCGTCCTCCGCGGCTCACTCAGCTCTGGGACAAAGGCCTCCCCGCGTCGCCGCACGGTGTGCGATTCTGGGGCCGGCTCGGCCTTTCTGGGAGACCCGGCTCCCCCGGGCCCGGGGCCGCGCTCCCTGGAGGCTGGCCTCCCCGCCACGGGCGGCCATCGCGGAGCTCCTCGAGGGCGGACCCGCGCCCCGTGGGCAGTGGCCCGGATGACCGAACCCGGGCGTTTGCCTACGTGGCCTCTCTGAGCCTTGGTTCTCGAAATAATAGCGCCCCTCGCCTCTTCTCCAGAAGTGTGCATAGCACGCTTTGAAAACTAAGCAAGGGGTGCCTAACAAATACGAGCTTTTTAAAAATCACTATTGAGCCGTGAAATGACATGAATCTTGAAAAGCAGAAACGATGACTTCCTCTCCCTGAAGGGGTTAAGAGTCCTTCCAATACGGCCACTATGCTTTTACTCCCGCTCTTTTCCCCCCCCGTATCCCCGTGGTCTGACTGAAAAGACGAACTATAGTTCCCAGGGTGCCTCGCGAGGCCAAAAAAGAACTACAATTCCCAGCGCCCTTCGCGCGAGCTGGGTTGTGTCGGAGACACGGGAGCCGAGCAGGGACGCTGCGAGTCCCAGGACGAGGCAGAGCGGGGCAGCTGGTCTACCGAAGCGGCTGGCAGAGAGCAGCAGGAGGCCCCTCCGGGGATCAGAAGCCTAGGGTTAGGAGCCGCAGGCATGCTGCGCCCCAAGGCTTTGACCCAGGTGCTCAGCCAGGCCAACACAGGAGGCGTCCAGAGCACCCTGTGAGTGCGCACGGAGAACCCGAGCGGCGAGCGCTGGAGTGGGGCGGTGAGCGGCTGTCTGAGGGAGGAACGGGGAAGGATCTTCAGCCAGGGAAGTGGCGGCAGAGGCATGCGGTTGCTGGGGGAGCCGCCCGCGAGGGCCCCTCTCGAAAAGGGAAGCTGGTGTGCCGGGTGCTTAGGGCAGGTTCCAGGACACAGCCCACCCGTGCTTCCTGGAAGCGCCAGTGGTGGGAGTTGGGACCGGAACTGGGCGCTTTGCACTTCCCCGGGAGTGTGTCGACATCCCTCCTCCCTGCCCTTCGCCAGGCTGCTGAATAACGAGGGGTCGCTGCTGGCCTACTCGGGTTACGGCGACACGGACGCCCGGGTCACTGCGGCCATTGCCAGTAACATCTGGGCCGCCTACGACCGAAACGGGAACCAAGCGTTTAACGAAGACAATCTCAAATTCATCCTCATGGACTGCATGGTATGGAGAGGGGAGTTCCCGTGCTCCTCGAGGGGATCTCAAGGGGGAGACCTGGAGGCCATCCTGGATGTTTGGAGGGATAGGGACAGGATCTCCAGAAGAGTTATGCCAAGAGTTGGTCTGCCGCAGCATTTGTGATAGGCAGGACCCTTTGCATCAAGTGGTGGTGAGGAAGGAGCCCTGGGCCTGGTGTATGCCTTGGGTCTGGTCCCAGCCACCCACTTATCACTTGTGGAACCCTGGGTAAGTCGCTTAACCTCCTTGAGCTTCCTCTCATCTCTTGCGAGGTACAAGGTATGATAAAGATCAAATGACAGAATGGATGTAGACTGTAGAGTGATGTCCAAGCGCGCGAAATGTTGCCATCCCACTTTTACTGACCCACAGAACCATGAGTCTTCAAGGCCTCAGCCCAACCTTTCAGTTTACAAAGAAAGGAAATGTTGTCCAGAAAGAATAAGTGGCCACTAGGCTATAAACTTATTGGGAGCAGGGAATATGTCATGCATCTCTGGAGCTGTTCATTCAACAAGTATTTAGGTCCTTACAGCGTTTTTAGGACTAGCAAAATAGTGTCACTGGCTAGCGTGGGTGTTTGCTTTAGTGATCATGGAAATGACAATAAAGTGACAGTATGAACTGACAAAGCTTTGATTGGAAGGTAAGAGAAGATAAGGAAGACTCCAGCTTGAGTAGCCCAAGGGGGCATCCTCTGAGGAAGATGATCAGATTGGTCCACCCGCAAGTACAAGAGGCAGCTTTTAAGGGGCAGCTAAGGTGGACAGGGTCTGTTCAGTTATTATCTCAGCCCTGGTTTCCAGCTCCGGTTGAATCCTCCTGACCTGAGGGGCAGTTCAGTTCCTGAGGGAGGAATCTCACCACGAGAGGGGCCAACTCAGTCATGGAAAGCTCTGCCGGAGTCCAAGGTGACCACAGGTTTAGGGCAGTGGAGACTTCAGGGTACAGATGTCCTCAGTCTTAAAGGGCGATGAGCGAGGCTAAGTAAATTTCAGGCTAATAAACCTTGTTTTGCCAATTTTTAGATACTCCCTAAATGACTAATATCTATATGCAGAATTGAGAAAGATTTGGTGCAGTTTTACAACATGAAAGTGATACTTTGGTCTACTTAGTTACCTTTTGGGGATTTGTAGGCCCAAGTGAAGATATATCTATCTAGATATATAGATAGTTTTGTGTTGTTGTTTTTTTTTAGCAAAAAACATTTAAAATCCCTATCTTAGAGAAAAGCAAAAATTGTGCTTTTTTAAAAATTGTAGTCCTAGAGATTGGATTCAGCACCTTCATGCTGAGCTGCCTCCCCAGCCTTTTTTATTTTTTTGTTTTGAGACAGGATCTTGCCAAGTTGCCCAACCTGGGCTCACACTTGTGATCCTTCTGCCTCAGCCTCCTGGACTGCTGGAATTATAGGTGTGTGGCACAAGCACAAACCATGCTTTTAATGACTAACTGGCTAAGGCCCCAAGAATTTGTCTTCTGTCTCTATAGTGGTCTCTATGTCATGACTATGTCAGTAGCTAACAGATATAATTTCCAGCCCTAATGAAGCTTACAGCCTTACAGTTTAAAATAAATAAAACATATTATGTTAGATTTTGAAAAAAACAGAGCCTAGTTCATTGGCACACACCTACAATCCCAGCTACTCTGGAGGCTGAGGGAAAGGTTACAAATTCACATTCAAGGCCAGCCTGGGCAATTTAGCAAGACCCTGCCTCAAAGAAAGGAGGAAGACTCTGGGGGTATAGCCCAGTGTTAAAATGCTCGTGGGTTCAATACCTTTCCCTGCCAAAAAAGAAATGGTCAGGGTCAGGGATTTAGCTCAGTGGTTTCGCCGCTTGCTGCTCAAGCACAAGGACCGGAGTTCGATCCCCGGTACCAAAAAAAAAAAAAAAAAAAAGAAAAAATTTAAAAAAAAAAAAAAAAAAAAAAGAAAGAAAGAAAGAAATGGTCAGATGAGGTGGCGCAAGCCTGTAATCCCAGCCCTTGGGAGGCTGAGTCAGTGAGTTCCAGGCCAGCCTGAGCCACATAGTGAGACCCTGTCTTAAAAAAAAAAAAAAAGAAAACCATGGTGGAGAGAAAGGGAAACAAAGTGGGGTGGGGACATGTGTCAGGGACAATTTCACTGAAAAGGTGACATATGATCAAAGATCTGAAGGGAGGTGGGGCCCAAGCTCTGTGGCTATCTGGAGGAAGAACATTTCTGACAGAGCAGCAAGTGTAAAGGCCTGGGGGCAGAATGATGCCTGGGCAGAGATAGACAAGGGTATGAGGAGTGGTGAGAATGCAGGGGGGTAGATGAGGCCAGAGAGGCAGGGGTGCAGAGCCCGGTCCCGAACACAGTAGGTACTTGGTGGATTGCAGAACCAGCCCGCGTGGATCACAAGGTGATGAGGAGCTGCATTATAAACAGCCGCCTACTCCAGCGCAGTGCAGCCAGAGCCATTTTGGTTCAGCAGATGAGTCCTGCTGAGTGCCTAGCCCAGGGTTGCAATAGGGCAGTAACTTCAAACTTTTTTTTTTACTACAACCCAGCCATAAGAAATACACTTTGGGCTGAGGGGGTAGCTCAGTGGCAGAGCTTTTATGTGTCTTGGTATTTTGGGGGTTTTTTTTGGTTTTTTTAGTACTAGGGATTGAACTCAACTCAGACTCTTTTGCACTGAGCTACATCCTCAGCCCTTAGTTATTTGTTTAAATTTTTTTTTTTGTACTGGGGATCAAACTCAGGAACTTGTGCTTGCAAGGCAGGCACGGTGCCACTGAGCTAAATCCCCAGCCCCTGTTTGTTTAAATTTTGAGACAAGAATTTGCTGAGTTGCCCAGCCTGGGCTCAAACTTGTGATCCTCCTGCCTCAGCCTCTCAGAGTGTGGGATTGCAGGCAGGCACCACCTCGCCAAATTTTTAAATTGATCTCTGCGGTTTACGTTAACATGGGAAAAGAGGAAAAATATACATTGGGTTTTGAGTGTCTCTGGGGTGAACCTATCATAATATCTTATTTGCCTAACCCTTGACAGATACATTCATATGCGTATTATATCCACTAACGGGTGAGGTAGGGGTCCCCAAAAGACAGCGAGTTCCTGGGAGACCAAGTCTAGCAGGGATCTGTGAGGTTGGGACCCAGGCTCAGAACCTCATGTCTAGGGCTGTGACTGAAGCTTCCCAGGGGATGGAAGGAAGACACCGTCTCTAGGGCCAGGGAAGCCCTGGGGAAGGAGGCAGCTAGAGGTGCCAAGCAGACCATCACATTCATCATGTCCCCACCAGGAGGGCCGTGTGGCCATCACCCGAGTGGCCAATCTGCTGCTGTGTATGTATGCCAAGGAGACCGTAGGCTTCGGGATGCTCAAGGCCAAGGTGTGTATGTGCCCGCCCCTGCTTCCCATGCCCAGGCTTTATGCTTCCTCACTGCCTCCACTCCCACCCGCACCCCCTTTCTGGAGTTCTGTGGCGGTTGTGCAGTATGACATGGGGGCACTGGGGATCCTTGGGTGGTGTCATGTGGGGACTGATGTGTACCCCCTCTTGCAGGCCCAGGCCTTGGTGCAGTACCTGGAGGAGCCCCTCACTCAAGTAGCAGCATCCTAGCGGGCAGTGGTGCACGCTGATGACGACAGTTGCAGGGGGAGGGCCCTTGGAAACCCTTCCTGGTCTGTGGGGGAGAGGACGGGACTTGTTTTTTTCAGAATAAACTTTAACTCCAGACTTGTCTTGGCCACTTTCTTGGATGGGAAGAATCAGAGGACCCAGGAAGCGGTGGCTCAGGGGATCCCTTGTGTTCTGCAGGATGGATTTCCGCCCATTCCTTCACTGTGACCTGCCCTGGCCCGATGGTTCTTGGCATTGGTGTCCCCACTGCCTCGGCCTCTCCAGTGGTGCAGCCCCACAGAGTCCCTGCACTCAGAGCAGAATCGTACTCACCTGAGCAAGCCAAGAGCAAAGTAGAGGACTAGTTACGTTGAACAAAGAACATAGGACCAGGGCCGGGGATTTAGCTCAGTGGTGCTGCCGCCTGCCTTGGAAGCACAAGGTCCCAAGTTCGATCACTGGTACCCCCCCAAAAAAAAGAATATAGGACCCTTCGTAGCAGGCTTTAGGAAGGGTGCCCTAACTACCGAGAACAGGTCACTTCTTTCTCCTCCCAGATGTTCATAGGTTCCGCAGACCTTTTCCAGGTCTTTTTGGGGAGTGGTGGGAGCAAGGTCTTTTTATGTAGCCCAGGCTGGCATTGACCTCATGGCGATTCTCCTGCCTCAGCCTCCTGAGTGCTGGGATTACAGGCCAGCTCCCCCTTCCAGATCTTGAAGCCATGCCATGAGGCCCTGGGTCCTGGGGAAGGAATAGAAGAGCCCCAAGAAACCTCTCAGGTGTCATCTCCTGATCCTGCCCCTGCACCCCTGCATGGATCTCCAGATTCCTGTCCCATGTCTCTCCTACTCTGTCCTCAGAGCAGGTCTGTGGGGGTCCCGGCTCCAGGACTGTAGGAAGGGAGTCATCCGGAGTAAGTGGGTAGCTTGTGAGTCCCAGCTCCACCCAGGTTAAGAAACCTCCCCATCTCCCTGCGCCATCAGGGAGAGGCTGAAGTCACTGTGGCCAGGATGCAGTTCCACACTGGTGCAGTGACTGTCATTCCATCAGCCCTTACCCCTTGCTCCAGCAGCAAGGGGCTCCCAGGGTTCCCTGCCAGAGCCAAGTGGGTTTCTGCTCCTCCAGGAGCTGTTCTCCCCGGCAGCTGCCCGCAACCCTTGCCACAGGTCTCAGGTGTGAAGCCATGCAACCTCAGCCCTTGGGGGCTCTCCTCAAGATCATGTGCCCCCACCCGGAAGTCTCCCCACTGTATCCCTGGGAGCTGGCTCACAGGTGGGAGCCCAGGCTGGAGCACACACCTAACCTGTCTAACCTGTCTGACGTCAGCTCTCTCCACCCACCTGGGCCTCAGGTGCTGGGCGCCTCTCTTCCTGTTCTCAGCTTCCGTCCTCTCAGCTTCCATACAGCAACCCCACCTGCCGGAGCCTCGCCTCACTAGGCTCTGCCTGGCCTTGCCTGGCCCTCAGTCCCTCTGGCTGCAGAAGTCTCCTTGCCCCCATGCGAGGAGAGGTGGGGCCAGTCTCTGGAGAGCCAAGAGTTGAGGGCACTGAGCCAACACAGTCTCCTGCCCTCTGCTCCCCCAAGGCACCTGTACCCTCTATGAGGAGCCAAGATGGGGAACAGAGCCGAGGAAGATTATAACTTTGTCTTCAAAGGTAAGTTGGGGTTCATGAAAAGAGAGGAAGCCTGAGACCAGAGATGGTAGAGCCAGAGAGGGCCCCATCCTGCGTTTTATCTCTTCCCGGGACCCCTAGGGTCACCATTCCCTCCAGCTAGGGAAGGAAGCTGCAGGGAGGGGAGAGAGTCTGATCCCCTGATCCTGGGGGGGAGAAGTCCTGGGGTTGCCAGTGTGCTCCGTGGCTGAGAACCACGATGCTGGCTGTGCCTTTGTATTGCCTGGTACGGCTCTCCTTCCTGCTCCTAACAGAGCCCAGGTTCCCGGGAAAAGTCAGCCCCTGCCACGCTAGAGGTCAGACACTTCAGAGAGGACCTCCTTTCTAGGTAGAAAGGAGATTTAAGCAGAAGATAGTCATCTTTCTGGGCAGATGTATAAGATGTGAGAAGGCAGAGACCAGTCTGTGATCGGGCTGGGCGATAAATAGTTAGGGAATACACTGGGCAGATGCAATGGACCTGCAGTTGGGCCTGACAGAATCCACAGTGCTCCCGGGCCTGAAGCCTCCTCTGCCTGTGCCTGGGCAGAGCCTTGGCCCCGATACCAGGCACTAGGTTTAGCTTGCTGTCCTTGGAAGTGTGCCTGGGTCCTTTCTGGGTCTCTGTCACACGCAGCCCCTGTTTTAGACCCGCTATGGCTCCTAAGTCCCCTCCACCCCACTTGAGAGCAGGGTAGACTAGTCGAGCTCCCATTCTCTTTCTAGCCACCCCACCCCACTGCCTCTCCCAACCTCAGCCGCACCCCAGCTCAAGCTGGGGAACCTGTACTTCTGGCGTCTTTCCCAGGAAGGAGACAGCTAAGCTTTAGCAAGAGTCTGGGCAATAAATATTAATAGATACCACTGTTAATTGAGTCCTTTCTGGGTACAAGCCACCATCTCTTTAATCACTGTAACACCACCCAAAAGTTCTCCTGCATTTTGAGAGGCGAAATAGCATCATGGTCAGGAGCCAGACCAAGCTCAGAGCTCAGCTCCGCCTCTTACTGTGGGATCTCCAGAAGCAGACCCTGAGAAGGCTGGGGTGTTCAGTGTCATGTGAGGACCAATGCCAGCGAAAGTCAAGAGGAGAAAACGGGCCCGGAAAGTCCATGCAATTTGGACACCAGGAAGCCGAGGTCAGGGCTGGGGAGCTGTGACACCCTCACCTTGTCCAGGTGCAGCATGTGGCTGCCCAGGAAGGACATGGCTTCCGTGAGGGCGCCCTCTGCTCTGGAGGCAGCTGCTGAAGGAGCTAACAGCTAGAGGTTGTCCTTGAACTCTCAGCGATCCTCCTGCCTCAGCCTCCTAGGTCCTGGGCTTATGGGCATACACATTTTTACACATGCACACAGGTACACACACTTCCATATGTTCCTCTCACTCACACGTGTCTGTTGGTAAATTTTCTGCTTGCCCGTACCTCTGTTTACGATGCAGTCATACATACCAGCCCCTCCCTCATCCTCCCAGCCTGTCCTGGAAGGTGGATCTGGGCGTTACATCTCTACCCTCCTGTTATCCTGGGCCTCCCAAGTGCCTTCCTTGTCTGTGTAAAGGAGAAGGCATTGTTGTGAGAATGAAGTGAGTTACTATGCATACAGCTTTTAGGATGGTGCCTGGGACTTAGTAGCACTCAATAAATGCTGACCGTTGAGTATCTCCGTTTTACAGATGAGGAAACTGAAAGGTCACAAAGGGTCGCAAAGTCAGTAGTACTCAACTCTAAGTCTGTTTGACACTAAAGACTTGTCCTGAGCAAGTGTGGGGCTGAGCTGTGAGTTAGGCATGGCCACCCCTACGAAGAATGAGATGGGATGAGGTTCCTCAGAAGAGAGGGCAGGTACACATGTGCACAGGCAAACACACACGCATCCTCTCACCCACATACAGCCAGACTGCTTCCAGCTCTTTTTTGCCCTATATAATAAGATTTTTAAAAAAATGCTAGGCATGGTGCATGCCTGTAATCCTGGTGCTCAGGAGGCTGAGGCAGAAGGGTCACTGTGACTTTGAGGCCAGCCCAGACTACATTGTGAATTTAAGGCCATGAGCTACATAGTGAGACCCTGTCTCAAAAATACAAAATAGGACTGGAGATTTAGCTCAGTGGTGATGTGCCTGCGCAAGGTCCTGAGTTAGATCCCACATACAGAAAAGAAAATAAAAAGATTTGGGCCAGGGATTTAGCTCAGTGCTTCCGCCACCTGCCTCACAAGCACAAGGACCTAAGTTCAATCCCTGGTGCAAAAAAATAATAAATAAATAAAATTTAAAAAATAAAAATATTTTTTTCCTGTGGTACTGAAGATTGAACCCAGGACCTTCACACTCAGTTACATCCCCAGTCCTTTTTTTCCTCTCTTATTTTCAGACATGGTTTGCTAAGTCACTAAGTAGCTCAGGCAGGGCTTGAATTCGCAGTCTTCCTGTTTCAGCCTCCCAGAGGATTGCGATTGTAGGCATGCACCAATGCGCCCCACTCAGTGTCAAGCTCTCTGTCATGCAGGACAGCTCCTCCTTAGAGACCACTGGATCCCAACTTCTTCTCCTCTTTCTTCTTCTTCCTCTCCTTCTCTCCTTTTTTTTTTTTTTGGAGATAGAGTCTGTGGTCTTGAACTCATGACATGGCCCAGGGTGGCCTTGAACTCACAGCAGTCCTTCTGCCTCAGCCTCTTATGTACTGGGCTTACAGGCATGTGCCACCATGCCCAGCTGGATCCTAGTTTTACACACACACACACACAGAGGAACACACACTTCTGTACTTTCCTCACTCACATGTGTCACTTGCTAAATTTTCTCCTTACCCTTACCCCTATTCACACCTCTGCTCCCTGTGGAGACACACATCCCAAACCCCTCCCTCCATCCTCCCAGCATGCGTACTTAGAGACAAGCACAGAGTTCTGCTCCCTAGCCCAGTCGCCTCCCACCTTTGTGCATATTTGCACACCTCAGTCACGGCTCCAAGTGACACCAGTAAACAGCCCACTGATGTGACTCCATCCCAGCAGCACAGGCAGGCTGTGGCATGACACTGGTGGCACCCACATGTTCCTTTTAAACTCTTGTCCTTTCTGCCCACCAGGAGAAATAAATTATGCAGAGCTGCTGGTCCCATTCTCTTCCGGGAGACCCAGTGTCCTCCTCAGTTTTTCGAGCTCGGTTCCCCCTTTCTTCTTTTTCTCTGTGTGTGTGTGTGTGTGTGTCTGAAGGCTGAACCCAGAGCCTTTGCACAGAGCTACAGAGCTACAGTGCATCCCCGACCCTTCTTTAATTTTTGAGATAGAGTCTCACTAAGTTGATAGGTTGCTGGGCTCGAACTAACCATCCTCCTGCCTCCGCCTCCCAGAAAGCCGGGATTACAGTAAGCATGTGCTCGTGCACCTGGCTCAGGTGTCCCTTTCTGACTTTTCTGCCCCATGCTCAGCCCTTATTTCTCCACTCCTTTAGTGGTGCTGATCGGCGAGTCTGGTGTGGGGAAGACCAACCTGCTGTCCCGCTTCACACGCAATGAGTTCAGCCACGACAGCCGCACCACCATCGGGGTAGAGTTCTCCACCCGCACTGTGATGCTGGGTACCGCTGCCATCAAGGCCCAGATTTGGGACACGGCTGGCCTGGAGCGCTACCGAGCCATCACCTCGGCGTGAGCTCGGGGTCTGGGGTCTGGGGGGCTGCTGGAGCGCTGGGGAGACAGGGAACACCGTGGCGGGGGGGGGGGGGGACTCGCAGGTCGCCCTCCAGGGGATCATAGGTGATAAATACTGTGAACACCCAACAGCGCCAGGCAGAGTGCAGTGACCCTGGCCGGGAGGACTAAAAGCAAGGTACAGGCACTCAGTAAGCCTTCGCCACGTGCCCAGAAAGGCACAGAGCACTTCGTTCGTGGCATTGCGCGTTACTCTTAAAGGGCCACAGAAATAAGGTGCTATAATTAATTACTCCCTGTTTAAATGCAAGCAAGGTGAGATCAGGGTGGGCCTGGGAGGGGCAGCTGCGTGCGTCGAGAGCGCCCCCTGACTTCGGTACTGCGCTCTGCACTTGAAGACGTCCATTGATCCCTAACGCTCAGGGCCAAACCCGGAGTGTGGATTTTAGAGTCTCAAAGGAGGCACCGGAAGTTCAGCCCGCCGACGCTCCATCCCAAATGTCTTCCAGGCGGCATCAGGTCCGATTATGGGAGAGATGGTCTGTGCATATGTGGTGGGAGCAGGAAGCAGGGGCCACAGTCACACAGACAGGGCCGCACACTCATAGTCACGTGTCCTCCGATGAGCCAATCAGACGCCACCACTCTGGAGACGGCACTTCCGCCCCGAGGAGGCTGCTCGGGCTGTGGGGCCAGACCGTGCTGCGACGGCAGGCGTTTGTTAGACCTAGAGAGACAGCCGCAGCAGAGAGAAGGCCATGAAGGCTGGGGAGTCACGTGAGGAGGGTCACAGGGTGTTCTGGCTTAAGCGCCCTGCTCAGAGGCTGCCCGTGACACCCCCACTGTCTCTGTCCACCCCCGCTCCCGCCCAGGTACTATCGGGGAGCAGTGGGGGCCCTCCTCGTGTTTGACCTAACCAAACACCAGACCTATGCCGTAGTGGAGCGCTGGCTGAAGGAGCTCTACGACCACGCCGAGGCCACTATTGTTGTCATGCTCGTGGGAAACAAAAGTGACCTCAGCCAGGCCCGCGAAGTGCCTACTGATGAGGCCCGGATGTTTGCCGGTGAGAGCGCCCCTCCACCCAACGCCGCCCAGCCGAGCTTACCCGGCCCTCCCACCTCAGCCTCCGGTCCCTGCTCCCCCTGCAGCCCTTGCCTGACTTCCCCCCAGCGCTTCTCCACCTCCACCCCTCTGGGCCCCTACGTCTCCTGTCATGTCCCCCACTTGCCCTGAGACTGTTTTCGCCAACTGTTCGGAGTTGGATTTGTGTTTTTGTGCTTTGCGATTCTGGGAATTGAATCCAGGGCCTTTGCCCATTTTTAACCTTTGAGATTGTCTCACTAAGTGGCTAAATTGCCCAGGCTGGGCTTGGACTTGTGATCCTCCTGCCTCAGCCTTCCAGAGCGCTAGGACTATAGGACTGTGCCACCAGGCCTAGCTCATAGTTGATTTTGAGACAGTCCTACCCTTCAGGGCTCAGAGATCTTGGTGGGCTCCCCTGACCCTCTGCAGTCGCACTTTCCCTGTGAGTTTTGTGGGATTAGTGGCAGCTCAATCTGGTGGATTGGGGACAGGCAGTGGGGCCCAGCCTCAAACCCCCTCTAGGCCATTTACTAGACTCGGCTTGGAGGAAGGTCTTTCATCCTCTGCTTCTGGGTTTCTGTTTCCTGACTGGAGCTACCTCATCTGTTGTTTTAGGATGAAATAAACTACTCTATGCCGAGGATTTAGCATATAGAAAGTGCACATAGTAAACATAGTAACCATTACTACCATCATCATCATCATCATCGATGTTGTCGCCTTTGACACCCCCCACCACCATAAATGGTACATTTTCCTTCCTGACAGAAAACAATGGGCTGCTATTCCTGGAGACCTCGGCTCTGGACTCTACCAATGTCGAACTGGCCTTCGAGACCGTCCTCAAAGGTTAGAGGCTGCCTCAGTTTGTCCCAACTTCCCCCTTCTGTCCCCATGGCTTCAGAGGGCAGCAGTAGGCATGGAGACACCCAGTCCTCACCCCAGGCCCCCCCGCTCAGCAGCCTGCACTTAGGGGAAGACCACACTTTCCAGGGGCCTTCTCCACTCAGGTAAGTAGAAGCCACCCAGCTTGGCTAAGCTCCACTTCCTCCCAGCAGGACCCCCCACCCCCACCCCCAGTGCTCAGAAGGGGAATTCAGGTTGGGGGTGGCACAGGCTCCAAACTTTCTGGCCTGATCACCACTCTCCTGTTCTCAGAGATCTTTGCGAAGGTATCCAAGCAGAGGCAGAACAGCACCCGGAGCATTCCCATCACCCTGGGCAATGCCCAGGCTGGGCAGGACCCCAGCCCTGGAGAGAAGAGGCCCTGTTGCATCAACCTTTGACCCTGGCCATGGCCTCCTGGTGCCACACCCTCACCCCCGGTCCAGGACCTTTCCCTGCCCTTTGGTTCCCTGTTCACGGCCCCCCAGAGCCTCCAGGCCTTCGTGCCCACCACGCGTGTGTCCATGGCCTGTCCACGGCCTGTCCACCCATCACAGATCAGGACTCTCAAATAAAGCTGTTTTGTAGCAATGCCTGGCCGTCGTGCCGCCTCCTGTCTGTTCCTCCTCCTATCTGTACCACCCCTCCAACCTTGGTCCCTCCTCTTGAGTCTCTGGTCCCTTCCCTCCCCTTCCTTTCCTTCTGTCTTCCCCACCATACCCACTGATCCCCAAGGCCAGCTGCCTCTGGAGTTCTGTGCTCTGGGGACAGTGCCAAGGGGGAGGGAGGTGCTGCCCTGTCCTTTGCCAACCCCAGGGCAGGTGGGGGAGGGAGGACAGCATGGAGGGGAGGGGTATCTAGAAGGCAAGACAAAGGAAACCCATCTCAGGCACCATCTGGTGCCCAGGGCCTTGGTGCCAAGAACTGAGGTCACTCCAATGCCAGGGGCAAGAGGAGGCTGCTGGGGGAGATGCGGGGGAGCGGGGTGTTGGGCAGGCCCTGCACATTTCCTGGGTGGAGGGGTTTTCGGCCTGGGAGATGGGAGGCCTGAATCTACCTGAATGGGCAGGAGAAATGGGGAAGGTCTCTCCTCACAGGTTTCGGCCCTTTCCCACAGAGCTCAGAGATGGCAGTCCAGAGGGCGCACTGTGTCACCTGGCCTGGCCTTGCCTGGTAAGCAGGTCAGGGTAGAAGGTACGAGTGAAAGGGAGGGGTGGGGGCGAGCCTAGGGCTGGCAGGGAGCCCTGGAGACACCCACTCTCCCCTGGTGTGCAGGCACCCACAGTATCCAGCTGTAGTTCTTCCCACTTGCCCCAAGACAGTAGATGCATGCAGAGAAAGGCAGCCTTAAGTAATAATACTTTTAATAAAATTAAGTTCTTAATAGCACATTTAATACATTAACCCTCCCCTTCTTGGTTTCTCTGCATTTTGTGCAACATCACTTGGACTTGATTATTCATGGGTCTGTTTCATTTCCCGCCTTCAATTTGCTTTTGAAATATTCTTCCCTGGTGGATGTGTATGTGTCTTCACTAGATGCCTCAAATTAAGTCTGACCACAATCCTATTCTACTTTCTACAGTGGAGACCAGCCCCCTGCCCCAGGGCTGTCTCCCCCGACCCACCCTACCCCACCCGCACCCTCGAGTGGGGAAGGGGAAGCCCTCCCCATCCCAGACGCTACCACCCCAAACTAGCGAGGGTTCTAGGACAAAAGGAGCAGGGGGAAATCTTTCCCTAGGTGGGGCGAGAAGAGTAAATTGGGGAGAGGGAGACGTGTTTGGGGTCCAGGTCAGGGAGGAGCATGGCAGAGTTATTGGTGTAATGGAGCAGGTGTCTCTTGCCAAAGGGAAGGGGTGGGGGCTCCCCAGCCTCTTGGACAGGAGGGAAGAGCCCTATCTGATTGCCTGCTGGGGTTGGTAGAAGGCAAGTGCTTAAAAATGCTTATTCCTCACATGCAAAATCCAGGCACCCCAATTTTCTGTGGGGAAGGTGAATGCCTGAGGCCAGGGCACAGTGAACCACCCTTTTCTGAATGCTCACAGATGGTAGCTGCACAAAGGATAGGCCTGGGGTCACACAAGGTCCCTGTGCCCTTCCCTGCCTCTGTACTCTTGGGGGGGACTGCGTCTCCACTGCGCCCCAACAGGTGGGTCGTCGTTCAAATCTAGCTTCTGATAATCTGCAGACTGGTAAAGCACTGCACAGATTTACAGGGGCATAATCATCG
Source organism: Heterocephalus glaber (assembly GCF_000247695.1). The sequence goes on from NW_004624885.1 coordinate 1,413,066, forward strand.
AGACTGCTACCCCCACTGCTGAACCTCTGAGATAGAAGTGTGTGTGTGGGATGGCTTACCAGGCTCCTAAACTGATCTGCAGTCAGGTGGGCTGGGGTCACACTTCCAGAAGGACTTTGGAAGTTAGGCCTGGGAGACGCTGGCTAGGAAGGTTGGAGCTGAGCAGCCTCCATCCTGAGCCCCGGGTGGGAGTAAGAGGACCCAGCAGGCTGCGGGGGGAGGGGGCCCTGCTGTCTCTCCCCAGCCCCCAGCTTGGTGGAGACCGCAAAGACCAGCCAGCGTCCTTTCAAAGACCCTGGGAGCTGAGGCCCATCCACTCACCTAACTTCAAACTCCAGCGACTCTCAGAATCAACCCCAGCAGACGGGACGCTCCCAATCCCAACTCAAAATCTGCTCCAACCCTGACCCCTGAAATAGGCGACTCAGGGTGGATTTAGCCACTTCCCTCTATTCTTTTCGATACTTTTATACATTCTACTGGACCCAGGGGTCCTCAATGCTACTAAACTTTTAAGCTATCTGAATATTATCTACTAAGTAACTAGTAATTCTTTCTTTCTCTAGGATTATATGAAATAAATTTGAATTATTATTATTATTTTGTAGTATTCTTTTAAACCCCTCGGTTTCTTTTTCTTCTCTTTTTTTTTTGGTTAAAAAAAAATCTATTTCTCTTAAATCTCACACCTCTCTGAGGATTCCCATGGCCCTTCTAGGCCTCCATGCTGGACTCCCCCTCCTCACTTGCCCCTGGGACCGGGCAGGGGAAGGGGGGGGAACCCCAGGATCCTCGGTCCTTAGTCCCACAGCCTCTTCTTTTCCGGTTAATCCCTTTCTTTGTTTGGCTCTGCCAGCTCCCTTGAGGGGAGGGGAGAGGGGAGGAGGAGCCCACAGAGTGAAATCCAATCTACTTGTGGGGCCCCAGAAGGGACGGGTTCCCCAGCCCCTCTCTCTACCATCCATCCCAGGATGCTCCCCCAGGAAAAGCAAACGACATTCCTCCCCAAAAAAAAGTGGGGGAAAAAAGGAACGTAAACCCGAACATATATTAAAAACACTTTTTTTTAAGATTTAACTCTGAATACAAATGTATTTTTTTCTTCTCTCCCTACATATATTCTAAACCTTCTAAAGTTTTTTTATTTTTTTAAGGATCACTTTATCATAAAATAAAATATCCTTTTCATATAATAAATTACCTAATAAAAAGTCTTTTTTTTTTCATATTAGCCCAGGTTCTTTGCTACATTTATACGGTAATAAACGCCTTTATTAAAATAGAATATTAAATTATAAAGAACTGCTTTTTTTTTCTTTTTTGCTATTTTTGTTTCCTCTCCTGTCGGTCACTCAGCTCGCTCCCTCGTTCTCTCCCGTTTTTGTCACTCACTGTCTTCTGCCTTTGTTCCTAGGCCTGGCTCTCTGTCCCGGCGGGCAACTGAACTTGCAGTGCCCCTGTGTAACCGTCTCCTGCCTCTGTGGGTAAGGAGTGGAGAGGGGAGGGGATGACAGACGCCCTTTCTTCCCACCCCACCCTGCCGCCCCGGGGACCGGGTGCCCATTTGGTTTGGTTTCTATTGTACAGACATCTCAGGATGGCTCAGGGTGGTGGGAGGTGGGAAGGTGACAGCTGAGACCTCCTTCCTCTCCCTCCCAGGCTGGTGGTCTGGAGGGGAAGGCTCAGAGAGGTGAGTTAATTCACAACTGGAGAAAGAGGAAGAAGGAATTCCCTCCACACCTTCATCCCTGCACCCCTTCTCCTCCAGGAAGAATGGGCCTGGGGAGCTCTAAGTGCTCGGCTCACTCAGAACTGTCCTACCCAATATATACAAGGGTCTCCTGGCCCTCAAGGCTCCGGTCTCCTACCTCTCCTGGCCCGGCCTGCGGAACCAGGAGGGTGGGAGGGAGGTGGCAGCCCCGATGGAGCAGCAGGGAGGCAGCAAAGGGGACTCCAGGCCTGCCACAACCCTTGATTTCTGGAACAGAAATCCCCAAAACTACTTTGCCTGGCCTGCTCCTCAGCCTCCGAGGGTGGGGCTGAGGCTTCATGCTGTAAGCACCAACAAGGATTCAATAAAGGCCATCAGGCCCAGAGACAGCCTGGCCTGGGGGCACGGCAGGTGGGGAGCCCTTCCTTGCTGGTCGGTCCCTCCTGCCCAGGCCCTTTTCTGCTCCTGGCTCTCTCCTCCCACAACCAGAATATCTAGCCGAGTCGCACTCTAAGTATAATGCCCAGAGATGATGAAAGTGGGGATCTGACACTTCACGCACCCCAGTATCAGTTGCCCCTCAAATTGTCACTGAGAACAGGGTTACATTCCGTCAAGAACTGGGGCTGTTTCTTTGGAGGGATAGGGGAGAGGGGGTTCCAGTGCCTGGAGAGTAACTGGAGGGACCATTAAAATGTCCCCCCCTTTTCCCCAGGGGGATGGTATCCCCAAAGCTGGGCTGGAGGGGGGGCAGAGGAGAGGGCCAAAAAGGCCATCCAAAGAGCCAGAGGAAAAGGAAAAAGCAAAGGGGAAGGGAAAACTCAAAGAAAGTAAAGATGGGGAGAAGACACGGAAGGGCAAAGTGGCAGGGGCCAGATGGGGGAAGCCCTCTCCAGATTCCTCTAGCCCAGCTTTGTAGGGACAGATGAATCCTGAGCCCTTTGTTGACTGACAGTTCTCCTCACCCCACCCTTCAAACACCTGCGCAGACTTCCGACAAGACCCCAACTCCCACACTACTGGAGACCGCAAGTTTCCCAAACAGGAAATGGGGGTAGAACACCTAGAGCGTCAGGTTAGGAGGTCGGAGGTCAGGACCGCACAGCGCCCGCCTGCCTCCGCAAACAGATGGTAATTCTCCCTCTCCCACCCACCGTACAAAGGAAGGGGTGGGGTAACACACAGCCAGGGAGGTGGGCAGAGGACGCCTTAGCACCACCTCTGGCAAAAGGAAAGTTTCTCTTAGCTGCTTCCAGATTTAAAGTGTGTTGAGGTATCAGAGTTGTAACTCTAGTAAAATTCAGTCTGGCCCCTCCCAGTCTTCCCAGGACAGGGAGACCAGAGGCTCTGAAAGTGGTCCACCCTCCAGCCACGACCGCCTGCCCCCCCCCCCCCGCGAGCAAATATCTCCAAGCGCCTTGCCCCTCAAATCACGGATTTCCAAGACCCCAGTGGAAAACAGGTCCAGGCCTGAACCCTGGGGAGTGGGTCCTGGAGGCAGGGGCAGGGGCTTAGGAGAATATTCGGATGGCTTGCGTAGCTGTGATGTGGCAGACGGGACACTCCGGGTCCGTCCTCTCGCAGATGCGGACTGCGCACTCCATGCAGAACAGGTTGTGCCCGCAGGGCACAAGGGCGGCAGTCACCTCGCTCTCGAAGCACACCATGCAGTCCCGGCCGCCGCCAGGGCTCCGCAGGCCGCCGCCCCCAAGTTTAGAGAAGCCCTGCAGCGGCTCTCCGGGCGGGCGCCGCGGGAGTGCAGCCAGCTCGGGACCCGCAGAGGCAACGGGAGAGCGGTGCGCACCCGGGGGCCCGGCGCGGGCCTTGGCCGAAGACGAAGAGGAGGAGGAGGTGGAGGAGAAGAGCACCGAGGAGGGCGTGGTGTTCTCCTGGCCCGCCCACAGCGGGGGGCTGGTCTCGGCCACACCGTAGTACACGTCCTGCTTGCCCACGCCGTAGCCGGGAAACAGGTACCCACCGTAGCCAAAGTCCCCGCCCTGCTCCCCCAGGCGCGGGGCCTCAAAGCCGGAGTCCACGCCGCACTCGCCGATGCAGCCCAGGCTGTTCTGCCGGAAGGTGGACAGGGGCTTGCAGCCAGGGGGGTGCATGCGCCAGGCGTCTGAGTAGCGGCTGTCCAGGCCGGCGTCGGGGCTCCCCGCCAGGAAGTCGTTCTCGTTGTTGTACTCCAGGATCTTGCCCGTGCGCACTGCGATGTGCGTCTCGATCTCCTCGCGCGCGCGCTCCACGTTGCCCGGGGCACCCGTGATCTCAAACACCGGGTCGCGGTCCCGGCTCGGCGTGATAATGTACGTGTTGGTCTGTTGCTGGATGCGCTTGATGGTCGCGCCCTTGGGTCCTACCACCAGGCCCACCACGCGGTAGGGCACGCGCACCCGGATGGTCACCTGCCCCGGCAGCGCAGGGGCCACGCCAAACGCGGCGCCTGACTTGTTGCGGGAGGCGCGGATCATGGAGAAGTGCTCAGCTGCCGAGATGATTTCCCGCCGGGCTGTGGCCACGTCCTCCCGCCGCCCTGTCACCATGAACACGGGCTCCTCACCCCGCACCGGCGTCTTGATGTAGGTGTTGGTCTTGGCCCTCAGAGCTTTAATCTTGCAGCCTGGGATTGGGGAGGGAAGGAAAGAGAAAGAAACTCACAGGACCAGGAGGTTTGTGCTGGGCTAAGTAAGCTCCTCCTGATCCTTCCTCAGAACCCATCAATGGGCCTAGTGAAGCCTTTCCTACCCACGCACCTCCCATCCACGCAGCCCGCCTCAGATCCGGCTGTGCGTCTATTCACCGCAGATTTCAAATGCACTGTTTTCCTTCACCAAGACCCTCCAAATTCATTCACTTCGTCACACTCCCAAATAATCACAGATCCTCCCAGACCAGCTGCAAACCTCAAGTCTATGCACAAACTCCACCCCAGAGGTTTGCTGTTCCTCAATTTCTCGGGCTGTTCACAAACTTTCAAATCACTGTCCCAAGGGTCCCGACCCCATCTTCACACAGAGCCCCAGCACTCAGTACCACACAGTCTTCTCACTCGGCCCCCGTTCACTGGAGTGCTCTCCTCCTGACTCAGGGACACTGACCTCTTTAGGCTCTGTGACCCTCCCCTTGCCCAGTACTGTCTCCACGGGTCCCCAGATCATAACAAGTCTGCAGCAACTAGTGCAGCGTGGAGACGGAGGGTCTGTGTGAGGAGCATTTCAGGGAAGGAGTAAGAAGATAAAGAAAATCAGGAGTGGAGAAGCAGCTCACCATGTCACTGGCCTCCCTGTCCCCTGGGGCAGGATGGCTGTGATGGGCTGAGCAGGGTGAGGGGGTATTCCTGCCCCACACTTGCTCTGAAGGAGAGGGCTGAAGCTGGAGGCTTCAGAGAGGCAGGAAGAGAAAGAAGAAAAGCGAGACAAAGACAGACAAAGAAGGAAAAGGGTAAAGAGAAAGTGAGGGGGGCTGGCAAGAGCTGGGGTGACCATCAGGAAAAGCGAGGGACCTCGGTGGCTGACTGGACCCCTCCTCCTTCCCCATACTTGCCCCATCTCTGCCCCTAGCTTCCCACAGCCTCAGAGACTCACACCTTCCTCAAAGCACACCTGCCATGTGTGTGTGGGTCCTCACACACACTAAGAGCTGCGATGCAGTGTCCCTTAATTTAAAGGAGACTTGTGGGATGAGTTTTATATACACTTTCACATACCCCTTACACGCGCACTGGAGGCCTGTGTTTCACTCATACATGCCCATCTTCCCCAGCACAAACTGTACATTCCTATACACACCCACAACTTCTGCCTTGTTCACGCACACTCTCACTCACAGGTCTCCAGCCCAGACCTCTGTGCCCTTCTTCGCTCCTACCACTCTACCTCTCCAAAACCAAGGGGTCTGCTTTTCTGAATCCGTCCCAGCCCTCCTACTGCAGGCCTGCGTGAGTGCACTCTTTTGAAAATTCTTCTCTTTCCTCTAATCCAGATGGCTTCTCCAGTCCAAGTAGATCCGGATTAGGGGTTAGTGTGGCTAGGAAGGGAGCACATCTTTCAAGAAAAATCTCAGGAGGAGAATCTGCTCCACCCCTTTGTCTGCAGACCGCCGGGCAGGGCAGTTCAGAAGTCCTACCTGTTGTCAAGCCCACAGCCTTGCTGCTTTAATTTGAGTAAAAGATTGTTTGTGAGGCTTGGAGGGCTAGAAAATGGTGAAGCCCCTCTCTTGCCACTTCTAGTCATGTGCCATCTAATTGGGACCTGGGTTCTGATGCTAAGTTCCAGGTCCAGAAACTTAAATGAGAGCTAGGTCTTTCTAAGGGTTGGACAGGCCAGGGCCTAAGACTAGGGAGAAGGCAGCAGCCTGCAGGCACAAGGCTGGGGAGGGTCTCTTTCTGGGGTCTGCAAGCCTAGATGAGCATCTGTTGAAAGGGAGACCCACTGGGTGTCACCTTCCTAGAGGTCAAACAGAGGAGCCCTGACACTGCAGCAGGAACAGGGAGGTCAGACAGGAGGGAGGACTTCCAAATACTCAAGGAAAGAGGGGCAGGCCTACCTTCTGCCAACAGGCGAAATCCCCCTACTTTTACGAGGGACGGGCCCATTCAATGGAGGCAGATGAGGGAAGAATGACTCCATACAATTCTGGGGCCTTCCAAAACCACCCCTTCACCCACAAAAATATATTAGGGTCCCCGCCCAATTTCAGGCTCTGGATCCCCTGTGTCTGATAAGAAGAGGGAATCCAACTTTCTAAATGAGAAACCCCAGGAGATGAGTGCCCCCGGGACGAGGGTCATGCAGGGGAGTGGCCTCTCCCCTCCTCCCTTCCGCTCTCCCTTCTCAATCCCCCAGCCCCAGAGTCTCTACGGAGGAGGTGAGACGCGGTGTAGGGGCCCCCATCCACCTCCCTCTGTCCTCGGCCGGCCGAGCGGGCCTCCTCCCGCACTCCAGGCCGGAATGCAGCGCCTCTATTGTTCCCCACTGTGGGACAGCTCCTCCCCCGCCCCTCCCCCACCCCACACCTCCCAGCCCAGCCCCTTTGCAATTTCCAAATCCCACCCCCACTTTGGGAAACTGGGAGAGGGAAGGGTCCCCACGATCCCGTCTGCTTAGTTTGGACCCTTACCAACCAACACCCCCACGCAGGGACGCTGAGTTGAGGGTGTGGTATCAGACACACCAGACTGAATTGATTCTACACCCCCATCCCAACACACGGCGGCGACACACACCTTCCACCAAATGTCCAGGCCCAGGTTTCTTATCCCCCAGCATGCACCCTTCTGCCCTGTCCGCTCCCTCACTCGAAGACCCCTCTCCAGGCCTCTGGCCCCAGGCCGAGGCCAGCCCAGAACAAAAGCCAGAGAGGGAGGAGGAGAGGTCCACGCAGGACTCGCACTTCCTTGGAGACACCCCTTCCAAACCTCATACATCCTTCAACTTTGGTGTGTGGGTGACCCCCGACCCCTTCCCCTAGCGGTCCCCCTTCCACCTCTCCCCCAGGCTGAGACCCTCCCCTGAGCCACACCCCCTTCCATTCCTGCACTCAGCCCAACAAAGAGATAGGTTCTCAGTCTGGTTCCCCGGGCCAGGTCTCCCCCAAAGTCTGTAACTCCAGGTGACTGGGGGCCCCTGGGGTGCCCCCTCCCCTATTTAGAAGCAGATAAAAGAGTAGGGGCTTCTGAGTAACTCTGGGCACACTCCCTCAGTTTTTCTAGCCAGAAGTGGACACCCCCTCCAGACAGCCTCCCGGGATTGAGGCTGATCTCCTCCCCGTCCCTCTCCCATTTGGAGGGTATTTCTTTGTCTGAGGGCTGAGCCCTGCGGGAGGAAGAGTCTGGAGAACCGTCCCAACTGGGGGTAACGGGGAACTTTGTGGACTTGGAAATCGGGGTAGGGGGCGGGTCCCCCTTTGTGGGAAAGGGACAGAACCAGAGGCGGGCAGGGAGGGAAGAGATGAACTTTCCGCGCCGAGGACGGGTGCCCCCCACTCGTGCCCTCTCCGTGGTCCGCGCGCCTGCTTACCTTGCCTGCCCACGATCTCGGCCACGTGCTCGGAGGTGGGCACAGGGACACACTCCGTGGTGTTGCTGCTGCCCTTCAGGCGCAGCTCGGCCTCTTTGTAGAGAGCGCAGAGCTTGGCGTCGCTCGCCCCTTTGGGGGCCGTGGGGGGCTGGG